>CM069907.1:12405720-12566368 GCA_036172215.1 Camellia granthamiana
GTGGAACAGGTATCCCTTGAGTGAGTCCAAATTGTCTAGCAAACTGAGAAGGGCAATACACCTCAGCTATGCATTTATAAGCTCGAGGGTTTAAAGTGCCAATGAACAACTCCCTTGGTAGTAGTATAGAAGCCCACATATCTTTATGAGATGAGGTGGAGCACTCTTTATCAGCTAGAAAAGTTGGCAGCCAAGCGGGTCCTTTGTTGGCATCGAAAGGGCAAAAAAAGGAGGGAGATGGAGAAATAGGGAGTTGGTGAAAGAAAGCAAGGTAATAAGCGAAGGAAGCAGGATAAAGAACAATCCTAGCATACTTCTCCCCATAGGTGCTAGGATCCTGAACAAGGAATCTTAGGCATTTAGAATGCAGATCAGTGAAATAGGCGAAGAGCCAGAGCTGGAGCACCCAGAGGGGACCTCCTTGGTTAACGTCAAGAGGTTTTTCGCAAAATTAGGAGCAAGCTCTGTAGACATGACCTAAAAGATAAGGGGCAAGAGCTATGCGTTTTTTCAAGACAAGTGCCTTCGCAAGAGGAGCAAACTCGGGCATAATCCTTTGAGATGAAATGCAAAAGAGAAATTTGCACAACCAGTATAAAATAAAGGAAAATAGTTCTCTGTTCCTCACGGGGCCTTCCCTTTTATTTTCAGCTTTTACGAAGTCACTGTAAGAAGAGTTTAAGGCTGGAAGGGAAAATTTGACAGGGAGGTCCGGGTAGTTGGGAGTAAAAGGAGAGCCAAGGGGTGAAAGCCCTAAAAGAGGGCAAATATCAAGAACGGTGGGGGCCATCATACCGCACCGAAATTGGAAGAAATTAAAAGCCATATTCCAAAAGCATAAAGCAGCAGAAATCAAAATGGGGTCCTCAAGAATGATGAATCTGGAAAGACGAAGACCGTCGAGGATGCAGAGCTTCTGTAGGTCATCTTCTCTCGCAGGCACAACCCCTATCATACCATTCATCCCATTCGGTTCTCAATGTCGGCCAGCAGCGATGAGGCCGGGTCATTCTCCAATTGCTCCAATCAAGCCCTCCTTCGTAGAGAAGAAAGTGATCCTCCAAACGGGGATATAAAGCTGGAAGTTGGTCAGGGGCCTCCCGAAAGATGGGACCTAGGACGTACTCTTGTTGGTTGCTGTGGCGAGGAACAAAGAGACGTCCATCTATGGCGCTTGACCCACCAGTTGTTAGCTTGGCAATTTCTTCATCAATACATTTCTTCAAAGCCATGGTAGGGCTGATACGGTCGCCAGCGAGCACTTTCAGCGAGAAGGATCCATTGATAGCAAGTAGCAAGGAAGAGAGGGCTAACAGAAGATCGGTAGGGTTTGTGTGTTAAAAAGAGCAAGTGATTTCAGAGCACGAAACAAAAGGGTTTTTTAAAAAAAAAGCTTTTGTGTCTGAAAAATATATTGCGTAAGTCGTTAAGTACTAGAAGTACGAATACGAACAGTTTCCCTTCAATATTGATACTTTTGGAGGGAAAAACACAGCCCAGATACTGAGTTTAGCTTCGAAGTAAAATATTTGGCTTCGAAGCCAAATTTTGGTACCAAAAACCCAAAAAACAACGGCTTCAAAACAGAGAAACCAGCTTCGAAACACATTTCATACTTAAAAAAATATAAGAATACTCAAGTGTTTGTTTTACTCCAAAAGGTATAAAGACCTGTTTTAGGTTTCTTAACGAAGGTAATGTCCTTCGAGGCAAAACTTGGGACTCTTCAAAGATAGGATTTGGTGTTCGAAACATCAAAACCAATGGTTGGTTTACAGAAAAGTTGTATGCGGAACTAAAGCAGCATGAACTGTTGTTCGAAGCAAAGGATGGTCAATTTAAAACTAAATTGATCATACTAACCATGGTCAGATGTTGATTATGGGTGAAACAAGCTTTAAGTATAAGATTGCTAGATTCGAAACGCTGATTCTGATTGAAAATCAGCCAAGAAACTGTCAACTTTGTTCCATAAATTAGAAAAGTTTATAATTGGCTCTTTGTAGTGTTTCATTTAAGACAATCGAATCCATGTTCGAAAGATGAGATTGTTCAGTTCAAAGCCTTGAATTTGCTTTTAAAGGTAAAACAGAGACAATGCCGAACAGAGGAAAAGTCTTAATTATATTTAAGCAAAAGTGATTACATCGAATAGCCCTATTTGGGTACAAACTCAAGCTCATAAAAATAGGGAATAGAATAAATAATAAGATCATGAAACTTAGTCCAACTATGATCAATGAATTTCTGTTCTTTTTTTATTCTATCCTCTATTTCTTCTAACATTGGCTGCATGAACTGATGTGTTCTTACTTCATAAAAGAACTCCTCAGCCTTTATTTCGAACGCCGTTTCTCTTAGTCCTTGTTCCAACTCATCCATTTCCAAATCATCCCAGTACGCAGAATCCTTATTTTGAAAGTCGTTATATTCTTCAATGAGGTTCTCTGCTTCATATTGAGAATGAACTCGGAGCGATGAAAGTTGATCCAAGGATTGAATGGTGGCCAAAGAAGTACAGTGCCAATGGAGAAATGATGGAAGTTGATCCAAAAACGTGTGAAGTTCTGCTTGAGCAATGGGGTTGAGAACGTGGCCCCGAGTCAGAATATTACAAGCCCATCGAAGGTTCTTAAGGGGAACATCTTCCTCAAGAACATTAAAGGGTAGGTGAGAAGAGGCTGCAAGCAGGAGGTTGGCTTGCTTTTGTTGAGCTGGAGTAGGAGAAGATGGAGGCTCGTAAGGAGGGATAACTTTCTCTGCATAAAGGGTAAGCCTCAACTTCTCTATCCAGGAAAGTTTTTTCGAAGGAAGAGGTGTAAAGGCCCCCATTTCGAAAGAAGGAGGAAATTGAGGAGCATTGACACAATCAAGCTAGTCAGAAGGATGAAGCTTCGCCTTCTTGGCTAAAAATGAAGGGTTATACCCCTGTGCCTCTTCTGGACGAGGAACAGATCGTACCATTTTTGTAGGCACGGATGATGTGTGCCATGCCATGAGTAGACCGTCCTTTAAACTGCATCGACAGTCGATAGGCATGTAAGGATAAACCACCGAGCTTCGCGCATAAGAAGGAAAGTCCAACGGGTCAGTAAATTCGACAAAGTGATGGTTAATTCGCTCCCGTAATTCCCAGACCTCAGGTTCTGACCAGCCTGAAACCCTAGAGGAAGTTGAAGCCGTAGCCTTATCCCATGTAGAGGATTGTGAAGAAAAGCCTCCTATGTCTATATCTGCAACCTTCTAAATCAAAGGACTAAGGGCGGTTTGTTCACAATCCAAGGATGGATCAGAAGAAGAATTTCCCATGTCCATGTTTGCAACTTTCTGAGTCGAAGGATTAAGGACAATGTGTTCGTAATTCAAAGGTTGGTAATTTGCAAAGGCATCCATGACCTGAATATAGAAATGTGGGTAGAGATGGCTAATTAATGCGTGGAAGTTCTTTCGAGGAAGGGCAGCGTCATTATATGACTCTTCATGTGGTCGATCAATGGAGGAGAAAATTGATTCGGCCATAGAAAATGTATCAGTCTATTCGAATACTAAGGTGGTGGGGGTGTTCAAAAGATTGAAAGAGAGTTTTAATGCAAATGATGAATGATAGTTGCATTCCTAGGGAAATGCAAACCCTATGCACGTTCTAAAAGCACGGGAGAAAGGCCTCGTTCCACTAATATCACCAAGTATTGGGTATATTAGTGCGGGGGGTAATGTTGGCTACATATTTTGTATAAGCCAGTTACAGTTCGACACATGGCAGAGTAAGGGTAATATGGGAAGATTATACAAGTCTTCGATCCTGATCGTACACGTAGCAGTTAATATTGGTTCTCGCGTGGTCTGAGTAGCATTGGATCAGTAAAGAGATGCAAGGTGATGTGGCTTCAACGGTTACTCATATTCAAATTCAAATATAAGAGGGAAGCTCAACTGCAAGTGATGGCGTAGTGGAACTACCTATAAGGCAACATGATCGATGATCATGGAGAAGCAGTTCGAAGGTTTGAAGTGCAGTTCGAAGGTCATCCTTGACAAGTATAAATAGCAGGGAAGCTCCCAGAAAAAGCCCCCAGACTCAGATCCAACAAACCAGTCATTTACTTCATATTTTCTTTTCCAGTTTTACATTTCCAGTCTTTACATTTCCTGCACTTTAAATACCTGTTCTTTACATTCCTGCACTTTAAATTCCTGCACTGCACTTCATTCATAGGAGTAGTTTCAAGTAGATTGTTGCTGTAAACCTCTACGAGGCTGAGTTTGGATCATTGTAAGTTTTCATTTTAATGAAATACTTCAATTGTTCGTCATTTACCTGTTATTTTGCTTAAATTCTCCTAAGTCAAGCCACCAGTAAAAGTCCTCTTCATTGAGGTTGAAAGAACTAAAACACAATCGTCTGATAATTGGTTTGCAATTATAATTTCTGTAAGGACTGATTGATCCTTGCTGGCACGCTTGCATTTACAAAAATACCCTTCAAAAGCCAAAAAGCCAACACATATACATCGTGCTTTAACTTACATGGAAACACGTTAGACAATCACTAATTAACCAGCATAAACTAGCTGGTCTAGCCTGATATTTGGTCATGTCTAAACTAAATGACCAACTTAGGAAATACTATACATTATCTACATAGTGATATTCTCAAATCAGAGACTACTATGAAGTCATCTAAAATTAAAAGATCCAATTTTTATAAATTTGGATTCTTCTAACTTGTAAATCAAAGACGAAGCAGCAGAGTTCTCAGCATCTTTAACTTTGGACTTTTCATCTCCTTCCGCAAATAGCACGCGCTCGACAGTTTCAACCTGGACGGAACATAAAAATTTCCTCCCATGAGAAGGGCCCTCTTTTTTCACTATCCTGCAAGCAAAGGCAAAATAATACCAAGAATAAAATTTTATTACATGCAAGAGGAAGATGGCAAAATGCAGAGTATTCAAAAATTGTGTCCTTTCAAAACCCTAAACATTTAACAATCAATTCATGAACATTAGTTCAAACCCAAAAAAAGAATGAAAAAAAAAATCAATTAAAATAATTAAGAAAAATTTATTAAAAAATCATTTTTCAAGTGTTTGTATCTTAATTAGTTCATAAGATATTTTTGTATTCCAATAAGTCATATTATTTGAACATTTGATCTACCGAATCCTAATTTTCATATTTAAGGTATTTTATGAACATTTCTACCCTTACAAATATTTTTTGAAAGGTTAACAATTTAGTGATGTGAACATTCATATTTTACAATATGAATATTCACATTGATGGTGTGAACATTCAAATCACGGAACATTCACATTGTAAATATGAATATTATTAATAGTATTTTGATAACTATATCATTTATAAGACTTATTGAAGTATAAGAAAATAATATGGACTAAATGGAGATTTATGAAAAAGTGCCCAATAATTAATTTTCCAAACGAGAATTACAAATAAAACACCAGAAAATACAAATAACAAAAATTACAATAACTATTGTAAGGGCTGAGGCGCGAGAAATTCGCCATCTTTAACGAGATTCAAGCCCTCTATGGTTAAGCAAAGTCTCACATCGGTGCAGTAGAAAAAACCTTAACTTGTCCCCCCCAGGATACAACAGCCCGACTAAATCGTATGGTTAACCAATACTGCACAATTAGTTGAATCCAAAACTTTATCACATACACCCTTTTTTATTTGCCTGATAATCTCACACAAAACATAATAAAGCAACAAAAACTTCTTCTCTCCTCCAAGATAAGAAGTTAGATCAATTTATAGAAGATGAAACTTGTTAGGCAAATGGCTTGGAGGAAAAGACACTTAGTGGATAAGAATAGGAAATGAAATTGGTGAGCAATTTCCTTGGAAGACTTGAGAAGAAGGCTTGAAAGACTTGGAAGACTTGTCTTGGAAACTTGGAGGAAAAGAAAAGAAAATCAAACCTATAACACATTACTCCCTCTGTCCCAAAATAATGGTCCCTTTTGGGGAATCCAACTTTTTTTGGTAGTACAATTATTGCATTTGAAAAAGGTTGATTTTCCAAAATTATCCTTTTGATAGTACATTTTTTGGGAATATTAATGTCATAATTGTACTTTTTATATTATTTATTAATTTAAAAGAAGGGCAACATAAGAAATTTATATTATTTTTGTACTTGATTTTTGAAGAGGGACTAATATTTTGGGACAATGAAAAATGGAATAAGGGACTAATATTTTGGGGCGGAGGGAGTATAATATTAAAATATCTGCTAACATTCCCCCACCTATTTTAATATTATAGGTAACAAAAACAGAGATTGTTAGGCAAATAAGGATATTATGCATCATGGTAGGTGTGCTCTGCATTGAACCTCCACTAGTGAAACAATAATATCTACTCCAGAGCTAATAGTATGCTCAGCATTGAACTATGACTGCATAAGGGAAATAAATAATTATTGCACACACATAATATTCCAAGTGTTCACATAAGCTTTAAGAGCCAGCACATTACGATCTTGTGCGATCCTAGGATTCATGAGTGTGTTTGAGAATTAGCCCAAATCTCATAGGTAGCGGCCCCACTACTACACTCACATAGGTGAATTCTGTCAAGGGTGCTCCTGTAACTATGACACCCCGCTCAATAAGAGCTATAGAAATTCATTAAGAGTTTTTTAATAACTCAACCTCTACAACGTTATAGGATAAATGCACTTACATCATAGGGATGGGTAAAGAGTAATTTAGTGCATTTCTCACGGCCATCATACGATCGTTTTTCTCATTGAACCTAGTTATAGGATCTTCGGTCCCTGAGTTGAGTATCCTCATGCATGGCTCCTGCTATATTCAATGGGCTTCAACCCCATCCCCATCGATATATTCCAGACTCTATCTCTTGCTAAAGCCTTAGTTAATGGATCTACAAGATTATCACCAGATTTAATATAATCCACATTTATGATGCCATTATTCATATAAGATCTCACAGTACTGTGTTTTCTTCTGATAGGTCTGGATTTACCGTTATAATAACGGTTATTAACTCGACCAATTGCTGCGGTGCTATCAAAATGAATCAATATAGGTGGAATCGGTTTTTCCCAACAAGAGATTTCATTTGACAAATCTCTTAACCAATTTGCTTCTTCACTGGCTATAGCTAAAGCAATAAGCTCAGCCTCCATTGTTGAATTAGCAATAATGGTTTGTTTTTTCGATTTCCAACTTATAGCACCACCTCCTAATGTAAATAAGTAACCAGTAGTTGATAATGAATCACTTGACAAGGTATTCCAATCAGCATCACTGTAACCTTCAAGTACTGCAGGATACTTATTATAAAACAAGTCATATTTTATGATACTAGATAAATATTTCATAATACGCTCAATGGCTAGCCAGTGATCACTGCCAAGCTTGCTAGTAAACCTGCTAAGTACTCCAACTGCATAGGCAATGTTAGGTCAAGTATAGTCAGTCGCATAACACAAGCTACCAATCATACTAGCATATTCCTTTTGATTAATTACATCCTCATCATTTTCAATAGGAAATAAACGCACATGAGGATCGAAAGGAGTAAGAACATGCTTGCACTTATAAAAATTATATTTTCTCAAAATTTTCTCAACATAATGCGACTGATCAAGAAATATACCATCACAAGTTTTGGTAATTTTCATTCCCAAAATATAATTAGCCTCACCAAGATCTTTCATATCAAAATTGCTACTAAGTATATTTTTAGTTTCCACGATGATATGCAAATTAGAGCCAAATATAAGTAAATCATCCACATAGAGGCTAATAATGACATGTGAATTCTCTTCAGATTTATAGTAGATGCATTTATCACATTCATTCGTTTTATAGCCATTCTCAATCATGCAGGAATCAAATTTCTGATGCCACTGTTTAGGGACCTGTTTTAAGCCATATAGGGATTTAACTAGCATGCACACTTTGCTTTCTTGACCGAGTTCCACAAAACCCTCGGGTTGATCCATATAGATTTCTTCACCAGGTCTCCGTTTAAAAAGGCTGTTTTAACATCCATTTGATGAATTTTTAGATCATGAATTGCAGCCACTGCAATTAATAATCTAATGGATGTAACTCTAGTAACCGTAGAAAATGTATCAAAAAAGTCAAATTTGCTTGTTGTTTAAAACCTTTTGCAACAAGCCTTACTTTATATTTATCAATAGTTCCATCCGGTTTAAGTTTTTTTCTCAAAACCCATTTACAGCCAATAGTTTTACAACCTGGTGGTAAATTTACTAATACCCAAGTTTTATTGGATAATAATGATTCCATCTCATCATTTACAGTCTCGTTCCAAAAAACAGAGTCAGGAGATGCCAAAGCTTCTTGTAAAGTTAATGGAGTTTCATCCACATTAAAAACATGATAATCAGGGCCAAAATATTTTTCTAATCTGGCTCTTTTACTCCTTCTAGGTTCAAAAACTACAGTATCTTGGTTTCGTAAAAGAGGAGTAGAGGAACCGGTTTCAGATCAAATATTTTCTTGATAATTTTGACCCCCATCATTTTTAGATTTAAAAGGAAAATTTTTTTCATGAAAAATTGCATCACCTGATTCAAAAATTATTTTGTTTTCAATATTAAAAAATTTATAGGCTGTACTATTTGTTGCATATCCAAGAAAAGCACAAGTGGCAGCTTTCACACCTAATTTAGGTCTTTTAGGGTTCACAAGTCTAACAAAAGCTAGACAACCCCAACCCTCAAATGTCTCAAATTTGGCTTATGCCCTTTCCACAACTCAAAAGGTGTAATTTTTGTTTTTTTATGTGGCACTCTATTCATAACATAACATGTAGTTAAAATTGCTTCTCCCCACAAATTTGAAGGAGCACCTGCTTCAATTAGCATAGCATTTGTTAAATCAGTTAAAGTTCTATTTTTTCCTTTCTGCTACACCATTAGATGCAGGTGAATATGGTGGAGTAGTTTCATGGATTATTCCCAAAGACTGACCAAATGAGTTGAATCCAAAAGATTCATACTCCCGACCTCTATCACTTCTATATCTTTTAATCTTTTTACTGAATTGATTTTCAATTTCAAAAAAGAATTCTTTAAATTTTTCAAAAGCATCACTTTTATTTTTCAACAAGTATACATTAGTGTATTTTGAAAAATCATCAATAAAAGTGATAAAATATCTATTTCCACCACGTGTTAAAATTCCTTCAAATTCACATAAATTAGTGTGAATTAATTATAACAATTCAGTATTTCTTACCACACTTTTATGAGACCTTTTAGTTATTTTTGCTTGACTGCAAACTTCACATTTCTCAAACTTATTTGTTAGTTTGGGAATTAATCCTAAACTACTCATGACTCCCACATATCGGCTATTAATATGACACAAACGAGCATGCCAAAAGTTCATAGAAGACAACATGTAAACAGAAACATATGCTTTCTTATTCTCAACATTAATTTAAACATTCCATCACAGGCATACCCTTTCCTCACAAATATGCCTTTTTTAGTGATTACATATTGGTTAGATTCAATAGTCTGCTTGAAACTAGCTTTGTTGAGCAAATAACTCAACATCAAATTTTTCCTCATGGACAGTGTGTACAACACATCTTTTAAAACAAGCACACGTCCAGAGGTAAAATTCAGCTCAACATCTCCACACCCGAGCACCTTGGTTAAACTAAAGTCACCAAGCATAACTGTAAGGACCCCGACCTCTAATTAATGTTAGTTCGCACTTAATTATGCCTTGTAGAAGATTAGGATGGATTTGGGATTTAATTGCATGAGTATTGCATGATTTTCGTGTTTATATCTGTTAGGCGTAAAAATATCTATTCATATTTTAGTTTTGGATTGCGAATTGAAAGCCTTATCGGCGTTCGAATTAGAAATTGACTTGTGTTATGTGCTAATTAAGATTTATAGAATTTTATGGTAGGTTTAACTAAAATTTAATTTGGTACGATTAAACTCGATTAAATAATGTTGAATTATATTAGTTGCCTTAATTACTAACTTGCCATTGAGTGGCCTTTCCCATACACTTGTTAGGGACCCAATTAGTACATTCTATACAACATTTCTTCAGCCCTTTCTTGAGCCAAAACCGATTGGGAAAGAAAGAGTAGGAGGATAGACTTGAGTTCATCCAATTTAACTTGGAGGCTTAGCAGAAATTGAAGGATAATCACAAAATTGAGCTAGCACACCTTGAATTCAAGACTTAAGGTAGGAGACTCATCCTCTCATTTATGTATTTGAGTTGTTCTAGCATGGTCCATGGTGATATTAGTGATAGAAGTCTAGTTGTGGCTTAAAATGTTGAATTTAGAGCTAAATGATGCATGCATGTGCATATCTTGAAGTTAAAGTTGTTTTCATGGAAATTCTTGCATGCATGTTTACATTTTGGTTGAAGTCCATGATTTCATCTTGTTTTTGAAGGAATTGGCTCTTGGGAGCATGAATTGGAAGCCTTGAAGTTGATTAAATTCATGCATGTTACATATCCATCATGTTCCAGAAGTTTCTTTGAAAATTGTGTTTAATTGAACTACCTTTGGGCTTTGATTTTGCAAATTGATCTTAGAACATGTTATACTATGAGTTTGAAGTGCTTTCCAGAAAATTAGCCCAAAAGGATCGAATTTGATGCATTAAAAGTTGAGTTTTGAGCTTGAGGTTCAATCTGGAAATTCCAGATTTTTGACTCACGCTCGAGCGGGGGAAGTTACGCTCGAGCGTGAAATGCGTGTTCCCAGCACTTTCTTATGTTTTACAGTCTGCTCGAGCGGGGGATGCACGCTCGAGCGAGGACTTGTGTCTCACGCTCGAGCGGGGATTGAGCACCCATCGAGCGTGAAAATCATGCATCCAGCACCTTTGTCTAAGTTTACAGTCCGCTCGAGCGGGGAATTTCACGCTCAAGCGGATCTCCTTTATCTGCATGTACGCTTGAGCCGGGAAACCCACGCTCGAGCGTGGACCTTATTTCAACAACTTTTATGAAATGTTTTCCAAACGCATTCTTGCATAATCATTCCATCCTTGGCATTCCTAGGCCATGTTTAAGACCCCATAAGGAGGATAAGAGATTAGAAACACACTAAGAGCCAACGAATTAAGTTTTGTATAATTAGAACGTGTGTTTCAAGTGTGTATCTGTTATGTGTCGTGTAGGTCACGTGCCAGGTCCTGTCTGATCGATCTGCTCTGTCTGTCTGTCTGTCTCCAAGCCTACTGTGAGTAATAATTCTGTAAAGTTATGTTCAACTTAAGTATTTTCTGAATGGTATTGTATGATCTGTTTTCTGAAATGCTATCTTACGAATTATGAATGAATGTCCAATTTTCTGAAAAGTAATTGTGGCACCCTTAGTTCACGTGGCCCTCGCCCGGGGGTAACAATACCGTGGCCAATCTGCATGTGGCCCTCGCCCGGGGGTAACAATACCGTGGCCAATCTGCATGTGGCCCTCGCCCGGGGGTAACAATACCGCGGCTAATCTGCACGTGGCCCTTGCCTGGGGGTAACAATACCATGGCTACTTGCGCGCAAGATATGGACATTTATGGTCATTGGTACCAACTATGTATGTGGGTCTCTGGACCAATCTGATCTGATAGCTAATGGGTGTACCACGTATGATCTTATGCAAAATCTGGATATGAAAACGTATATGAATCTGTTTCTGTTTTGAAGCCTGATTATGCTCTGATTTAAATGCTGGATTCTAACTTGTGCTGGATATCATTCATATAACCCATTTACTCTGTTATTATTCACTGGGCTTTCACTTACAGTTTATATTATATATGTAGGTGAGCCGGCACATGACCAGGGCCAGAGTTGACGGCCTTCTATACTGTTTTTGTCAGCCAACCGTTGTGCCTCCGAGGAGGTTCTGATCGAAGTTCAATGCCATGGCTGTTTTTGTACTTCATGCTAGTCTTAGTGTATGCACTATATAGTCAGATCTTGGGAAGTGCACTTCTGTAATTATGTTGTAAATATTGGTGTCCTTGACTGGCATGTTTATGTGCATATATATATAAGTTTTAAAATCTTCTGTCCCATGTACGTTGTCACAGCTCATTCGATCTTGTCTATTTTGTATTATTGCTTCCGCAGCCCCTTATTACTTGATAATTTGTTCAGAGGCCTTTGGTAATCCACGGATTACTGGCCGGTTACGGTGCTAAACCTACAGGGGCGGGTTTGGGTCGTGACAATAACAGTCTTCTCCTCATTAAAAGGAGTGAAATCTTTGAACCAATCTTTATCATAGCAGACATGCCTATTGGCACCAGAATCTGCCCACCACCCTTCCACAAATTGAACCATAAAAATATCTGTAATCATCGCTACAAATGGTTCCTCGGTAACATTAGCCTGTGGTCGAGACTGTTGTTTCCGAAATTTGCAAGTTCGAGTAATATGCCCACTTTTGCCACACACAAAACATGTCACATTTATCAGATCTTATGAAGGGGGTTCTTGGTTCCATTTCTTTTGCCTCGGGTAATTTTTATTTCGTGGCCTTCCAGTATTTTTCCAGATTTTCTTAACTGGCTTCAAATGACTATGTTTATGAAATCGACCTTTAGGTAAAGTATTTTCAAAAGTTAAATTTACCTTTGCAATGGAATGCTCTTGTGTCATAAGCGCATCTTGTCCTCGTGCTTCTTCCTCCACCCGAATTCGTGTGATTAGAGTCTCCAAGGACGTCTCTTTTTGCTTGTGACGCATTGACTTTTGGAACTTCCTCCAAGATGATGGTAGTTTGTCAACAATACCTCCTACAACAAGATTGTCTCTAATTTTGATGTCTTTGGATCTAATTTCAGCCATTAGCATCTGAAAATCTTGAACTTGCTCCACCACTGATTTTCCATCTATCATTTGATAGTGGAAAAAATGTGTTGCAGCATATTTTTTAGCCCCTGCCCCTTCAGTGTCATATTTATTCTGCAAGGCTTTCCAAATTTTCTTAGCAGTGGTGTAAGTAGTATCATAATAATCATAAATTGATCTGAAAGACAATTCAAAAGATAATATCGACATTTATACTCATCTGTGTTGTATTTCTTGATTTTTTCAATATGAGCAGCATACTCTTCGTCGGTCATCTCTTCAGTGGGGACTTTGTTCAGATTTTTCTCGATCAAAATATAGGCCACTTTGAGGAGACTGAGGTAGAAAAGCACATTGCCTTTCTATCTCTTGAAATGGGCTCCCTTGAACCGGAAGGGCTTGTTGAGATCGCCGGTATTCTCATTGGGCTTCTCCAGTACTGGCCTCATGAATTTTTGCTATTTGAATCTCCTTAAAATTGTTGGTGATAATTATAAATAAAACACTAGAAAATACAAATAACAAAAATTACAATAACTATTATAAGGGCTGAGACGCGGGAAATTTGCTCTCTTTAAGGAGATTCAAGCCCTCTGCGGTTAGGCAAAACCTCACACTGGTGCAGCAAAAAAAACCTTGACTGTCCCCCTTAGGATACAACAGCCCGATTAAGTCGTACGGTTAACCAATACTGAACAATTAGTTGAACTCAAAGCTTTATCACATACACCATTTTTTATTTGCCTGATAATCTCACACAAAACATAATAAAGCAACAAAAACTTCTTCTCTCCTCCAAGATAAGAAGTTAGATCAATTTATAGAAGATGAAACTTGTTAGGCAAGTGGCTTGGAGGAGAAGACACTTAGTGGATAAGAATAGGAAAGGAAATTGGTGAGCAATTTCCTTGAAAGACTTGAGAAGAAGACCTGAAAGACTTGGAAGACTTGTCTTGGAAACTTGGAGGAAAAGAAAAGAAAATCAAACCTATAACACATTATAATAGTAAAATATCTGCTAATAATATATATATGCGTCTATATCTACTACCTTCTCATCAAGAGCGGCAGCGTTACGCCAAACGTACTTGTACAAGCCATGTCGTATGGTGGCGCGTGCGAGCTTCTCAGTGCTGACATTGGCGGAGTAGAGGAGAGAGAGTTGGCCAAGGAGGAGGTCAGGGTAAGTAAGGAAGATGAAATTAGAGATCGGGATATCTAAGGCGGCGTCGCCGACAAACTCAAGCCTCTAGTACGACGGCGAATCGGTGTAGGAAGAGTGAGTCAGAGCTTCCTCCAAGAGCTTCTTGTCGTTGAATCGGTAGTTGAGAAGCTGTTCGATCGCTCGAACTGAATCGTCCATGTTCGTTATACACTTGTCGACGATGGCGGCGGAGGAGTCGCCAGTGAATGTGCACGGAACAATCTCGAACATTCCTGATGTGTTGTTCATGGATTGAATCGCAAGGGTTTTAGAGAGAGAATTTAGAGAAGTTGAGAGAGAGAGAGAGAGAGAGAGAGCGTGTGGTGTGGGGAAGTAATTCTCGTTACATGTAGTCAGGTGTCATGGTTACGTGAATAATGAATTTGGAATAACTTGGTTCCATTTTTGAAATGAGAATGCTTCTGTTAAACTTTCAATTGGGAGAATTACGCTACGTTGGGGTTAAGTGATTTGGAAGGAGAAGAAAAGAAATGGAAAGATATGTGTCTTTTTATTATTTATTTGGATAATTTAAGTAAAGAGAAATGAGGAAAAATATAGAGAAATTCATTTCTCTTATAACTTTCATTTTCAATCTTCCCAAACGTGGGGAGATTGGGAGAGAAAAAAACCAATAGATTCTTATATTTTCATAATATTAATTTTGTTCCTGTAAAATGATGCTCTAATATTGTGACAAAATATAAAAAGGTTATTTTGATAATATAACATAAAATAATTTTTTTTTCTTTTCTCTTATGAAATATAACCAAATAAGAAGGAGAGAAATCGTAATCATTTCTTTCATTTTATTTCTTACTTATCCAAACAAGAAGGAGAAAAATCACAATCATTTCATTCATTTTCTTTTCTCTTATAACTTAGGTAATTATTTTTTTTCTTCTCTCTCCTAGAATCCAAAGCGTAGTGTTAGGCTGTGTTTGGTTATGCTTTTAAAATGTGATTCCAATTCATTTTTTAATGTGGTGTTTGGTTTCGATTTTTAAAAGTTGATTCCAATGCGACATTTGAAAACTCAGTCTTAACCGGACATTCTCCGGCCAGTCGTCCGACCGTTTGACTGAAACAAATTATTATTATTATTATTATTATTATTATTATTATTATTTTGCACCTGCTATATGATTGGAATTTTTAAAAAAAAATTATGATTTTTTACACTTGTTCTTTTTTATATTTTAAATAAAAAATATTTTCAAATTTTTTTTTAATTTTTATATGAGTTGTGAATACAATTTTGGTTTGTGTATTTAGTTATGAGTTATAAATTTTTTGAATTAAATAACTTTTCTAATTTCAAAAATTCAAAACTTCTTTCAAAACTTAATTTAAAACTCATAACCAAATAAATTTTTCACACTCAAATAATAATTTCAAAACTCATAAACTCTAAATACAACTATATTCTCAAATCATAATTCTAAAACTCTGTCAAACACTATAAGAATCAAAAGTTTTTTATCGGAAAAAATTATTAACCAATAAAAATTTCAAAAAAAAATTAATTAAGTCATATTTTTATAAATTTTTATCAATAAGAAACTTTTATTTAAAGATTTTTATCAGTAAGAAATTTCAACTATTTGGTCCAATGAAAAATTCAATTAGAGAGAAATCAAATTCTTTGAAAAATTAATTTAGTTTGATTTTTAGAACAAACGTGCTATATTCTACAAAAATCTCTGATAAATCACTCCCCTCTAACCGATAAGAGTCTATTTATTTATTCTGTAATACTAAACTCTTACCGGTCAGAATCTATAAAAGGATGCTTTTGTAAAAGACTCTTGCAGGAATTGATCATTTTCCTTTTGAGAAATTGTTTTAAATGAATATTTGTTTATTTTTAATAATTTTTTTAAATGTTGTAATTATTATTTTTAAATATGAAAAAGTTCTTTAAAATAAGCAAAAATATACGTAGATTTCTTTTTGAATATTTGTTTATTCAATTCCGATTGGTAGCTCGAAAAAAGGAATGCTCGAATGGCCCGAATCCAAAACGATGTCGTTTTGGGTTTTTTTTTTTTTTTTTTTCCTTTTCTTTCTCGTTTTTTTGAAGATGAAGAAGATGAGGTTGAAGAAAGAAGAAGAAGAGATAAGAAAGAGAGAGAATCAACACATCATCATCTTCAATAACATCAACACAGAGTAAGAGACATCAACATAGAGAGAGAGAATCAACAACATCTTCATCAGCACATTATCATCATCAACAATAACATCTTCATCAACATCATCATCATCAACAACAACATCTTCATTATCATCAACACATCATCATCATCAACAAAAAAAAATCTCCTTCATCTTCAGATCCAGATCTACTGGAAAGGAGGGGGGGAAAAAAAGTAGAGAAAATAGAGGAGGCGATCCGCGATACCCACCGGCAAAGAGAGAGGGACACCGCCATCACCGTCGATCTTCCTTCTCTTCCTCCTCCGCCATCACCGCCATCGCCTCTTCTCTCTTTCTCTTCTCTTCTCTCTTCTCTCTCCTTCTCATCTCCTCTTCCCTCTGTTTGTATTTGAAAGCAAGAAAAAGAAAAGAAAAAAAAAAAAAATACCAAAAACAACGTCGTTTTGGGTATTCGAGCCAATTTCTAACCACCTTTTTCGAGCAACAAAATATTATTCTCGTTTATTTGTAATATATTAGTCGACTTAGAGTTAGAGTGAGTTTGACATTGATTTTTTAATAATTTTAAAAATTGGTTGTCTGAGAAGTTATTAAAAAAAAATTTGTAAGTGGAAAATATTTTGGTTGTAAGTTTTTTATTTGATGACAAATAATTTTTTATTTTTTGACTTATTTAGGATTGTTTTGAAAATTGATTATGTTAATTAGCTTTTAAATTTTTTACGAAATAATATACAAAAAAGTAACGAGAAGAGCTGACTTTGATGTTTTGATTTTTTAATGATTTAATTGATTGCCAAAATAAGCCTTTGGAGTTGTTTGGCAACCTACTTATGTACTATATTTATTGTCTATTTTAATCAAATAAAATTTATTTATTTAGCTCATTTCAAACCATGCCTTAAAAATTCAAATGAATTTGGTCAGATTTTAGGGGGGTTTTACAAAGTGAAAAAATAATCAAAGAGTCATAAAATCATTACTAAAAAATCAATTACTCTCTCTATTTTTTTATATGTCATATTGTAAAAAATTAAAAAATTAATTTCTAAACGAACTCTTAGGTTTTGTTCAAATTGAACTTTTAAAGTGCAAAGAAGTTGGTACAAGTCCAACTCAAGCTTGGATTGTTAAAAGTCATCGATTTGGGATTGTTTTAGGAGAGATTAAAAAATGTGAAATGCTAGAAGTGTTTTCTTAATCGTGTTGCTTACATTTTAAAAATTGCCTGAGCAAAAAGATTGCATAAATGTACTGAAATTATTTGTTCAGTTTAAAAAATACTACAAAATATTAGTTCCTTATTCTATTTTTATTGTCTCAAAATATTAGTCCATTTTTAAAAATCAATGAATAAATAATATGAATTTACTATTTTGCCATTCTTTTAAATTCAGTAATAACACAAAAAATACGATTATAACAATTGATATTTCCCAAAAAATATACTATCAAAGAATAATTTTGAAAAATTAATATTTTCAAAATATAATAATTGTACTATCAAAAAAAGTTAGATTTCTTACAAAAGACCATTATTCTAGAACGGAGGGAGTAATTAAAGTTTAAAAAAATGTCTGATAAAAAAAGTTGAAAAACAATTGTCAGGCACGAAATGCTAATTATTTCTTAACCATGGGAAAATTATAAAAATTTAAATATTGTGAGCCCAATTATTATGTTTTACTCTTAGGCTATGTTTGGATAGCAGGAATCTCGAGGGAAATGAGAACTGAGTAGTAGTAATAAAATTTTTGTGTTAATATTATTCAAGCTTTTGGTTTCGTTAGGAATCCACCATGGGAAAATGATAAAAATTTAAATATTGTGGGCCAAATTATTATGTTTTACTCTTAAATAGGTAACATTCCTCTAATGTGAGATTTCTAATAGGAAGTGGGGGAATCAGATTCTTACTGAAGTAGGTAATCATGAATTACTTTTCTATTGCAGTCCGTTCCAAACGGCAGAATCATAGGAACCTGGAATCACATTCCCCTCCCCCCCACCCCCTGGCGGGAAGACTATCATCCAAACTTAGCCTTAGCAATCTTTAATTGCCTTCATCAAATGCCATTCTGATGAAAAGATTATTCTGTCAAAGTATTAAAGTTGCTCTTACCTTTGTTCAAAGCAAGAAAATTATTTGAAGTTCTACAACTATGGCTTCTTGAAATTTTCGAATAAATGGTTAAAGACAAGTCTTTCATTGTCTAAAGTAGTTCAATATGCTGACCTTATACACTTGATAATAGTTGCTTACATACAAAAGAATAATTATGATGATCATTATTTATTGTGTCGATGGCTGAATTTTTCTTCTTTTTACAAAAATGAAAATCCTCTAAGAATTTCTTCATGTCCATATGAAAACTGTTTTTTTTTTTCCATCGAAATTGTTGCAGGTAACAGCAGGTGCTATATTAGGATGTATAGTAGCATACCTCATGAAAAGCTCCAGTTAAGGGATGGTGAAGTTATTGCTTCTCAATTACCAAATCTTCAAGAGGCTTTCGAGCTTTTCAATTGTGGAGGTCACATCGCAGCTAAACCTTCCACGAAATCAAAAGAAAACGTGGGAGACCCGTCAGTGTTTGAGGTTGTAATGACTGAAAGCTTGTTTTCTTGTTTCTGGTCTTGGTTGCAACTCTTGCTTCCTTTGCTTTTGTGTGTATAAATTGGTTTTCAAGGTTTATCCAATTTATGCCATGTTTGATATTTAAAAATGATTTGGAACCCTAGAAGTTCCCCATCTCTGTACTTTCTGATAGTTTGATGGTGTTATCATTTTTGTTTGTTGAGTGATTAGACTGATGGAGTTAGAATGTCAAATATTACAATGATTGAGGAGACATATATTTTAAGGACATATATGAGTTCTTAGAGCAGTTTGAATGCTTTGCCATAATCCTGTGTATATAGATGTTTAGTTTGGATTTGTTAATAATTTTTTAAAAAATTTACCAGTACAGAGGATATTTCAAGGAAATGGATCATTCTATTTCCAAACATCATTCTCTCTTTGTTGACACATAATGAATACAAATTTTATTACAATAACATGAAGCAAAATGATCAAGGACATTAGTACACACCATATTTCTATTGGTTCAGTAGTTCATATCTAATCATGAGTTTTTGTTTGGTACTAGGTTTTCAAACCAAGGGTGTGAAAAATTTGAAGTGTATAAACTGAGAAATTGAAATTTGTGTAAATAAAAAATCTCCCCAAACATGACCTCTAGATTGTCATTGTACCCACAATGTCTCAGCCCTAGCCTTCTCATCTGGTGTGGAAAACCTATTCCACGAATTCAACGAAATCATTTTCCCTTTGTTCATCATTGCATATTCCACTTCCAATCCTGCCTACACTTCACTGAAACACTGATTTTCAGGCCTTGGTTGGTCACTTAACAACCTATCCCCTTATGGGGATATAAAAATCCAACAGCAAATGGGAAGGGTTCATTGCTTTTCAGGAACCAGTCCTCGGGCTTCAGAATCACAACAATCTTGCCTTCAACAACACTACTGACAACCATCGAGGTACAACAACCCCTTGTTTCATTCCAAGCAGTTTCACAGAGAATCATACAATGTAAAGATAAAAACAAGGCAAAAATTAGAATGAAAATAGCAATTAGCTCTTATGTACCGGTGAGGTAACTTAAATGTGCTTTAGGACATACTATATAATCGGTATAAAATTTTACAGACTAATTTTATAGCACCGGACTTTGTGGGTGGTGATCCCGTGAAGATACATATACATTGTGCTTTAACTTACATGGAAATATGTTAGACAATCACAAATTAACCTGTATAAACTAGTTGGTCTAGTCTGATATTTGGTCATGTCTAAACTAAATGACCAATTTATGAAAGACTACATTATCTACATAGTGATATTCTCAGATCAGAGACTACTATGGAGTGCATCTAAAATTAAAAGATCGAATTTATATAAATTTGGATTCTTGTAACCCGTGAATCAAAGACGAAGCAGCAGAGTTCTCAACATCTTTAACTTTGGACTTCTCATCTCCTTCCGCAAATAGCACGCACACGACAGTTTCAACCTGGACTGAACATAAAAATTTCCTCTCATGAGAAGGGCCCTCTTCTTTCACTATCCTGCAAGCAAAGGCAAAATAATACCAACAATAAAATTTTAATACATGCAAGAGAAAGATGGCAAAATGCATAGTATTCAAAAATTGAGTCCTAAAAAGAAAGGTAAATGTAACACTGCACTATCCTCTTATAATGGTCTATTTTAACACGCATGAACCCTCGTACTTTTAAAACCATATTAGAAGAGATTATAAAGCTGAGCTGCTAGTTCTCAGCCGATTCACACACCTCAGGAAATAAATATCACTCTTCAAACCAAAAAACATCTTGTGAATTTGATGATATTGAGACAACTTGGGCAGCCGATAAGACTCTTTAATACTTTATGACAACTCGGCCAGCTGATAAATCTCAAAGAATAATCCATGAAACCTAACTCATTTTCCACAAGAATTTGATCATTGTTTTATTGTATTGCAATGAGTCTCTGGGTCACCTTCGAACAATACATGCGAGTACTGTTTCGTACTTTAAACCAAGATTGTGATGATTCTAAAAACTCCACAAGACAAGAGCTTGACACATAGTTCTAGCAATCAAGATACACATTTATAATTAAGTGACACCCTTAACCAATGCAAAACAAGCTTAGCGACGGATCCGTCATCTAAAGCATTTTCAAGATAGTCATACTCAAAGATAGCAACTTACTAGGCAGACAATAAACCTAGGAATAGTCATACTCAAAACTATTAATACATGAAAGCAATCCAATCGCATAATAGTCCATTAATAGCTTTGTTTTGTTAAACACAGAAAAGACAAAGCCCAATGGAGAGATGGTAACAAGGGGAGACTTCAGCCCCTGACATCAAGGTTGAGGAACCAAGTACCAGTCCAATTATTTATAATTTGGTCGGTAATGTGTCTATTATGGTTGATATAATCACATTAAAATATTACTAGCCAACAAATCATATATAGATTAAATCTTCATTTCTCAACCATGTAACAACCGCTGATAAAAATATATCTAAATGTACAACTTACAAGAAAAATGCTATCCTAGACAAACAATTTCAAGTTTGGATAATGATTTCACTTTTAAAGTCGCATAATTTTAAAAATCCACACCCAAACCACATGAGAAGTTGGAAGAAATTCAGCTCAGTAAATACAAATTCTTACCGGTAAGTGGGTTTTAGCCATCTCTTCTTGCCACAAATCTCATGCAACTTTTGTTTTGCTCCTTCAATCTCATTGGTTCCATTCATACTGCTGTAGATGTCAACATTCATTTTGTCCTCGCTGTTAGAGTGAGACAACTTCTCCAAAGCTGCCTTTGCGGCATAACGCTTGACATTTTCCTTCTGCTCAGAAGACGCCTTGGCAATAAATTCCCCATCCACGTAAACGCTGGCGATTGTTGGTGGGAGTGGGGTGCAAACCACTGTTGGTGATTCACAATGAGAGGTTTAAAACTGAACCAAACTGGAATTCAATTCACTCAAAATAATTTTGAGGAAAAAACATACAAACAGAGCACTCTTCCTTTCTCTCTCACACACATATCACTCTAATACATTAGCTATTTATAGATAAACTAGCGGTGTGAACATATTTATTACAAATACAGCTATCAGTATGAAAGCATTTAATGCGTATATGGCTATCAGTGTGAATGCATTGAATGCAACTACGGCTGTTGGTATGAAAGCATTAAATGCTACGCCTACAAACGTTGAAGCAATCTCTAGGCACAAATTTGTTTTGGTGGCTATCAAGCTTATTTTCCAACATCTCCCCTTAAGCTTGATTCTCTATGCGGCTTCATCCTGAGCATTATCTTCATTCTATTGAACAGATCATTTTTCAATGGCTTCGTGAAAATATCTGCAAGCTAATCTTGAGAGTTGCAAGGAAATAATTCCACCTCTTTATTTTTTACATGCTCTCGGATGAAATGATAGCCAGTGTCAATATGCTTACTTCTTTCATGATAAACTGGGTTCTTCGCCAATGCAATTGCTGAGCGATTATCAACATAGCTCTCAGTGGGTTTTTCTTGTGGAAATCCCAAATGCTTCAGCATGTTCCGTAACCATATTGCATGACACACAGCTAAGTTGGTTGCAACATACTCAGCTTCGCAAGTCGATAATGTCACAATGGCTTGCTTCTTGGACGACTATGTGAAGGCTGCATCTCCCATAAAGAAAGAAAATCCTGTAGTATTTTTCCGTTCATCCAAGTCACGTCCCCAGTCGCTATCTGAGTAGCCAACAAGACTGAAATTATCACTTGGTTTATAGAATAAACCATCATCGACTGTACCTTTGATGTAGCGAAGAATTCTCTTTACTGCATAAAGGTGTGACTGATCCGGTGTTTCTATATATCTGCTAATCAGTCCTACTCCATAGAGTATGTCTAGCCTGGTGCAAGTAAGATAGCAAAGACTTCCAACTAGGCTCTTGAAATAAGTTGGATCCACATCACCTGCCTTCGTACCTTTTTTGAGCTCCACTCCACTATCTACAGAAGTGTTCATTGGATTGCAATTTTTCATTCCGTATCTCTTGAGAATTTCCTTGGCATAGCCACTTTGGGAAATAAAAATTCCATCTTTTCTTTGTGCCACTTCAATGCTGAGAAAATGAGCCATCAATCCAATATCTGTCATTTCAAATTCTTGGACCATGCTTATTTTAAAGTCTTGGAACATGGCCGGATTGTTTCCGGTGAAAATTAGATCATCAACATAAAGACAAGCAAGCAACATGCTTCCATCAGCTTCCTTCTTCAAATATAGTGCGTGCTCATATGGACATTTTTCAAAACCATTGTCATGAAAATACTGATCAATTCTAGTATTCCATGCACGCGGAGCTTGCTTCAATCCATAAAGTGCTTTTTTCAATTTGTACACTTTGTCTTCATGCCCATTCTGAACATACCCCGAAGATTGTTCAATATAGATTTCTTCTTTAAGGAAACCATTAAGAAATGCAAATTTCACATCAAGTTGATAAATCTACCACTTGTGCTGGGCAGCCAAAGAAATCATTAGCCTGATAGTCTCCAATTGGGCAACTGGAGCAAACACCTCTCCATAGTCAATTCCAGCTCTCTGCTTGTAACATTTTGCTACTAACCTTGCCTTATAGCGTTGCACTTCGCCTTGTGCATTCCTCTTTGTCTTGTATACCCATTTCACTCCAATGGGTTTGTGCCCCTCCGGTAGACTAATAAGCTTCCATGTGTCATTTTTCTCAATGGCATAAATTTCTTCATCCATTACTTTCTTCATTTATCTTCTTGGATGGTTTTTGAGAAAGTAAGTGGATCACTATCTGCAAGTAGGCAGAACAAATTCAGATCTGTTTCTTCTGTAGCTTCGTATATCTCCTGCAAATTTCTCATTGGTCTTGGTTGTTTGAAAAAACTATTACCTGATGATGCTGATGATGCAGCACTCCTGTGAGAAACTAGCAATCTAGGTGTCGATATTCTATGTGGAGGAGTTTATGGCTCATCTTGAACTTCTCTTGTAATTTCAACCGGAGCTTTTGATGTTTCATCTTCAAGAATGAGTTCTGTATCTTTAACAACTTCATCTTGATTCCAGTTCCAAGCTTCTTCTTCCTCAAATATCACATCTCTACTCATGATCACCTTTCTGGTAATGGGATTATACAACTTGTATCCCATTGTTCTGTCTCCATATCCGACAAGGATACATTTTTCTCCCTTATCATCGAGCTTGGTTCTTCTTGCTTCTGGAATCTTGGTGTATGCAACACACCCAAATATTCTGAGATGATTAACACTTGACTTATGTGAACTCCAAGCTTCTTCTGGAGTCATAGAATGAAGGCTCCTGGTTGGGCATCTATTTAGTAGATACACAGCACATGATACAGCTTCAGTCCAAAATTGTTTGGGCAGTCCCTTTCCTTTCAACATGCTCCTTGCCATATCTAAGATTGTGCGATTCTTCCTTTCAACAACACCATTCAGCTGTGGCGTATAGGATGGTGTTGTTTGATGCTTGATTCCATGCTCTTTGCAATAATTCTCGAAAGCTTCTGATGTATATTCACCACCTTGATCTGATTGCAATGTCTTGATGTAGTAGCCGCTTTGCTTCTCTACAAAAGCTTTGAATTCTTTGAAGATATTGAACACCTCCATTTTTTTTTAAGAAAATACACCCATGTCTTCCGGCTATAATCATCAATGAATGTGAGAAAATATCTATTCTGTCCATTTGACATCGGCTTCAATGGACCACACACATCAGTATGCACTAGCTCCAGTGGCTTTGTTGCTCTCCACTTCACTTCTTTGGCAAAGCTAGTTCTATGATACTTGCCAAGAATGCAGCTTTCACATACCTCATTAGTATGAGCAATATGAGGGAGCCCTTTCATTATATTCCTACTTGACAACAGCTTCAAGCTTCCAAAGTTGAGATGTCCAAACCTCAAATGCCATAGCCAGTCTTTGTCTTCGATGATGGCCCTTGAACACTTCGCAGTATCATGTTAGATGTTCAATGCAAACCATGGTTGTGAAACCCGGACCGGACCGGTCGGTCGAACCGGTTGGACCGGGAACCGGGCCTTGTTCCGGTCCGGTCAACCCTCCAGAACTGGACTTGGAGCAAAACCGGCCTGAAAATGCAAAACCGCTGGACCCGGCGGTCGAACCGGGAAAACCGGTGACCCGGACCGAGTTTGACTGGTTGGACCGGGGATTTTTCCCTTTTTTTTATTTTCTTTTTCCTTTTTTTTTTATTTTCTTTCTTTCTTTTCTTTCTTTCTTTCTTATATATTTATATATATATATATTATAAATATATTTTAAAATTTTGACTAAAAATTCTTACTTCAAGAGTCTTCTCTCATAAGGAAGAGTCTCATTGGAAGTTGGAGAAGATTATGAAAGTCTATTCCTATTTATAGGAAAAGATTTTTCAAAGAGAACCTACAAAATTCTATGTGGGATTCAATCAAATTATTTGAAACATATTGATTGGAGGGAGAGTTGAAAATTTCATTTCCCTCCAAAATTAAATCTAGCAATCAATCAATTTATTTGGAGGGAATGTTTAAAAAATTTAATTTCTTTGAAATAAGTGACTTTTTTTTTATCAATTATGACTTTATTAAATATTATTAATAAATACTATATAACAATTTTTATTTTTATTTGATTATTTATATATATTTTTATTTATTTATAATTTATAATTCTATTTTTTAATTATATAATATTAATTATGACGTCACGGTTCGACCGCTTTGACCCGACGGTTGAACCGGTGACCCGTCCACCCGGTCCCTTTTCTGGTTCGCTCACCGGTCCGGTTTTAAAAACATTGATGCAAATATCCAATTCTTGGACATTCTCACCCGAGCGATCAAATTACCATGATTGTCTTTGATGGTAAGATGACAATCTTTCATGCTAATGTCGTATCCTTTCTCTAGGAGTTGTCCCATACTCAAAATGTTGTTCTTCATGGTAGAAACATAATAAACATTGGAGATGTAATCATGATCTTCATTCTTGAGCTTGATCAGAATATTACCTCTTTCTTTCACTGGAGTCTTCAAAGAATCACCAAATGAGACTTGTGCTTGTACAGTCTCGTCAAGCTCAATGAACAACTCTCTTTTACCACACATGTGATTACTGGCTCCCTAATCTAGATACCAAACATTGTTTTGGTTTTCAGTGTCTCCATAGTGGACAAACAGGACTGTAGGTCCAACTTTATTTGTTTCCTCCTCAGCAAAATTTGCTTACTTTCCGGCTTCTGTTGTTGCTCTACTTCAGCATTCATTGCTGTAATGCCCGAACTTGTGGCACTAGTAGCACTGAACATTTCTTTTGTCAAATCCTGGTCGGTTGTTGTAACCACCTTCTCTACCTCTTGCTCTTCCTCTTGGAGCAAAGTGTGGTTGACTTCTTCCTCCTCTGGTTGGACCTCTTCCGCCTCTTCTTCGAAAACCAGAACTTCGGTTATTGTAACCACGGCCTCTTCCTCGACTTCTTTGTGATGTCCCCCCTTGCTCATTTATGTCATCTCTGAAAGACAGCTTTGATTAAAGAGCTTGCTCTAGAGAACTTAAGAAAGTTTTCTTATTGATCCTTTGTTTATGAATCTCAAGTGTGCCCATCAACTCATCGGTGGTCATGGCACCGAGATCCTTGGACTCTTCTATTGCTACAACCGCGTGCTCGAACTTGGGACTGAGTGATCGGAGAATCTTCTCTATCACTTGAAGAGACTCCATCTTCTCTCCATATCTTACAATGGTCAAGGTTTTGTTGAAGTACTCAGAAATTGACTCATTCTCATTCATGTGCAACATCTCGAATTCGCCACGTAATACCTGGAGTCGAACTCTGATCGTTTTCTCAATTCCACGGTGTGAATTGCGAAGAATACTCCATCCCTCTTTAGAGGTTGTTGCTGATGAAATCTTCTCAAAACTAGACTCATCAATGCCTCGATAGAGTAGATACAAGGCATTTTTATCTCTCTTCCTTGAATCTTTTAATGCCGTCTTTTGAGCTTCATTTAAACTTCCTTCATCTTGGAGAGTGACTGGTTCGTCATATCCTCGATCCACTAACTCCCACAAATCTTGTGAGGCTAGTAGGACTTGCATTTGAATACTCCAATTTTCATAGTTCTCCTTGTTGAGTTTTGAAAACTGGGGCTGAAAGAAATTGTTTGTGTTGGCCATTGATTGTCTTTAAAAATACTATAAATTTTCAGGATGGAATTTGCAAATTCTGACCGTACAGATGTGTTTAGAGTACTTCAAATAGTTGGAAAGCACTATTAGATCACCAAAAACAGACTCCGAATGGCTCAGGTCAAGCCAAAAATAAGTTGAACAGTTCAGATCTACGGCTACACATTAGCCGCATCACATTGGATTAATCCTTGGTGTGCTGATGTCAGCAGCTCGGTCAATGGCTCAGTCAATGCGGCTTGGTTAGCGGCGTGACTCAGGCTCGACTCTGTCAGCGGCTTCGGTCAACGACGGCTCGGCTCGGTCAGCGGCTAAGGTCAATGGCGGCTTGGCTCGGCTTAGTCAAAGTTGGTCAGTGGCTCAGATGACGTCAATGGATGACGTCAGGTCTCTGGTGTGCGTGCGTGTGGCGCGTGCTTGCGCGTGGGATCACGCGTCTTTTTCCTCTAGCAGCGCATGCGGCACGTAAGAACGGCGTCAATGGCGCGTATGGAGTCGTCCGAGATCCGTTTTCGATGCAGTTTTCACAGTTTTGCTCGTCTCGTCGGGAGCTTCAAGTTGATGTGATCAAAAATGGATTTCGACCACTTTGATTTCTGGGCAATTTTTGAAAACGCACTCTGTTTTTCCTAAAACGCACAAAACCAGCTCTGATACCACTGTTGGTGGGAGTGAGGTGCAAACCACTGTTGGTGATTCACAATGAGATGTTTAAAACTGAACCAAACTGGAATTCAATTCATTCAAAATAATTCTGAGGAAAAAACATACAAACTTAGCACTCTTCCTTTCTTTCTCCCACACACATATCACTCTGATACATTAGCTATTTATAGATAAACTGGCAGTGTGAACATATTTATTGCAAATACAGCTATCAGTATGAAAGCATTTAATGCGTATACAGCTATCAGTGTGAATGCATTGAACGCAACTACAGCTATTGATATGAAAGCATTAAATGCTAAGCCTACAAACGTTGAAGCAATCTCTGAGCACAGATTTGTTTTGGTGGCTATCAATCTTATTTTCCAACAGCGATGTACTTCTCCCCTCTTCTCTGGTGCTTGATAGACACTTGCTTACCCTCTTTTTGACAAAATTCAAAAAGCATGGTCGCGGGCTATGGTTGTCGCTGGAGAACATCAAGTGTAACAATAGGCTCCAATATACCTCTAAAGATCTCAAATACATGAAAAAAACTATGTCATGAAAATTCTTTTTTTTTTTTTAAAACTACATGTCAAATCTTAGTTTTATGTTGGGAAGTTCATTGCAAATACTAGTTACTTTGAGGTTCCGTTTGTTTTTAGAGGTAAAATGAAGGGGGATTGATAGTAAGAGAATTGATAAAATAATGTTTGTTTTGATGATAGTCGTTAGTGTGGGAATTGTTAAATTATTTTTATATAAAATAATAAAACAAATAAAATTATGATTTTTACTTAACAAAAAATATGAAATCATTAAACATTAATGTTAAAAAAAAAATGGCCAACATGTCCAAAAAAAAAAAATTTGTGTTGACCGGTTTACCGACCGGATGTCCCGGCGGACAACTGGTCACTCAGTAAGCCGACGGACTATTTTCCTAATACTACCACTTTGCCCAGACTACCAATCCACTCACCCAAGGCCTATCCTAGTCCGAACGAACTATCAATCCGAAGAACCTCAAACAAAACAAACGTGAGCTAAGCTCACTGTTCCGGACTGTGATGGCGGAAAACAAACGGGGCTGAGATACCACAGTTTCCCAAATTAGGATAGAAGAACCTAGTAAATTTCTATAGTCCAACTTTTATCTCAGAATTCTAATGAAATCTACATGAAATAGACAGCTGCTGTTAATCTAATGAAATCTAATTTACTCATGTTCCAATTCAACAGGACCCCATGAAACCAAAATATCCCGAATTCTTAACAAATTTAAAGAAACAATTGTCCATAAATTACAGAACTACGCACCACCCAAAAAGCTTTCAGATCAAATTGACGATCAACATAAACTGCCGCAGCAACAGACTCAACAATGTCAGCAAGAACCTCCCTCCATGCACCACCACGTATCTGCCTCCTGCTAAACAGCCAACGTGAAATCCCTCACCTGCACAAAATCAAAGAACCAGTTTTTTATTTCATAAACCCATCAGAGCATCTCTCTTTCTCAGCAAATTTGAGTGAAAAAATGTTAAAAGCTTGATATAATATGGATCACTCCAATCCTAACTCTTTTTTTTCATCACAACTTTTTGAAAAATTTCAAACTTAACCCAAAAAAATCTGCTTTAAACATTTTTAATGGAAAAAAAAAAATTTGTTCAAAATTTGGTGAAGGAATCGGTTACAGTGATTTTTTCATCAAATTTGATGAAACTCCAATCCTTGCTCTCTCTTTTTTCATCAAAATTGAGTGAAAATTTGGTTAAAAACTTTATCAGCTATGGCACAGTCCAATTCTTACTCTCTTTTTTCATCAAATCTTTTTAAACCAGTTTTTATCAAAGAAAACCATCTGCAATCCTTAAATCTTTTAAAATTTCATCAAATTTGTGTAAAAATATATTGTTGAAAATTTAGTTGTTTGGGATGTCCTAAATAAGTGCACTTTTTTGACTAAAAAGTTGAAGAAAAAAATATGGTTGTTTGGGTTAACTTTTTGACTTTTTATGAAAAAATGTGTATTAAAAAATTGTATAAATTAATGTGTAGAGGAAAATTAGAATTGAAAGTTGTGCAACCGTACTTTTTAACTTTTGATAAATAATAATAACTTTTTAATTTTTTGAATAACTTTTTAACTTTTTGACCGCATGCCAAACTTGAGCTTAGTAAAACCCTGAAAAACTTGCCTATGCTTGATGGTCGGAGCATAGCCATTTTTTTTTATTAAAATAGTCTAATAAAAATAAAATAATAATAAATAATTAATAAAATAAAATATTACATCAAAATTATATATATATATATATTTTTGTCACAACTATCAAATAAACTGTTAAAACAAGAACTATCGACTCGAATACAAGGTTTTAATAATAAATAAATAAAAATCAATCAAAATAATCAATTTTTCAAACGAGCTCTATATATACATATATACGTCTATATCCACTACCTTCTCATCAAGAGCGTCAGCATTATGCCGGACGTACTTGTACAAGCCATGTTTTCCGGCGGCGCGTGCGAACTTCTCGATGTTGATATTGGCGGAGCGGAGGAGAGAGAGTTGGCCGGGGCGGAGGTCAGGGTAAACGCGGAAGATATCATTGGAGATCGCGAGACCTAAGGCGGCGTCGCCAACGAACTCGAGCCTCTGGTACGACGACGAATCGGTGTAGGAAGGGTGAGTCAGAGCTGCCTCCAAGAGCTTCTTGTCGTTGAATCGGTAGTTGAGAAGCTGTTCGATCGCTCGAACTGAATCGTCCATGTTCGTTATACAATCGTCGGCGATGGCGGCGGAGGAGTCGCCGGCGAATGTGCACGGAACAATCTCGAACATTCCTGATGTGTTGTTCATGGTTTGAATCGCAAGGGTTTTAGAGAGAGAATTTGGACAAGTTGAATATAAGGGAGAGAGCGTGTGGGGAAGTAATTCTGGTTACATGTAGTCAGGTGTCATGGTTGCGTGAACAATGAATTTGGAATAACTTGGTTGCATTTTTGAAAAGAGAATGCTTCTGTTAAACTTTCAATTGGGCCAAAGAATTAATTTTTTTTATCGATAAGAATAAAAAATTCTTATTCATAAAAATTATTAAACCGTAAGAATTTTTAAAACAACAATGATAGGTAGTAAGAAAATTCATGGCTCGAATAGATCGAAATATCCAAAAAGATATCGTTTTAAGTGTAAAACGACGTCATTTTGACATATTCGAGTCACACAAATTCGGGCCACCAAATATTTTTCTTTTTAAAAAAATTTAATTAAGTCATATTTTTATAAATTCTTATTGGTAAGGAATTTTTATTTAATGATTTTTACTAATAACAAATTCCAACTATCTAATCCAGTTACTTTGGGAAGTTGGTTTTGGCGGGTTAGGGGCTAAAATAGCCACAAAAAATAAAATAGGCTATTTTAGTCATAAAAAACAAAACATCAAATCCAAACCCATAATCATTACACTCCTCTCTCACAAAAAAAGTCCAAAAAGCCAAAAAGCCTTCCCAAACCAGGCTTTTTAGCCCCAGGCTAAAATAGTCAAAAAGCCAAAAAGTCAAAAAGCTAACCCACTTCCCAAACGAAGGCTAAAAATTCAATTGGAAAGAGACCAAATCTTTTAAAAAATTAATTTAGTTTGATTTTTTAAAACAATCGTGTTAAATTTCACAAAATTCTCTCACAAATTATTTCACTCTAATTGATAAGAGTCTATTCACTTATTATGCAACACTAAACTCTTATCAGTTAAATTCTATAAAATGATGTTTTTTTAAAAGACTCTCGTAAGAATAGATCATTTTTCTTTTGAGAAATTATTTTAAATGAATCTTTGTTTATTTTTAATAATTTTTTTAAATGATGGAATTACTTTTTTTAAATATGAAAAAGTTCTTTAAAAGAATAAAAAATATACGCAGATTTCTTTTTGAATATTTGTTTATTTGTAATATATTAGTCAACATAGGGTGTGTTTATTTGGACGGACTGAATGAGGGGGGATTGTAATCCATCGGATTGTTAGTCCCGGGATACATTGTCCCGGGACTATTTGGTTGGATTGAATTTGTATCTTATGTTTGTTTAGTCATGGGACATGGGATTAGATGTCTGGATTGGACTATTTTTAGTAAATTCAATGTTTGGTTAGACGGACTGGATAAGGATAAATGTTCAAAAGACTATTTTATCCTTATAATCTATAATTTATAATTTAACAACACTAAAAAAGTTTAATTTATAAGGCCACAATTTTTAATTTATTATTTTCAATTAAATTAAATTTATAATTTATAATTTATATTTTTATTTAATATATAATTTTAAATAACGACAATAAAAAAATAATTTTATTTAATATATAAATTAAATTTCAGCAACACTAAACAAATTTAATTTATAAAGCCATAATTTATAATTTATTATTTTTAAATAAATTTAATTTATAATTTATATTTTTTATTTAATATATAATTTTAAATTAGCAATACTAATTTTTTTTTTATTTAATATGTAAATTTAATTTTTTAACAACACTAAAAAAATTTAGTTAAAAGGCCATAATTTATAATTTATTATTTTTAATTAAATTTAATTTATAATTTATAATTTAAATTTTTTATTTAATATATAGTTTTAAATTAACAACACTAAAAAAATAATTTATAAATGTTTAAAAGACTATTTTACCCTTTTCTAATTGTTTACTAAGTAATAGTATAGAGGGTAAAATGGACATTTCACAAAATAATCCCATGGGATACCAATCCCATGGTTTCTATCCCACACCCCCCATAGGATAGGATAGTCCCACATTTGTGGGACTAATAGTCCAGGAGTACTATTAGTCCGAAGGAAAATTTTTCAAATAAACAATGAACTATTAGTCCGGTGGGATTAATAGAGTTAGAGTGAGTTTGGCAGTGGTTTTTTAATATTTTTTAAAATTGGTTGTCTGAGAAGTTATTAAAAAAAATTGTGAGTGGAAAATATTTTGGTCGTAACTTTTTTATTTGATGACGAATAATTTTTTATTTTTTGACTTATTTAGAATTGTTTTGAAAATTGATTATGTTAATTAATGTTTTAATCTTTTACGAAATAATATACAAAAAAAAAAAAAAAAAAAACGAGAAAAGCTGACTTTGATATTTTGATTTTTTAACTATTTAATTGATTGCCAAAATAAGCCTTCAAAGTTGTTTCCCAACCTACTTATTTAGCATATTTATTGTCTTTTTTAATCAAATAAAATTAATTTATTTAGCTCATTTCAAACTATTCCTTAAAAATCCAAATGAATTTGGTCAGATTTTAGGGGGGGGGGGGGGGGGGGGTTTAGAAAGTGAAAAAATAATTAAAGAGTCTTAAAATCATTACTAAAAAATCAATTACTCTTTCTACTTTTTTATATGTCATTTTGTAAAAAATTAAAAAGTTAACTAAAATAATTAATTTTTAAACGAACTCTTAGATTTTGTTCAAATTGGACTTAAAGTGCAATGAAGTTGGTCCATGTCCAACTCGAGCTTGGATTGTTAAAATTCATCCATTTGGAATTGTTTTTAGGAGAGATGAAAAAATATGAAATGCTAGTAGTGTTTTCTTAATCGTGTTTCTTAAAGTTAAAAAATTGCCAGATCAAAAAGATTGTATAAATGCATTGAAATTATTTGTTCAGTTTAAAAAATACCCTCTCCGTCTCAAAATATTAATCTTTTATTCTATTTTTCATTATTCTAAAATATTAGTTCATTTTCAAAACAGTAGTGACAGAGGCCTCGAATTTGGCTCGAATGAGTTTTTTTTTTTTTTTTTTTTTTTTTCCTGGTTCAATCAGAAATGAAGAAGATGAAGAAGGAAGAAGGAGGGGGAGGAGGAGAAGGAAGGAAGGAGGAGGACTGGAGGGGGCCCTAATTACAAGGGGAGGAGGAGGCGGAGGCGAGGTAGAGGCGGGGGCTGCCGGAGACGACGATCGGGCTGCGAAGACGACGATCGGGGCAGAGGCGGGGGCTGCCGGAGACGACGATCAGGCGAGGCGACGCCGGGTGACACTACGACGAGCTGCTGCGAGGACGCCGGGCGACGATCGGGCGGCGACTGCGAGCCCTCTTCCCCTCTCTTCTCTCTCTCTCTCTCGAGGCAAATTCGAGCCTCAAATTCGAGGCCTGAATCATTTTTCTTTTCAAAAATCAATGAAAAAAATAATATAAATTTACTATTTTGTCCTTTAAATTCATTCATAAAACAAAAAGTACAATTATGACAATTGATATTCTCAAAAAAATAATACTATCAAAGGGTAAAAAATTAATATTTTAAAAATATAATAATTATACTATCAAAAAAAGTTAAATTTTCCAAAAAGGACAATTATTTTAGAATGGAGGGAGTAATTAAAGTTTAAAAAAATGCCTGATCAAAAAAGTTTTTAAAAAAAAATTTGTCAGGCGCGAAAAGCTAATTATTTCTTAACCATGGAAAAAATTATAAAAATTTAAATATTGTGGACCCAATTATTATGTTCTACTCTTAGGCTATGTATGGATAGCAGGAATCTTGAGGGAAATGGGAACTTAGTACTAGTAATAAAATTCTTGTGTTAATATTATTCAAGCTTTTGGTTTCGCTGAGAATCCACCATGGAAAAATGATAAAAATTTAAATATTGTAGGCCTTATTATTATGTTTTACTCTTAAATGGATAACATTCCTCTAATGTGAGATTTCCAATAGAAAGTGCGGGAATCAAATTCTTATTGAAGTAGATAATCATGAATCACTTTCCTATTGCAGTCTATTCCAAATGGTGGAATCATAGGGATCCGGAATCACATTTCCCCCCAGACTATCATCCAAACTTAGCCTTAGCAATCTTTAATTACCTTCATCAAATGCCATTCTGATGAAAAGATTATTCTGTGAAAGTATTAAAGTTGCTCTTACCTTTGCTCAAAGCAAGAAAGTTATTTGAAGTTCTACAACTATGGCTTCTTGAAATTTTTGAATAAATGCTTAAAGACAAAGTCTTTCATTATCTAAAGTAGTTCAATATGCTGTCCTTATACACTTGATAATAGTTGCTTACATAGAAAGAATAATTATGACGATCATTATTTATTGTGTCCGTGGCTGAATTTTTCTCCTTCCTACAAAAATGAAAATCCTCTAAGAATTTCTTCATGTCCATATGAAAACTGTATATTATTCATTGAAATTGTTGCAGGTAACAGCAGGTGCTATATTAGGATGTATAGTAGCATACCTCATGAAAAGCTCCAGTTAAGGGATGGTGCAGTTGTTGCTTCTCAATTACCAAATCTTCAAGAGCCTTTCGAGCTTTTCAATTGTGGAGGTCACATCACAGCTAAAACATTCCATGAAATCAAAAGAAAACGTGGGAGACCTGTCAGTGTTTGAGGTTGTAATGACTGAAAGCTTATTTTCTTGTTTCTGGTCTTGGTTGCAACTCTTGCTTTCTTTGCTTTTCTGTGTATAAATTGATTTTCAAGGTTTATTGAATTTATGCCGTGTTTGATATTTAAAAATGATTTGGAACCCCAGAAGTTCCTCATCTCCGTACTTTCTGATAGTTTGATGGTGTTATTATTTCTGCTTGTTGAGTGATTAGACTGATGGAGTTAAAATGTTAAAATGTTAAATGTTACAATGACTGAGGAAACATATATTTTAGGGACATATATGAGTTCTTTTATCAGTTTGAATGCTTTGCCATAATTCTATATATATATATGTTTAGTTTGGATTTGTTAATAATTTTTTTTAAATTTTTTACCAATACAGAAGATATTTCAGGGAAATGGATCATTCTATTTTCAAACATCATTCTCGCGTTCGGATCCTCTAGGGTGATTCCCTGAAGTGATCCTCTAGAGTGATAATTTATGATGCGACACGTGTCCAATTAATGAAATCAATGGTTGATATGTTTCCTCTCCAAAACGACGTCGTTTTGGTTTTGATTTTTTTTTTTTTTTTTTTTTTTTTGCAGATCGGGAAGGAGGAAGGAATGGGTTAGAGAGAGAATCTCCTCCTTCTCTCTAGAACCAGACCCAGATCTCAAAAGCAGAAATCATGAAACCGAAGTGGAAATTAAGCTTCAGAGTAACATAATCAAAATGCATATATATACATAATCAAAATGAAAATCAATAGAAACGATCTGGAAATTTGATATATAATCAATAGAAACTTATATACAGTCCTTCAATGGAAACTGATTTCCAGATCTGGAATGGGGATTTTGTTTCCGGCGAAGGAGATGTCCGATTTAGGCTTGTGATTAGCCATTGGAGGACTCATCTTACCAAGGTTAAACAGAAACAGAAAAAGAATTTGAGAGAAGCTCTGAACAAGAAGAGAATCAAGTTAAAACTTCATGTATTGAAGGACTGTATGTATATATGCATATATATATATATAGAGAGAGAGAGAGATGATCAAACCCAACATAGCAAAAGATGGAGGAAACGGATTTGCTAAAACAGAGCTTTTCCCGAGATGATCAAACAAGTTTATATATATATACATAGCAAGTTTATATATATATATAAAGAGAGAGAGAGATCAAATCTTTCGCTATTTTTAACATAGCTTTTCCCGAGATGATCAAACCCATCATAGCAAGATGGAGGAGATTAGTTTAATGGATTTGCAGAGAAACCACATGAACCCAACATAGCAAAAAAAACGAAGATCAATTTCGAAGCTTAAAATTGAAATAAAAATTCGAACTCATCTAGGGTCTAGTTCTAGAGAGAAGGAGGAGATTCTCTCTCTAACCCATTCCTTCCTCCTTCCCGATCTGCAAAAAAAAAAAAAAATCAAAACCAAAACGACGTCGTTTTGGAGAGGAAACATATCAACCATTGATTTCATTAATTGGACACGTGTCGCATCATAAATTATCACTCTAGAGGATCACTTCACGGAATCACCCTAGAGGATCCGGACGCATCATTCTCTTCTTTGTTGACACATAATGAGTACAAATTTTATTACAATAACAGCAAGCAACATGATCAAGGACATTACACACCATATTTCTATTGGTTCAGTAGTTCATATCTAATCGTGAGTTTTTGTTTGGTACTAGGTTTTCAAACCAAGGGTGTGAAAAATTTCCAGTGTATAAACTGAGAAATTGGAATTTGTGTAAATAAAAAATCTCCCCAAACATCACCTCTAGATTGTCATTGTACCCACAATGTCTCAGCCCTAGCCTTCTCATCCGGTGTGGAAAACCTATTCCACGAATTCAATGAAATCATTTTCCCTTTGTTTATCATCACATATTCCACTTCCAATCTTGCCCACACTTCACTGAAACACTGATTTTCAGGCCTTGGTTGGTCACTCAACAACCTATCTCCTTACGAGGATATAAAAATCCAGCTGCAAAGGCTTCAGAATCACAACAATCTTGCGTTCAACAACACTACTGACAACCATCGAGGTACAACATCCCCCTGTTTCGTTCCAAGCAGTTTCACAGAGAATCATGCAATGTAAAGATAAAAACAAGGCAAAAATTAGAATGAAAACAGCAATTAGCTCTTATGTACCACTAAGGTAACTTAAACGTGCTTTAGGACATCCTATATAATCCGTGTAAAATTTTACAGACTAATTTTACAGCACCAGCCTTTGTGGGTGGTGATCCTGTGAAAATGCATATACATTGTGCTTTAACTTGCATGGAAACACATTAGACAATCACAAATTAACCAGTATAAACTAGTTGGTCTAGTCCAATATTTGGTCATGTCTAAACTAAATGACCAACTTGGGAAAGAATACATTATCTGCATGGTGATATTCTCAGATCAAAGACTACCATGGAGTGCATCCAAAATTAAACAATCGAATTTATATAAATTTGGATTCTTGTAACCCATGAATCAAAGACGAAGCAGCAGAGTTCTCAGCATCTTTAACTTTGGACCTCTCATCTCCTTCCGCAAATAGCACGCACTCGACAGTTTCAACCTGAACTGAACATAAAAATTTCCTCTCATGAGAAGGGCCCTCTTCTTTCACTATCCTGCAAGCAAAGGCAAAATAATACCAACAATAATTTATTACATGCAAGAGAAAGATGGCAAAGTGCAGAGTATTCAAAAATTGTGTCCTTTCAAAACCCCAAACATTTAACAATCAATTCATGAACATTAGTTCAAACCCCAAAAAAAAAAAAAGAGGGTAAATGTAACACTACACTATCCTCTTATAATGGTTTGTTTTAACACGCATGAACCCTCGTACTTTTAAAACCATATTAGAAGAGATTATAAAGCTGAGCTGCTAGTTCTCAGCCAATTCACACACCTCAGGAAATAAATATCACCCTTCAAACCAAAAAACATCTTGTGAATTTGATGATATTGAGACAACTTGGGCAGCCGATAAAGACTCTTTAATACTTTATGACAACTTGGCCAGCCGATAAATCTCAAAGAATAATCCATGAAACCTAACTCGTTTTCCACAAGAATTTGATCATTGTTTTATTGTATCGCAATGAGTCTCTGGGTCACCTTCGAACAATACATGCTAGTACTGTTTCGTACTTTAAACCAAGATTGTGATGATTCTAAAAACTCCACAAGACATGAGCTTGACACACAGTTCTAGCAATCAAGATACACATTTATAATTGACACCCTTAACCAATGCAAAACAAGCTTAGCAACGGATCGGTCATCTGAAGCATTTTCAAGATAGTCATACTCAAAGATAGCAACTTACTAGGCAGACAATAAACCTAGGAATAGTCATACTCAAAACTATTAATACATGAAAGCAATCCAATCACATAATAGTCCATTAATAGCTTGTTTTGTTAAACACAGAAAAGACAAAGCCCAATGGAGATATGGTAACAAGGGGAGACTTCAGCCCCTGACATCAAGGTTGAGGAACCAAGTACCAGTCCAAATATTTATAATTTGGTTGGTAATGTGTCTATTATGGTTGATATGATCCCATTAAAATATTACTAGCCAACAAATCATATATATATATTAAATCTTCATTTCTCAACCATGTAACAGCCTCTGATAAAAATATATCTAAATGTACAACTTACAAGAAAAATGCTATCCTAGACAAACAATTTCAAGTTTGGATAATGATTTCACTGTTAAAGTCGCATAATTTTAAAAATCCACACCGAAACCACATGAGAAGTTGGAAGAAATTTAGCTCAGTAAAGACAAATTCTTACCGGTAAGTGGGTTTTGGCCATCTCTTCTTGCCACAAATATCATGCAACTTTTGTTTTGCTCCTTCAATCTCATTGGTTAAATTCATACTGCTGTAGATGTCAACATTCATTTTGTCCTCGCTGTTAGAGTGAGACAACTTCTCCAAAGCTGCCTTTGCTGCATGAAGCCTGACATTTTCATTCTGCTCAGAGGACGATGAGGCAATAAATTCCCCGTCCACGTAAACGATGGCGATGTTCTTCTCCCCTCTTCTCCAGTGCTTGATATCCACTTGCTTACCTTCTTTTTGACAAAAGTCAAAAAGCATGGTCACGGGCTGTGGTTGTTGCTGGAGAACATCAAGCGTAACAATAGGCTCCAATATACCTCTAAAGATCTATAATACATGAAAAAAAACTATGTCATGAAATTCTTTTTAAAAAAAAACTACATGTCAAATCTTAGTTTTATGTTGGGAAGTTCATTGCAAATACTAGTTACTTTGAGATACCACAGTTGCCCAAATTAGGATAGAAGAACCTAGTAAATTTCTATACTCCAACTTTTTATTTCAGAATTCTAATGAAATCTACGTGAAATAGACAGCTGTTGTTTAATCTAATGAAATCTAATTTACTCATGTTCCAATTCAACAGGACCCCCATGAAACCAAAATATCCCAAATTCTTAACAAATTTAAAGAAACAATTGTCCATAAATTACAGAACTACGCACCACCCAAAAAGCTTGCAGATCAAATTGACGATCAACATAAACTGCTGCAGCAACAGACTCAACAATGTCAGCAAGAACCTTCGGTGCTTTCACCATCCCTCCATACACCACCGTATCTGCCTCCTGCTGAACAGCCAACGTGAAATCCCTCACCTACACAAAATCAAAGAACCAATTTTTATTTCATAAACTCATAAGAGCATCTCCAATCCTTACTCTCTTTTTCATTAAATTTGAGTGAAAAAATGTTAAAAGCTTGATATAATATGGAACACACACAACAATCCTAACTCTCTTTTTTCATCACAACTTTTTGAAAAATTTCAAACTTAATCCAAAAAAAATCTGCTTTAACCATTTTTAATGAAAAAAAATTGTTCAAAATTTGGTGAAGGAATTGGTTAGAGTGAATTTTTCATCAAATTTGACGAAACTCCAATCCTTGCTCTCTTTTTTCATCAAAATTGAGTGAAAAATTGGTTAAAAACTTGATCAGCCATGGCACAGTCCAATTCTTACTCTCTCTTTTTCATCAAATCTTTTTAAACCATTTTTTATGAAAGAAAACCATCTTCAATCCTTAAATCTTTTAAAATTTCATCAAATTTGCGTAAAAATAAATTGTTGAAAATTTAGCGAAACCCTGGAAAATTGCCTCTCCTTGCTGGTTGGAGCATAATTTAGCCATTTTTTCATCAAATTCAAATTTGATGATGAAATTGATAAACATAGGGGAGACGGTTTTGTGCTAAAATAGTCTAATAAAAATAAAATTAATTAAAATAACTCAGTAAGATAAAATATTATATAAAAATTATAATCATTTTATTTTATTTTCTCGTAACTATCAAATAAACTGTTTTAAAAAAAAAAAACTATCGACTCGAAAACACGTTTTTTAAGCGAGGTTTAAACAAAAATGTAAGAGATCAAAAATTTTACCAAAAGTTTCATATGAACCTTGTGTCGATCTCACACCATGTGACACATTTAGGAAAAAATTTAGTAGAATTTTTACTCAGATTTAAATAATAATAAAAAAATCAATTGAAACAATCAATTTTCCAAACGAGCTCTATAGATACATATATGCGTCTATATCTACTACCTTCTCATCAAGAGCGGCAGCGTTACGCCGGACGTACTTGTACAAGCCATGTCGTACGGCGGCGCGTGCGAGCTTCTCGGTGCTGACATTGGCGGAGCGGAGGAGAGTGAGTTGACCGGGGAGGAGGTCAGGGTAAGCGAGGAAGATGAAATTGGAGATCGCGATACCTAAGGCGGCGTCGCCGACGAACTCAAGCCTCTGGTACGACGGCGAATCGGTGCAGGAAGGGTGAGTCAGAGCTTCCTCCAAGAGCTTCTTGTCGTTGAATCGGTAGTTGAGAAGCTGTTCGATCGCTCGAACTGAATCGCCCATGTCCGTTTTACACTGGTCGGCGATGGCGGCGGAGGAGTCGCCGGCGAATGTGCACGGAACAATCTTGAACATTCCTGATGTGCTGTTCATCATGGTTTGAATCGCAAGGGTTTTAGAGAGAGAATTTGGACAAGTTGAATATGAGAGAGAGAGCGCGCGCGCGTGGGGAAGAAATTCTCGTTACATGTAGTCAGGTGTCATGGTGCGTGAACAATGAATTTGGTATAACTTGTTCCATTTTTGAAAAGAAAATTGTTTCAGAAATTTTTGAGCTTTAAAGTAAGTTTTAATGGGTTGGTAATGAGTTTCATGTAATATTTTGATTTTTTTTTTTTCCCCCTCCTTGTGAAGTCATTAATATTCTATTAGAGTATCAAAATTAGCACTCTAAATCATTGTTGTTTTGAAAAAGATCTCCAGTCTTATATCATATTGAAGGATATTTCTGAGTTGGTGGGGATTTATTACAAGTTTCGTTTTGATAATTCAAATCGTTATATATAATTTGTTGAGTATTATATATTTGTAAAAAATTATGTTGATGAATATCAATAGTTACGTGATCAAATCAGTTTTATATATAAAAAAAATAGACAGTAAAAAAATAAACAGTTGACAGAAATTCGATCCGATGAAATAATTTATCAATGTGATTTTTAAAGGCATATAGTATTCGACGAGTTATACACATTAAATGATTCAGATTATCGAAACAGAATCTAATGAGCCCCACAGATCTAACAGTACCCTTTAGTTCGATCTGGGACTGGAGCAAAGCTAGTCCAATGCTTCTGTTAAACTTTCAATTGGACCAAATAATTAGGTTGCGTTTGGTTTAGTTTTGTAATTGTAATTCTCTTTTTGGAGTTATAAGTTGAATGTGAAATTGTGAGTTGAGTTTTGAAAAGATGTGTTTGGTTTGGTTTTTAGAGATAAATTTTCAAAAAAATTCTTAGGAAAAGAATTTAGAAATTTTTTTAGTTTGTTTGGTTGTATATTTTGGAAATAGTTTTGGAGTATGAGAGTTTGGGATGATTTGATATTTTTGCTATAGATGTGTGTGAAAGAAAAAGTGATTGATTGATGTGTAGAAGAGAAAAAGTGATTTTGAAAATTTTTAAAAATTTCAAACTAAACAAAATTTTAGAAATTTTTTTCAAAAATTGTGTTTTGAGAGTTAAGCCAAACAAGGCTTTTGTTTGGTTAGAACATCTCCAACGGTGAACTATTTTTTTTATCAAATCTGAGAAGAAGAAAAAAAAAGGCTACTTCTTCAATCTGATACGAGTTGGTCCAACGGTGAACACTGTTACTTGCACCAAATGCCTGGGGACGTTCGGTGAGATAACCGGCCCGAACGACCGGCCTGTAGACCGCTTACGCCATTAGTCTCGTTCTGTGTCACTCACAGGCCTGAGCTCTCTCTCTCTCTCTCTCTCTCTACATGTGACCACTTCCATTAGTCCATTTTAGCAGATACGCAGCTTTACTCGTCTCTCTTTCTCTCTCCCTCCGTGACCATCATTATTTCCCAGGAGATGAAATGACGAAATGGATTTCTCTAAAAACTGTTTCCAAGAGCTACCATTACTGGAGACCCACTTTATATGTATCAGTGTAAGAAATGGGTTGGTTTAATCCTTCTTTAAAAGCACTATTTTTCACTCTTTTTCTTTAAAATCTCAATGATCAAAACCTTCATTTTAGCACAAACCCCACATCTTTTTTCACCCACATTCCTCAAAAAAAAGCCCCAGCTTTTTCACTTTTCTCTCTAGCCCAATCTTTTAAAAGCAGAACCACCACTCTCAATTGAACTTAGAAAGCAAATAGGGATGGGTTGTTGCCTCTAAACTAAAGGAGGAAGTAGTCTCTATTTGTAGAGAGAGAAATGGGTTTCTCCAAAGCTGTGTACCAGAGCTACCATTTTACTAGAAAGCCACTTTATATGTATCAGTGTAAGAAATGGGTTGGATCGACAGAATGGGAGTTTTATATGCAAGGGACGACCGGTGGGACATCTGGTCGGTTGTCCAGTGAGCCCACTTCCAACGTAAACACACAATGTTTTGGTGAAATCTGCTCCGCTTCTCATTTTGGTAAAACTTTTGGTACATTCTCAATTTGATATCCATTTTGTGAAACCGTTGGAGCCATAAAAGTGATATTTTTTCACCAAATTCAAATCTGATGATAAATTTGATTCGCCGTTGGAGATGGTCTTATGAATTTTAAAAAGAGTTTTGGAATTTTGAAAAGAGTTTTGAGTTGTATTTTGAATTTTTTAGATTTATTTTTTAAAAATATTAAAAAATGTTTAAGAATTTTTTTTATTTTAAATATATAATTTTTATTTAAATTTTTTATTTTATTTTGTAAATATTTTAATTTTAAATTTTAATATTTTAAACGCAAAACACAACTCGACACTCAAATCGTAACCAAACAGATAACTCAAAACTCAATTCAAAAATTATTTTCAAAACTCAAAACCAAACACATAATTCGAAATTCCACACCACTTTCAAAACTTTACACTCAAATCATAACTAACACGTAACAAAAAAATTTAAATATTTAAAAAATATATTCATAAAATAAAATAAAAAATAAAAATTATATTTAAAATAAATAAATAATTTTTTAAAATTTTTTTAATATTAAAAAAATACAGCACATAAATATATGAAATATAGTGCACATTAAAATAAATAAATAAATATTTAAAATATAAAATATTTACCTTTAAAATAAAATTAAGAAAATTTTTAAATATTTAAAAAAATAAATTCAAAAAATTTCAAAATACAACTCAAAACTCAAAATATAACTCAAAACTCTTTTTAAAACTCATAACCAAACAAATTTTCTCTTTTTAAAAATCATAACTCAAAATATGACTTTACACTCAAATCATGATTCTAAAAATAATTTTAAAAAACAAAATAAAAAAATATTTTTTTTGAATTTTTTCTTTTGAATTAGAGTTTTGAAAAGAGCTTGGTTTTGAGTTTTGAGTTGTGTGTTTAGACCACCTCCAACCATTCACCAAATCCATCATCAAATTCAAATTTGGTGAAAAATAGATGTTTTTTGTGCTCCAACAGTTGCACCAAAACAGTATCAAAATGAGAAAATATCAAAAGTTTCACCAAACTGAGGATGGTTCGCCTCTTTCACCAATTTACTGTGCGTAGCCGTTGAGTTGGACCCACCAGACGACCGGCCCGATGTCCGCCCGAATGACCGCTTTAAGACAAAAATTTGTGAAAATTTACACTGACAGGTCAACCACCCGATCGACCACCTTAGCATTTTTTTGAAGCAATAGAAATGAAGGCAAAAAAAATAAAATAAATTTGCTCTTACCGGTCGACCCCCCGGACGACCCTCTTTGTTTGATGCACACTACAGTGAACGGTTGGAGCTGCTGGTATCAGATTGAGAAAATTGACTTTTTTTTACTCAAATTTGTTCAACCGTTGGAGATGCTCTTAGTTATGAGTATTGAAATTAATTTTTAAATTGTGTTTTGAATAATTTTAAATTGTGTGTTTGGTTATGAATTTTGAAAAGTGATTTGAAAATTTTGCCTTTGAAATCATGATTCCAAAGGCAAACCAAACATAGCCTTAGTTTTTTTATCGTACACAGTACGGGGTACAAGATATGACAAAATAAAAATGAATACAGTTAGTTATTGTTCTATAATATTTTTGTCACAAAATTCTTTATTGTTCTTGGTTTGAACAGGAAGAGGGTAAGATGAAAAGAAACAAACCAAAGAAACACAGAAATTCACAACTTGATTTGAATGGAAAGGAAAAGAAACCTAAAATGTTGAAGCAAAGTTCAGCAAAACAAAGTCGAAATGCGATCAAGTTCGAGGTGCGAAGTTAAAATGCGAAGTGCGAAGTTGATCTCGTCTTCCTTACTCGTACTTGTCTCAATCTCATGTTCTTTTCTCTCTCGATCTCTCGATCTCTCCTATTCTTCGTCTCTCGATCTTCTTTTCTCTCTCTCCCTCCCTCTCTCTCGATCTGTCTTCTCTCCTGTATGTTCTCTCTCTCATCCCAATATTATTTAAAACTAACTGTAAATTACATTAACACCCCTTGAGGTTTGGTCCAATTACTACCCACCCCTTAACATTTTGGAAATTACATTCTCACTCCTGTGGTTAATAGTCTCATTTCACAAAACCCCCCTACTTATATAAAAAGTAACAACTCCTAGTAGAAAAACATAAGAAATTTTATTTAAAAAAAAATGTAAAGGAAAGGGAACAAAAAAAGAAAGTAAAGCAAAGCCAAAAAAGAGAGAGTGCATGAGTTTAATATTTTTATTCTGTCTAAATAATTATAATGACAAGGGGGTTAGTGTAATTTTTCAAATCTCAAGGGGTGATATGTATTAAATCTAAACCTCAGTGGTGTAAGTGTAATTTATCCTAAAACTAATAATGGCTTTCTCAAGTCCAGCAAGCTACTGACTCCACTACTTTTATTTAAATAAGGTATGTGCTTCCCTCTAGTCCATGATCGAGCTTGAGGATATTGTTGTGCCCCTGGGGCCCATCATGGGTCCCGTTTCGATAATTCAAACCGTTCAATGTGTAGAACTCGTCAAGTACTATATGCTTGTAAAAAATCACGTTGATCGGATATCGATAGTTATCTCATCGAATCAGATTTCTATCAACCGTTTATTTTTTTACCATCTTTTTTTTTTTAATACAAAACTGATTTGATCATATAGGTATCGATATCCGATCAACGTGATTTTTTATAAGCATATAGTATTTGACGAGTTCTACACATTGAATAGTTTATATTATCGAAACGGGACCCATAATAAGCCCCCACAAACTTAACAATACCCTTTAATCCGACCACGGATTGAAAAAAAGCCAACCACTTTAAATAATATCCCATCACTACTCCACTATTTTTATTTAAATATAATGACTCTCTTTCTCCCCACTATCATTTAAAGACAATCATGTTGCTCTCTCTTTTACCTCATTACTTTTAAAATAATAACTTTATAAAGATAATAATTTTATTTTAAAAATATTTTATATTATATTTAATTAATTAAAAATATTTTTATGTTGTATTTAATTAATTAAATATTATTTAAAAATTTATTTAGATAAATTTTTAACATGATAATTTAATAAATATTTTTTAAAAATAACTATTTATCATATCCTCGTATCCGTATCTAAATTTGAATCTATATCCCCGTATCTTTCATTTTTAGTTACCCTTAAATATGCACCCGCACTTGATATTCATACCCGAGTCCGTGTAACGTAAATAAGAGTCTATTCACTTATTCTGTAACACTAAACTCTTACCGATCAGAGTCTATAAAATAGTGTTTTTGTAAAAGATTCTTGTAGGAATAGATCATTTGCCTTTTGAGAAATTGTTTTAAATGAATCTTTGTTTATTTTTAATAATTTTTTTTAAATGTTGAATATGAAAAAGTTCTTTAAAATAAGCAAAATTATACACAGATTTTTTTTTGAGTATTTGTTTATTTGTAGTATATTAGTTTGGCATTGGTTTTTTAATAATTTTAAAAATTGGTTGTCTGAGAAGTTATTAAAAAAAAAATTTTGTGAGTGGAAAATATTTTGGTTGTAACTTTTTTGTCTGATGACAACTAATTTTTGTTTTTTCGACTTATTTAGGGTTGTTTTGAAAATTGATTATGTTGATTAGTTTTTTTAATTTTGCACGAAATAACATACAAAAAAGTAACAAGAAAAGCTGATGACGTTTTGGTTTTTTAACTAGCTGATTGATAGCCAAAATAAGCCTTCGGGGTTGTTTGGCAACCTACTTATTTAGCATACGTAATGTCTTTTTTTAACCAAATAAAATTAGTTTATGTAGCTCATTTCAAACCATGCCTTAAAAATTCAAATGAATTTGGTCAGATTTTAGGGGGTTTTTAGAAAGTGAAAAAATAATCAGAGTCAACAAATTACTACTAAAAAATCAACTATTCTCTTTACTTTTTTATGTCTTTTTGTGAAAAATTAAAAAATTAACTAAAATAATAAATTTTCAAGTCAACTCTTAGATTTTGTTCAAATTGAAATTGAAGCGCAAAGAAGTTGGTCCAAGTCCAACTCGAGCTTGGATTGTTAAAATTCATCCATTTGGGATTGTTTTTTAGACCATCTCCAATGGTTCATCAAAACTGATATCAAATTTAAATTTTGATGAAAAGACTACTGTTCACAGCTCCAACGGTTCACCAAAAGTGATATCAAATTGAGTTTTCAGCAAATGTTTCATCAGATTGAGGACGAAATAATGAATTCACCAAAACACTGTTGCGGACCGTTAGAGAGGAGGACCCGGTCGACCAACCGGTTGCCCGGCCGGTTGACCAACCGGTCAACCCGTAAAAGGTTCAAACAGTTCAGCAAAAATTCAAAAAAAAAAAAAAAAAATTTTTTTTGCCTAACCGGTCGACCGGCCGGTGGACCACCCGGTCGTCCCGGAAAAAGTTCAAAAAGTTCAAAAAAAAAGGTTCAGAAAATTCAAAAAAAAAAAAAAAAAAAAATTTTAGCCTAACCGGTCGACCGGCCGGTCGACCACCCGGTTGTCCCGGAACAATTTTGGTGCAAAGTGAACCGTTGGAGCATCTGTTATCAAATTTGGTGAAATAGGTTATTTTTGACTCAGATTTGGTGAAAAATCTGAGTCACCGTTGGAGATGCTCTTAGGAGAGATGAAAAAGTGTGAAATTCTAGTAGTGTTTTCTCCTGCTGCTTAAAGTTAAAAAATTTGCCAGATCAAAAGATTGTATAAATGCATTGAAATTATTTGTCCAGTTTAAAAAATAATTAAAGTTTAAAAACAATGTCTGGTCAAAAAATTTTTAAAAAAAATTGTCAGGCACGAAATGCAATTATTTTTTAACCGTGTTGCTTAAAGTAAAAAAGTGTCTGATCAAACAAATTTAAAAATTTGTATAAAAATAGTGAAAATTTTCAAATGGATAAATTACATCTACCTCAATCAATTTAAGTAAATTCAATAGATAAGAAAGTAATTTTGTCATTTACATATTTACAAAATATTTAAAATAATATAATAATTTCATCACTTTGTTAAGAACGAGTATATTCGATAATGGGTACGAATAGTACCGATATAAGATAAGTTGAGAGAGAATAGATTGAGATGGTTTAATCATATACAACAGAAATCAACAAAGGCAGTAATGAAGAGATGTAATACAGTGACAGTAGATGGTAGTGTTAGGGAAAAGGTAGACCTAAATTGACGTAGACTAATGTAGTAAATAGATATATAAATTTTCTTAATTTGACTAACGAAATGATCTTAAATATAATTGAATGGAGAAAAAAATTTATGCAGCCTACTCTATTTGATGAAACTTAAAGCTTGATTTGATTTAATTTGGTAATAATTTCATCACTTTCATTACTATAGTAAAGCTACCCGATCCAATTTCATCAAAATTAATAGGACAAATTGTAATTTTTTACTACTGTATTTAAATTTTAAATTTGTAGAGAGAATAAAAATAAAACAAAATAAAATAAGAAAGCAAGAAGATAAACATCGATAGTATCATGCATCCTTGATACAACCCCGGAAAGCAGCTTTTACTAACAATTTCTTGAAAACTCGTTTTAGATATGAAACTTTCGAGTATTCGAAGATGCTCTTGTTATTTCCAAAATGATGCACTGTTTGACCTCCAAAGATATTAAAAATTAAAAAAGATAATAAACTACAAAAGAAAAGCAGATAAAAGCAACAGTTGGGTTTTGGTATAAATAAACCAGACAAAGGGCAAGACATGGGCTTGTTCTGTTAGTCCCAAGTCTATTCCTTCATACATGTAATTACTACAGAATGTGCGATAAAAAGGTAGGGTAGAATAAAGATAATTGAAAATTCACATTCACATACACAGTACTCTTGCTTGTAGAAGTAACAACAGAAGGCAAAAATCCAAAAGCACCAGATGTCAGTCGGTTTAGTTCACCAGCATATGTTCAAATCCTCCCCCAGCCTGTAACCCGACCCGAGGTCCCTGGACATTGTAAAGCAATTGCTGTAGCCACCTTCTCGTCGTCAGATCTTCCTGAAAATATAAGAGAAGCATTGAAGTGACCATCCACCAAAGTAAAAAAGGGGGGGCCTCCAAACAACTACACATCCTAGGGTTGCAAATGAGCTGAGCTAAGTTGAGCTTTGGAGTATTCGAGCTCAAGTAAAGTATGAAGAATCAAGCTCAAGCTCGGCTCGAGTTAATTAAATTACATAAACTTGACCTCGAGTTCAAGCTCAAAAAAGAAAATTAAAACTTAATTAACATGCACATTAAGAGCAAAAGGAGAGGATTATGAACAAAATATAAAAGAACGCTCACATTAATAATAAGTTTCATCAATTGAATATGCAAATTTACACAAATACCAAACATAAACAAGAAAATATCAATTAATGAAAATATAATTGTTATATTATTAAAGAACATTAATTTATATATTCTTGCGTTCACAAGTCAATTCGAGCTGAGTTTGGTTTTACTCAAACTCGACTTTGTTCCAAAGGAGCCTAAAACTTTGGCTCGAGTTTGAGGTTCATGAACAACTCGGTTGAATGTAGAGGGGCAGCTACTACTGTACATGAGCACCAAATTTGGCTTGAGCTGTTCATGAACACCAAACTTCCTTGAAAGTAGAAGGCTTACTACTGTACATGTTCAAGAAAGCATTACTTTCATTTCATCCTCCCTGACAAACACAGGTATACAGGAGTGGCTTTCCAACTAAGTATGTTATATTGGCTATCAAATTAGAGACCAAGTTAGCCATGATGTTCTGATTTACAAACCAACAACTCGGCTTTCCTAACTGCAAGGACCCAAAAATACCCGATACTACCCTAGTGGACATTGAATGCTCGGTTGCATCTCGAAGAATACCTTATTATTAACCAAGGAAAAGAAGAGACCCCTCTAGACTACAAAATGATATTAAAATACGGTGCAACAGTGGATATCAAGTATGCCAGTAACATTAAAATGACAATCGGCGTGAGCCATATTAAAATTTCAAGGAGTTAACGCAATGACTCCATGATACAAAAAAGTTGGAACTCTAAAAATTTTAACCAGCACTTACACGAAGGCATGTACTAAAGGTGGCATCCCTAAGCATGTCTGGCAGACAACTTCGTAATGCATCGCAAGCCCTGCATCATAAAGAACCAGAGATCATTGATTTAGTAAATATATGAATATGAAAAATAATAAAGGGTGAATGACAGACACCAGCATTCTATACTTTATGATTGAAATAGCAAATTAGTCCACATTATGCAATTGACTAACCTTGGATTATCAGATAGTCGAAGATAACAACGAATAATATGTTTTAGCAGCCGTGATGAGGGTTGTTCAGCAAGTGCTGCCACCATATTCCCCAAAACTCGACCTACAGCAAAAAACCGCTCTGCTGTGGTACATATATAATCCAAGCCCACATCATCCAACAAAATTTTTTGAACAATGAATGTTGCAACCTGCCAGCATAAAAATTACTCAGACTTCTATGAACCTAAGAGCCTAGTCCACGGATGGTATAAACATCTTGTTGGAGTTTATTACAAGGTTAGCATCATTTGAAAAACGAGAAACTTAAATAAGGAAGATAAGGGTCTGCATCATTTTTTTTGTTTAGTTTTTTTTTTTTTTGGCGTTATTTGTGTCTTCAAAAACAAAACAATGAGAAGTATGAAACACCTACAGTTTTCATTTGTGCGAGAAAACAATTTTTAAAATTCAAAAGTAACTTTTCTGATGTTTCCTTAAAAAGTAGGCTATTCAAAAAAAAAATTTCTTTTCCTGAAACTGATTTTGGAAACAGTTTGCCAAATAAGTTATTTGTGTTTACTGAAAATGAAAACATAAAACAGAACCAAACAGTTGCATTGCAAGGGAACTAAAATAACACCCAGGGAACCTGTAACCTTATTTATCTCTGCAGGATGTGCTGCTACTAATATGAAATAAACAGAACATATTCTTGGACTTAGACCAACTTCAACAAAGGAAAGGCATAAAGGATAAGGACAATTGTTTTCTTGTTATCTGAAGAAGAATATTACAAAAGGAAGAAACTAGAAAGAATCCATTATCCTCGTATCGACTTAGGCATTACCTATGACTACCAATGTTCAATAGTGAGACAGAAACTACTAGGACGTTTGAACAACAATCAGAGAAGAAAAAGTTTTTTAAAAAAAAGATTCAAAAGTGACACTTACTGTTTTTGATAGTTCACTGCCCATCTCCATTGTCCTTAGGCACAGCGGAATTATTTCTGTTGAGAGAAGGAAGCTGATAACCTCTGTATCATCAACCTGAAATACGAAGAAGAAAAAAAGAGATGTATTGACCTTCATAAATATTTCAAATAAAAAAAACAAAAATAATGACATGAACAACAGGGTAGTTATTAGAACCACCAAAGAGGAGAATAGTTACAAATTTACATTTTTTTTTTCTTTTATCAATGAATTTCAAGTTCGTTTATTTAAATTTGTAATGTATTTCATGTGCCTAAGCGATACATGTGTTCCCCGCGTGTCTCAAGTGTATCCGCGTTTTTTTTAATTTTCAAATAATAGTAGGACATGTTTGGAGACGTGTTCAAAAGGTGCTGAGAAATGTCCGGCAAGTGTCGTGTCACGTCGGTATCCGATACGACATGCCACCTTTTTTTTTGGGGGGGGGGGGGGGGGATGAAAAGCTGATAAGGGACATATATAATAAAGAATTCAACACTTCACTTATCAAAATGAAAAGGAAAAAAAAATCGAAACTTCTCTGTTTGAGTTAAAAAATTCCTCATGGGTACCCATGAGCTTGAGGCAGTAAAAGCAAAATTTACAACATTGGCTGCAAACAGCTTCTCAATATAACCAGCTGCCCATGACTAACATTGTCAATAGTAGTTAATTATTGTTCTTTTAAACCGATTTTTCTTTAAAATTTCGTACATAAATCAACTTTAAATAAACATATCCACCTCCAAATATAATGTTTCACACTATTATATAAAAAAGAACAGAGTAGTCATGACAATACACACACAGCAGGAAGAAGTACCTTCACCAAAGCACCAATGACGCCCAAGGAAGTAAGCCTTAAGTATTCAAATGGCCTTGATTTGCTTGTTGTATTAAGAAAAGGGTACAGATATAAGGGAATGTGGGCTGCAAAGGAGAAACCGTCAATCAAAACAATTTCATTGAAATTTGAACAGATTTGTGAGAACAAATGTATCAACAACAAGCCAAGGAAAGAGTAACCTATTTGTCTTATTCTAACATAAGGCTCACTGAGGAGGAACTTTGTTGACTTCAAAAAAGTTAGAACATAAACGGCTAAAATATAAGTTTAATCATAATATAAAGAGTGGCAAATCATTAATCTATTAAAAAAATGGATAAAAAGCTATCAAATGCCTAGGTAATTGGAAAACTTTACACTTTTCATCATTAAAGCAATTTACTCCTCTATTAGCAAGCCATGTAGAAGGCACAAGAAGGGAGAGGAATCCTCTAATACATTCTAACTGTAACAATACTACAAATCTAACAAAATGGTGGTAGCACCCACTCAGCATGGTTACAAGATGTGTGGCATGGAATCTCAAAAAGGAGGAAAGCGACAAAACTATTGACGTAGGTGTTCATAATGGAACTGACATTGCTGTAGCAGAACTAGATGTCCATGTAGCAGAACTAAGCGTTCAATGTGAAAACTGGCAAAGGTAACATGACACTGTTTGCTCTTCATTTATTCAGTAATCAATATCTAAGATAAAATTTACCTTGTTGCGATGAGACTTTGTTCTCCTAGTATTCTGAAAGGACTAATATACTATAGACCAGCATTAAAGTAATTTGAAATATAGGGTCTGGGTCAGTCCCCAATGGATGGAAGTTCCCCCCACACACACCCCCCCCCAAAAAAAAAAAAAAAAAAAAAAAAATTGAGATTGACTTTAAGATCTTCAAAATGTGCATCAAATAAAAGAAAAAGAAAAAGAAAAATCTAATCTCAATTTGTGCTAGATTTCACATGATTTTAACACAAATAACCAGTAAACTATAGATGATCAGCATACCCCGAAAGAGGCTCTTATGACAAATGGATATGCATTAGACTCAAGAAAACAAAAATGGGAAAAAATGGAAATCCAATTGGTGCAGGTAATAAAGTCCTTTGTGTTGACATGATCCCTGAAAAATTACCATTGAGGAACAACATTCTTGTGTCTGGGTGAGAGGCCACACACTGCAAAAGAATATAAAATGAATATACAGCATTAGTAAGAATTCACAATGTATTTGGAGGGGAGAGGGGAGTGATATGGTAAATTATTATTTTGACCATCAAAATTTACTCTCAATATCCTCCAACTTATAACTTTTCCAATGAGCCCTGGAGCTTTTGTAAGTACCCCAATGTAGTACAACTCATTAACAAAGCTAAGAAAACTAAACTCCATTACCTAAACCTATGATTACCAATGGTTTCCTCTCACTATCTCTATTTCTCATGTTTAGGCAATCCTTTTCTTAGTTTAAACCCTAAAACAAGCTTAAGTAGAAAGCACAAGATGTAATAGGATAAATTGTTTTTTGATAAATGAAGAGCAAAATTTTATTAGAAGACAATATGTAATAGGATAATTTTTGGGTGCTGCTACTAGCGCCCACTTAAATTCTTTGAACCCCCACCAACAAATTTCAAAATTTGCAAAAATTCATGGACACCCCACTTAATACCAAAAATAACCCCACTCTCAAAACCCTAACCACCACCCACCCAGCCTGTTAGGTGGTTCTGCACCAAGTGCAAAACAAAAACAAAAAAAAAGAAGAGGAAAATGACCGATGATGTAAAACTTACAAGAAATAAATGTATTATACCTGAAGGAGGGCAAGTGCATTGCAGACACGGTTCGATTGTGCTGGTGTAAGGTTTGGTGGTGATAAGACGGGGTATATGGAAACTATCTCCTGCAAATAATGGGAAATTCCATTAATCATACAAATGGCATAACATGATATGTATCCAATCAATTAGTTACAAACAAAAGAACTACCAATCTTAAAATTTTACTCTCTCATGATATGATAGACCGTAAGATTCTGGATAAACTTGTATATTCAACTATCAATGTTTACAAAGTATTAATCAGTTTATATAACCCTAAATCTATGGCTGAACAAGGAATGACGAAAAAGGAAATGCATACGCCTTAATTAACGCCTAATTCCTAGTATACATAACCATGCCATAAATACAATCTTGCCATATATACAATATATTCTCACACGCCCGCTCAAACTCAAGGTGTTTCAGCAAAAAACACTAAGAGTTGGCTAAGAAGAAACTAAAACCGAATGGTAGTGTGAGTCTTGGTGAAGAAGTCCACAAGTTGCAAAGCCGGGGAGACGAAAACAAGCGAGAGAGAGTCAGACTGTAGATGCTGGCAGACAAAGTGACAATCAATCTCGATGTGTTTCGTCTGTTCATGGAAGATAGTATTGTGGACAATCTGAATAGTACTGCGGTTGTCACAATATAGAGAGGTCGAAGAAGACTGAAGGACACCCAAATCAGAGAGAAGACAACGAAGCCAAACAAGTTCAGCAGTAGCATGAGCTATAGCACGGTACTTAGCTTCGGCAGTAAAGCGAACAACAACAGTTTGTTTCTTACTTTTCCAAAAGATCAAGGAATCGCCAAGAAACATACAGAAACCAGAGGTAGACTTACGATCATTAACATCACCAGCCCAATCAGAATCAGCATAGGCCACCAAGTCTAAAGAGGAAGTAAAGGACAACAGTAAACCCTGAAAGATGGTACCCCGGAGATAGCGAAGAATGCGAACCAAAGCAATGGGTAGAGCGAGGAGCAGAAACGAACTGACTAGCCACATGCACAGCATAAGCAAGATCAGGGCGAGTAACAGTCAAATAAACCAAACAACCCACAAGCTTGCGATAGATAGTGGGATCATCCAGAGAGACACCATCAGTAGAGTTGAGCTTGACATTAAGCTCAATAGGTGTATCAGAAATCTTAGTATCAGAAAGACTGGCATGGTGAATAACCTCATTAGCATATTTTGCCTGAGACAGGAAATAGCCCTTTGGAGAAGAGGCAACCTCAATACCAAGAAAATACCGCAATGGATCCAGATCCTTCATTTCGAAAGTGCGAAAGAGATGTTGCTTAACCTCAGAGATAGCAGAAAGTCAGAGCCAGTGATGATTATATCATCCACATAGAGTAAGAGAGTAACAAAACCAACCCAGATATGTCTCAAAAACAAAACAGAGTCGGAAGCAAAAGGGTAAAACCCAAGCTTGGTAACAGTAGTCTGAAAGCGATCATACCAAGCACGAGGAGATTGCTTCAAACCATACAAAGCACGTCGAAGATAACAAACCTGCTCAAAGGAGTGGAGAAGGCCAAGGGGAGGACGCACGTAGACTTCCTTAGTGAGATAACCGCTAAGAAAAGCATTCTTAACGTCCATCTGATAAAGAAGCCAATGTCGAACAGCAATAACAGAACTCAAGGTACAAATAGTAGTCATCTTAATAACAGGGGCAAATGTCTCCTCATAATCAATACTATACTTCTGCGAGAAACCCTTTGCAACCAAGCGAGCTTTATATCGCTCGAGAGAACCATCAGAATGAGTCTTGACTTTATAGACCCATTTGCAACCAACCAGATTCTTACTAGCAAGCAAAGAAACCAACTCCCAAGTATTAGTCTTCTGCAAGGCAAACAACTCATCCTCCATAGCTTGAACCCAATTAGGATCCTGATAGGCCTTCGTGTAAGACTGAGGTTTTGAAAAAAAATGAATAACAGACAAAAAAGTACGATAGGAAGCAAAAAAACATATATTAGACCAACCCAACCAGTTTGGAGGACAACGCTGACATGTAGGACATCGATGATTAGCAAGATCAGAGTCGTCAGAAGCAGAAGAAGCAACAATAGGAGTAGAGACAATTGGTGGTGGAGGAACCTGGCGACGAGAATAGACCAACAACGGAGGGAAAGAAGAAACCAAAGGAAGAGAAGTAGCTAGTGGTGAAGAAAGAGAAGAAGATGGAACAAGCTCAGGAGAAACTGTGAAAATGTACTCATCAGATAGGACCTCAGAAGGAAACGGATCAATATGAACCAAATCTTCTTTGGAAACTGGGGCAGTGAGAGGAGGAAGCTGAAAGTAAGGTAGGCGTTCGAAAAAAGAAACATGACGGGAGACATAAAGATGGCGGGAAACAGGGTTGTAACACCGATAACCTTTCTAAATAGGACTATAACCTAAAAAGATACAGAGGACAAACCAGACACTAAGTTTGGTCCTATCTTTGCAGGGAAGAAGGACAAAACAGGCAGACCCAAACACACAAAAGAGGGAGTAGTTAGGAATTTAGAAGAATAAAGCCTCATAAGGAGACCGATCAGAAATAAGAGGACTAGGCATGCGGTTGAGAAGAAAAGCAGCAGTAAGAATTGCCTCCTCCAGAATGGAGCCAGAACTGAGGCAGAAAGAAGAAGAGACCAAGCTGTCTCAAAGAGATGACGGTGTTTACGCTCAACTCGATCATTTTGGGCAGGTGTATCTGTACAGGAAGTTTGGTGAATGGTACCCAAATTAGTCAAATACTCACAGAACTCATTTTTAAAATATTCCCCACCCAAGTCAGACCGGAACACTTTCATTATAGACCCAAGCTGAGTAGTAATCATAGATTGAAAAATACGATATATCTGATAGAAGTTGGACTTATGAGCCATAAGATAAACCCAAGTATAACGGGTGCAGTCATCAACAAATAACACATAATATGCAGAACCCCCTTTGGTGAGAGTAGGAAAAGGGCCCCAAACATTAGTATGAATTAAAGAAAATGGTGTATCAGTAATAGAAGTACTTTTACAAAAAGGTAAGGCAGTCATTTTAGCAAGTTTACACCCCAGACATTCAGTAAGTTCACTAGGAGAAACTCTACCCAATATACCAGATTGAGCTAAAGACCGTAAGTGATCAGCCGACAAATGCCCTAATCTAGAATGCCACAAGCAGAAAGGACTAGGCAGAGAATCTAACTGAAAAGAGGAAAAGGCAGTTGGAGAGGTTGCCATAGGCAGATGCAAGCTCTCCACCACATAGAGGTCTCCAATTCTACGGCCGGTCCCAAACTGCTGCTTAAACATTCGATGCTACACAGAATAATAAGAAGAAGAAAAGATAACATCAAAACCAGAGGCATCAAGCTGACTGATAGATAATAAATTGACAAATAATTAAGCAACATAAAAGACAGATGGAATAGAGATAATAGACATAGCAGACGGTAGAACAGATTCAACAGATATAACAGACATACCAGACCCATTAGCAGCGTTGACAGTAATAGGAAAGGGAGAAGGAGTACAATTTTGAAGTAAGGAGAGGTGGGGAGTCATATGATGAGAGGCACCAGAATAAAAAATCCAAACAGACGAAGAAATACCTGAAGAAGACCCAAGCAAACCTGAATGAAGAGAGAAAACAATGGAGGCAGACGGAGATGGCTGGGAAGTAGACAACATATGCTGAAACTGACTAATTTGAGCAGTCAAGGAAGCCAAGTCAAGATCAGGAGTCGGAGCAGATGCAGTAGAAGCAGCAGAAGGCCGAAAAGTACTCAAAGCAGGACCTCAGAATTGGGTCTGAGGTGGCTGAGAAGACTAAGCAGTTACAAGCGAAGCAAACAAAAATCCCTTCTTGGGACAATGATACTTCCAATGACCCCTTTGATGGCAGAAGGCATACTCATTAAAAGCCAGAGACAACATAATAACCAGAAAGTTGAGAGGTTTTAAGTGTAAAAACCAAAATAAAATTGAGGGGTTGAACTATAATAAATCAAATAGGCTGATATCAAATGGTCAAATACGACCAAAGCAGAGCCAGAAAGAGAGAGACTGAAACCGGAGTTGAAGTCAGCGAACAAATGGGTTACGATTTTCGGTTGATCACCAACTAGAGAACCAGAAGGCACGAAGCAGAAGCAGAGGCAGAGTCGAACTCAGATGAGTCACGAAGCAGAGGTGTCAGTCATGAACGAGTCACGCAGCAGAGGTGGCTGGTGTTGTGACCTAGGATGAGTGTCGCGAACAAGCAACCACAAACGGCAAAGATGGAAGCCACAAAATGGAGTTTTGGTCCTAGGGTTTAGTTGAACCAGACAGACAAAAAAAAAAAAAAAAAGGAGAAAAAGAAGAAGTCGTCGATTCAGAGGCAGGGTTTTGGCTCAAAGGCAGCTCTGATACCATGTAAGATTTTGAATAAACTTATCTATTCAACTATCAATGTTTACAAAGTATTCATCAGTTTATATAGCCCTAAATCTATGGCTGAACAAGGAATGACGAAAAAAGAAATACATACGCCTAATTAACGCCTAATTCCTAATATACATAACCATGCCATATATACAATATATTCTCACATACATGTACCCGCAATTTAGTCCCTATGCTACATGGACTCAAGTATGGGTATTGGGTATTGGGTATAGGTGCGTATCTAGAGGTTCAATCTATTAAACCTCAAATTTAAGGATACGTGGACTCAGCAAAAATTGGTGATTTTTTTATATTTTTATATTTTTAATCCATTATGAAAGGTAAATGGTGTTATATGCAACATATAGCGTCAAAAAGGCATTTTATTCATTTTATAGGAATTATACAACAATATATACATATAATGATAGTCTTGAATACAAATATATAAGAAGTATCCGATAGAAGGAAAATATCATACACATATTACACACCCTTGTCAAAGAGGTAAGTGTTCGACAAAGGTACTTAATTTATTTTGAAGAGTCCATGTCCCATATCCCCATTGGATGGAAGTTTGGAAGGTAGATTGGGTATAAACCTAGCCTTCAGCATTATTTGCAGAAAGTGGTTGCCCTCAGGTTCGAATCCACGATCTCAAGGTTGATAGGCCAAGTTTTAACAAGTGAACCAACGGCCCCTTGGCTGATTGGCTACATATGCCAACAGAAAACATTCTTTTTTTTCAAAGAGGTTTTAAAAATAAAAATGAAAGTTCATAGAAACAAATCACAAATATAGATGTGTAGAGCATCAATTATGCATTTGATCAAGCTGCCTGAAGTCTACCCATTTGGGCCAAACAATTTTGGGGTAACTCATCAATAGACATTTGCAAAACCTCTAAAGAAACCCAATCAACTCAGTTCCCTCCTAATGTTGCCACTCTTGACTTAAGAAAATATCTCAAACCCTCTCTACACAAATATTCCACTATTGTCACATCCTTACCACTACAACATGAAAAATAACAGGAAACACGTTCATCATCCTCTCTTCCCCACTTTACCAATGAAGCCAAAACTTCACTCCTCCCATCCCCAATTATAACATCCACAATAGGGAGGGCTAACTTTGGGATAAATGTGGTGTGGTTAGTAAATCTGACTGAGTCAAGATTCAGAATATAGCTTTGTGCACTATGTTGACCTCAGCAGAAACATATACCCCTTATTTGCTGTGCTCTTTAATGGAGCATAATATCTGTCTGATTGACAAAAGAAAAGCTAAAACCAATAGCATTTTCTAGTGATATAAATTATGATTGGAAAAGAAAATTAAGATAAGTTCTTTGACAAGCAGATTAGCCAGTGATTAAGGAAGAACGCTGCAGCAAACATTAACTGTGGGGAAAAAAACTGATTACAAAATATTATTATGAACAATATGGAGCATACCTGCAAGAGTGCAGCAATAGTACCAAAAGAGTTCCACAACAGTGGAGCCAAATCTTGAAATAATTCTCTCTTCTAAAAATAAAAACAAAGACAAATGCAAGTTTATTAGGCATAAATGTAAGAGAGCAGCTAGTATGAAAAGAATTACACAGAAAAAAGAGAGCCTAATCTATAAATAATTCTTTGGACCAAAGACAGACTCGAGTTTATAATCATACTACTCAAAAGACAAACAATAAAAGATATATGACAATGACCATTTTGAGAAAAATCATGGTAATTTGTTATCTATGCAATTGAATTCATACAGTCCCTTAATATCCAAATACTCACTATGTTAGCATAAACGACTAATTTGCAAAAATAGTTATTAATTGATAATAAGAAGGGAAAAAAATAAAATTGTTGTCAAACATGTTGGTCAATGACCACCACTAACATGCAAGTGGGAAAATCAGGGTGCAACCAAAATAATTGAAAGAATGTATTATATGTGTTTGTAGTTTAATCCCTGACTTTCTCTATTTGCAATTTAGTCCCTAGAGAGAGAGAGAGAGAGAGAGAGAGATGAGTAATTGGAAGAAAAGAAATTTTGCTCAATCTTAAAGATCGATTCTATCCTTCTCATACTTTAGGAAGACGATAAAAAAAAATAATAATGATATTCTTGTTCCCTAATTTTTGTACCCTAATTGAGTAACTCTAATTTATGTGCCCTATTGGAAATCTCTAATTTCTATCATCTAGTTTTTTGAAAGGCCTTGTTTGGCAAAGGCTAAAATTTGGCTGTTTAGGCTAAAATCCACAAAAAGACAAAATAGATTAAAATAGCCAATAAGACAAAATATTACATCAAACTCATAATTATTTCACTTGTTCTCTCACATACATCACATCCAACTACAAAAAAATCCAACTATGTTTCCAAACACAAAAATTTTAGCCTACTAAAATAGCCAACTTCCCAATATGCAGATATCTGGATTGTGAATTTGGGTGGATTTTTTTATTAAATATGTACAAGGGCCCCTCTTAAGGCTGTGTTTTGATAATGGATTTGGATAGCAATTTGGAAAGACAAAGGGAAAAAACGAGTGAAATGTAGATGGAAGATGGCTATATTTTATTCAGAGTTTAACCTATCTTTCCCTTTCCCTTTCCCTTTCCACGTCCCTACTCAAATTCACAATCTCCACATCCCTACTCAAATACATGATCCAAACACAGCGTAAGAGTTCTTCTAGGCCCTACCTCCACTTTCCTTCTTACCATCCTGCACATATACCAAAATCTCACTATAATCCCCCACTTTAGTCCCTCCATCAATTTTTCAAACAATGATATACAAATAGACCCAATTATAACTCGACTCGAAGTTTAGTCATAAGACAATTAAAAGGTCAGAGGCAAACTGAGACTAGGCTAGAGTACAGGGGTACAAAGCGTATTTTGCCCCTATTAATTTTGCATAATTTTCTCAGAAACCAAACAAAACAGAATTACTCAAACATTTCGCTTATTGCATGTTCAATACACAACCAAATTGACAACAAATCGTAGACTCACATTCCAAAATTATATTTGTGAACTCAATAAAGGAAAAAAAAATTAAAAGAAATTAGTAGCCCAGATCATAAGAAACAAAACCGAGATACATATACAAAGAATCGATAGGAATACATACATACATAATATATATATATGTATTATACCTTGGAGAGCTCGAGAAGGGCGTTTTCACGGAGATCAGGGTTGCTGAGATCGAGCACCAACTGTTCGGCAGATTGCATTTTGCGATCCTTGTTAACTTCAATAGCATTCGAGGCCGGTGATCCGAGTCCGCCGAATGGAGAGTTCATAAACTGAGAAGATTTTCTCGCGCTTTCTCGCACTTTCCACCGATTTTCTTTCTAGAGAGAGAGAGAGAGAGAGAGAGAACAAAGTAAGAGAAAACGAGGATATAAGTGCATTTGGTATTTATAGCACAGAGAGTTTTGAAATGTATGTATGTAAACATTGCACGTGCCATTCATGCGTGTTAATAACGTTCTACAAGTGAAAGAACTATGATGCCCCGTGTGGTGGTTTTTGTTTTTTGTTTTTTGTAACGGTTTTTTAATTTTTGTTTTGTAATTTGAGCTTTGAGAAACATAGATAACATCCAAATTGTCTTTTTTTTTTTTTAAAGTACAATAAATGAAAAATAAAATAATACCAAAAGATGAAATTTTAATTCTTTTTTTCTTTTTTTTTGCCCTTAGTTAACAATTAAGACGTGTCGTGTTGTTCAATTTTTTTTTTTTTTTTTTTTTTTTTTTTATAACAGTTTGAATTTGTGATTTAAGTCTTTGACAAATATAATAATAACTAAATTATTTAAAATATAAAAAAAAAAAAAACTTATCCTAGGGATGATAACTTTAAAAATAATTCCAAAAAATATGAATTTTAACTTCGTCTTTTTTTTCTTTTTTGCCCCTAGTTCTACAAGTGTAAGAACTAAATTGTGTCGTGTTGTTCGATTTTTTGTAACGGCTTGAATTTGTGATTTAAGCCTTTGATAAACATGATAATAGCCATTACCATTAGAGATGATAACTTTAAAAAAAAAAAAAAAAAATCCAAAACTACGGATTTTTGAAATTTTTTCCCCTTTTGTGCTTCTATTTCTACAAGTGTAAGAATTAAGATGTGCCGTGTCGTTCGCTTTTTTGTAACGGTTTGAATTTGTGATTCTTAGTAGGAATGATAACTTTAAAAATAGTTTTAAAAATATGGAATTTTGAATTTCCCCCCCCCCCCCTTTTTGCTTCTTTTTCTACAATTGTAAGAATTAAGATGTGCTGTGTTATTTCAATTTTTTGTAACGATTTGAATTTGTGATTTAAGCCTTTGTCAAACATGATAATAACCAAATTATTTTTCTAAAAAAAATTAGAGAAATTACAATAAAATGAAAAAATAGAAAAACAAATTACAAATAAAATAATTACCACAGGAATGGTAACTTTAAAAATAATCACAAAAATATAAAAAAAATTTAAAATTTTCCTCCATTTTGCCCCTATTTCTCTCTTTCATTCTCCCTTTCTTTCTTCATTCGCCCTCCTCTTACTTTCCTTCACCACCCCTAATCCCTTCTCTACCACTTCTACACTACCATAACACCCTCAGTTTTCAAACATCAATCACCATATTGTGATATCTATTTCTCTTGCATTCGTTCTAACTCTCTCACTTGTAATGAATGCGAGAGCATGGTTTTGAAAACCAGACCTGATCGGTCGAGATTCTAGTCCGGATATACCCTTTAAATCGTTCGAAACCAAAAACCAACCTATTAACAGGGAAAACCAGCTGTTGAACTTCCGAATCGGGGACGGTTTGCCGAGTCGTTCAAATTGAAGATTTTAAATTTTTTTTTTTGATTTCTTCTAACTTTTTTTTATATTATTATTATTATTATTATTATTATTATTATTATTATTATTATTATTATTATATAAGAATATAATAAAATTTTAATTGAAAACTCTCCTTCAAGGGTCTCCTCTTGTGAGGAATCTCATTAAGAGTTTGAAATTATTGTGAAAGTCTCTACCTATTTATAAGGAGAAAAAAATTCTTCTAAAAAAACTCAAGAAATCCATGTGGGATTCAATCAAATTTATTGGAGGGAGACTTGAAATTTTAATATCTCTCCAAAATTTTTGCTCTTCTTTCAATCAAATTATTTCAATTAAAATCATATGGGGAAATATTGAATATTTGATTTCCTTTTCCAAAATTAAAATTAATAATATTTTAAAATATATTACTATATTTTTTAGTAGAAATATATTAGGAAAAATATTTAAGATAATTAAAATTTTTTAATTTATAATTTTATTACTTATATTTTATTTAAATATAATTTTAATATATTTATTACGTCACGGTTCGATTTCGGTTCAATCCGAAGGTTGAATCGATAACCCATCCATCCGGTTCCTTTTTCAGTTCACTCCCCGGTCCAATTTTTAAAACATTGTGTGAGAGTTTCATTGCAATGGCAAAAGAGTGTTTGGAAGTTGTCATAATGGTGGCATAGAAAGGGCGTAAGGTTGTAATAGTGGTAGCAAAAGAGGGTGATAAAAGGACTAAAGGAAAGTATGGAAATGATTCGGAGTGGCAATAGTGATGCCTGTGGGGAATGACTAGCGGTGGAATTGCAAGTGAGGGGTTAGATAGGAAATGGGGCAATTTCATCATTTCAAGGAAGATTTCAACTTATTTGTAATTAGTTTTAAGTGTTGCTATTGGCATCTCATTAATTATTTTGGACCTTCTATTTCATTGGACCCCAATTTATAAGTTGTAAAACCCTTAAAATTTCTTTTTTTTTTTTTGGCAAATTACACTGACCTCCCATACTTTTGAAAATAATATACAGATTCTCCATTCCCGTTAAAAGAGCCTTAACGACGTTAACTTGACAATGGAATTGACCATAATACCCCTCTCATTCATTCCTATATATATAGAGAATATATATAAACACATACATATCTTATATATATATATCTCACTGTATCCATTCCATTTCTCTTCTCTCTTATTCTCTGTGTGCTTTGCCTCTCTCTCTCTCTCTCTCTCTCTCTCTCTCTCTCTCTCTCTCTTGTGATCGTTGTTGTCTCTCTCTCTGCCTCTCTATATCTCTCTATCTCTCTCTGCATGCGCAGGTTCTCGATTTGGGTTGAGAGTGGTCCGACAAGCTGGAGAAGAGGGAGGCGGAGCTCGCTAACTCGGCTGTTATAAGAAGCAACACCGTGCCAGTTGCAAGAAACTGAGGGCGTGAAGGAGTCCTAGCCGTTGAGGAAGCCGAGAGGGTCGTGGAGGTTGAGCTTGAAGGAAGTCAGGGCTTCGATCTCTGCCTCTCTCTATCTCTCTTGCTCACACTTTCTCTCTCTAACTATTTGTGTTTCCTCTTCTCTAGAAGCCTTTAAAAGAAGACTTTTTTTGCAAAGATGAGGCATAAGGGGGGAGGTTGGATACGGGTTGGCACTTCTTCTTTTTTTTTGGGTGAATAAGAGATAAAATAAAACAGGAAAATTTACAAGAATACAAGAGGCATACCCCAGGCCCTACCACTAATTACAACGAGCACAAGAAGAAACCAACACAAGCAAAACACAGCCCAAAAGCATTAGTCCAAAGGCTCGTCCAGCAGATAACCGAACATAACTGATAATCTGTTCAAAACCCGTATCTCGAACGGGTATAGGACATGCACAAAAATTATATTAACTCCAAGAAAGCACAGATCTGGAATTCCCCAATAGCCGGCATGAAGGTACACAAAACCAACCCAGAACTTAGTCCAAATTACATTCAAGAAAGAGACCCAAACACAATCCAAAAGGAGAAAAACTAAACAAACAAACTTGGTAACCAACAACCAGAAAAAGACTATATACAACCATATATTAAACAACTTATAGACCCACTAATCACGGCGCCAAGTGCTGCCATTGCTGAAAGGCAGCCCAAAACCGAATGCAGATGATAAGAAGGGCGCAAAATGCAGCCACCTCCACACCACCAATAGAGAAGTATATGAACCTGTTCAGCGAGAAATAAAAAGTAAGTACCAATATTACATATGTGGTCATAGAGCAGAAGGAAAAGCATACTAAATATGTGAGACCTCTTATCACTCAACCCACATCTAATAATAGCACTCCACTCTATATAACAACTCACATCACTAGGCCCACAACTCACAAACTCACTAAAGATGTCCACTGATCTGTATGTAAAAGCTTCCTTAACCTGCATATAAAAAATATAATATATAATAACAATTAGAGATAACCAAGTATACGGTCTCACATCTCTCAACCCACATTTTAGGAAGAAAATATATAAGCTCTCCACACTCGGCCCACTCAATACAATGTCCGAAAATGCTGAGGAGAGGAAATCCAGCAACTTTTGGAGGCAAACAACCATAACAACAACCAGCAAAAGAGAAACCACATAAGAAGTACTGACACGACGGAGGAACCGAGCCAGAGTAGTCATCGAGAGCCAGAGTTAGGTTTGCAGGGTCGTGATCGAAGGAGTCGGTGACGACATAGATCTGGCTGCCTTTGTCATCGAAGGCTGCTTGGCCGAACCCAATGGTGCAATCAGCAAGTCGTTGGCGGTTGTTAGCCCAATTTGGGTCGCACCGCTAGCAATCGTCTATTGGGTTTCAAGTGAGGCACGAGAGCTGGTCTTTGGAGCCGCCATTGTTGGTGTTGGTGGTGGTAGTGGATAGCATTTGCCTTTTAGATATTGATACATTGAGTCTTCTGTTTAGAAAAATGTAAAGTGAGCCCAGATTATAAAATAGTATAGTAAGCAAAACCCAGATGAAGACTTTTGTAAATTGTTGTTGGGAACAATGTAATAGCAGATGTGTGAAGAACTTAGAAGAACAGAGTAAGTGAGATTATAGAAACCCTAAAATAAGAGAAAAAACAGAGGGGCAAATTTGAAAATGCTGCAATGAGGACTTCTTTGGGGTTTTTTTTTTCTTCTAAAAACAAAGAAAAGTCCTAAATACAGCAATGAGTAAAACCTAGATGAAGAATTTTGTAATTTTTTGTTGGAAACAATGTAAAGGGAGATGTGTGAAGAACTTAGAAGAACAGAGTGACCTAGATTATAAAAACCCTAAAATGAGAGAAAAACTGAGAGGGCCTGATTTGAAAATGCTGCAATGAGCAAACGCATATTGGGATTTTGTCTGCAAATAGAGGGGGCAAGTACTTAAATGTAACAATGAGTAAAACCTAGATGAAGAATTTTGTAAATTTGCCTTCTCCTTAATCTTCATCTCTCTCTATATATATTTGTTGTGTTTATGTTTGGATTTTGATTTGCTTGTTCTTTGATATGTTGAATCTATTTGTTCTTTGTTAATGACCAACATAAACCCTACAATGGCTAAAGGGTAGTATTGGAATTTGTAAAATAATTATGGATGACATCAGCAAAATCTACTTAATTTTGGACGGATGGGTAACAGAAGGGGGGAATCTGTATATTATTTTCAAAAGTAAGGGAGGTCAGTGTTATTTTTGAAACTACAGGGGAGGTCCTTGTAATTAAGGTAAACCTCAGGGGAGGTTAGTGTAATTTACCCCTTTTTTTCTCAAATAATACTAAAATTATCTTTGATAATGCAACGGTTCCAACGGAGGATGGATCAGGTTAATCCACACTTCTAACGGGTTTGCTGGCCTTAAAGTCCACAGAGTGTGCCTACAAAAAGGTTCAAGAGGGGAGATAATCCCCCGGTGGACACTCCGACGATTGAGTTAGAATAGAGTAGATTGATTGTGTAGAGAGAGAAGAGGGGGACAAAGAACTTAACCTTTAACACATCTCAGAAGATTCCTTATATCCTTTGCTCATCATTTCCTTGTTCATTCCAGACTGTCGTGTTGGCCGAAAGTCTATATTCTAGCTCGCATCGTTCATGGTGAGTCTGTATCCTCCGACGTGAAGGGGTTATTGCATTTAATGCTACAAGAGCCTCATTAATGGCTGATGTGTGAGTGCAATAATTTTGCAAGATCTTTATCTACTTACGTGGCTAGGCCTCTGCTTGACAAGTGTTTGAATGTTATTGGTCCTGGCCTAGCATTGATTTCTTAGAGTTATTGGGCTTTGATCTCTAGGCTGTGAACTGGGCCCTGATCCGTGGGCTGGGCCCTCTTAGGTGACCATTAGTATCAATAGTCCCCCATTCCCGAGTGCAGCTTTAGTCTAACGAAGAGAATAACAGTGCGAAAGGGAGTCCCCCAAGGCTTGGTAGGGGCAGGGGTGCGTGGATTAGAGTGGTTAATCGTTAGGTTGGCCGACCACGAGGGTGACCGATCGGGAAGGAAGACTGTTAGGTTGGCCGACCGCAAAGGTGGTTGAGCATGAGAGAAGACTGTCAGGCTGGCTGACCGTGAGGTACGCTGAGAGTGAGGGAAGAACGTCAGGCTGGCCGACCGTGAGAGAAGACCATCTGACTGGCCGACCGTGAGGTGGGCCGACTGTGAGAGAAGACCGTCTGGCTGGCCGACCGTGAGGTGGGCCATAAGTATGAGGCAAGACCGTTAGGCTGGCCAACCGTGAGGTGGGCTGAGCGTGAGGAAACGTCAAGCTGGCCGACCGCAAGGTGGGCTGAGTATGAGGAATGCAAACCGATAAGGAGGCGGTGATGGACACGGGGGCTCGAGGACCAAAACAGCACGTGACGATGTAAAGTGGAAAAGATAGGAAAGAAAAGGATAGTTAATGGTGGGGGCGCAGCGCGTGGGGACGTATGAGGTCATTAGCACCGTTGGATCACAATACGGTATTATTGAAAAAAAATGAAATGATGGTTTATAGCAGGGGATTTCAAAAAGTGGGAATTTATTTGGGCAGTGGGTTTTAAACTAGCGAAGTTCAATCACGATTCGTGGAGCACCGGCAAACCTTGGGCGTTTGGGCTGGTGCGATTTACATCTCTAATCGCAAGGAACTGAGAGATCCTAGAGCTGACTTCGTTCGTTTCGTTTGATTCACCATTATTGCACGTTGCGAGGTTTTTTACCCCCTCGACCGAAGCAATTTACAGGAACGTGAGCAGAATGACACAAGAGAGGGACCCGGCATTGACACTTGACACTTTAGGAGATGATGATAGAATTGCCCTGGCGGAGGAATATAGGGGGAAAGTGTAGGGGAGACAGGAAGGAAGAGACGACCACCATCTACGTCTAGGACAATGATATCAGACGCGCAACCTGTAAGTCAGATGGCTCCCGACCACTGGCACACGAAGGCATATAAATCGTCATTGATGTTGGAGGACCTAAAGGAGTTATGGGTGAAATACCAGATTCCAACAGAGGTGGAGTTGAGGCTACCGTCAGGGAAAGAGAGGGCATCAGATATGAGCCCTTCGGAGTTTACGCTCTATGAAAAAACGCTTCGAGGGGGATTGAGATTGCCCATGCCTCAACTCGCGGTAGAGGTGCTAAACCGGCTAGAGGTGGCGTTTGGCCAGTTGATACCAAATGCATGGAAGATCTTGCTGGCATGCGCAATCTCTTGGCCGCGGGCGACCGATGGGAATGCGATGATGGTGGAGGAATTTTTCTTGTGTTACAAAACCTCAGGTCAGCAGGAGACTTGGGTGACCTTGCAAGTGGTGGCAAGTAGGGGGTTGGTCGCCGAATTGCCCTCATCAGTGAAAGATTAGCGAACGAAGTGGTTTTTTGTGTTGGAGAATGGTGAAAGGGGGGTGCGGACGATGTGGAAAGTTCCCACAAAGTCACTGGAGCTGAAGCTGGATGCGGTGGCGGAGAGCAGGGTGAAGCAGATGAGGACGTGGAAACAAAATGAGGGCTTGAAGTGGAATGATCTGGTGAAGCCGTTATCATTGTTCGCGTGGAACTTAGATCCAGAGCCTGTCAAGGGAGATCCCGCACATGAGAAGGTAGAAGCTAGGAGAAAAGCCCAAGAGGCGGAGGAACGACAGGTGTTGGTGGCGGCTGAAAGGTATAAGAAGAAGGAGTTGGGGCCCGCCCCGAAGCCAATCGCAATGAGGTTTATCTTGCCGCGTCCCAAGGGTGTATAATAGCGGGATTGGGAAACATTCGTGCCACTGAAGACATTTATAGATCCGATCAAAGCAAAGAGCAAAGCAGAAGTAGACCGAGTGTTGAAGAAGATGAGGGCACCAAGAGAGGTGAGGAAGGCAAAGAAAGGAAGGGGGAGGCAAAACAACTGGTGGAGGCGATTGTAGGGCGGAGGCCTAGAATGGAGACTGAAGGAGGGGAGGGTGATCCCCTTGTGGCGGAGATGGTTGACCTAGAGAAGGAGAATCACCCCTCAGAGCAGAAAGTAAATGGTGCTGAGCCAGTAGTGGGCGTCCCTTCAGTTGAAGGGAAGGGGTTGAGAAGGCAGGATGTGGAAGGGAGATGGGGATGTAATAATGGCCCGGCCCGGCCTATCTGGGCCCAGGCTTGGGCCAACCCAAGCGGGCTTTGCAGGCTCCCGTTTTCTAGCGGGCCGGGCCATGGGCCAAAAAAATGGGGCCTAGGCCCAAGCCCAAGCCTAAGCCCACTCACAATAGGGCCTAGGGCCTGGGTCGCGGGCCTTGGGCCATGGGTCGGGCCTAGTCAGGCTTTTTTTAAATTTTTTTATTTAAGTATTAGGAATGAAAAATTAAAAATAATTATACTAGAGTATTTTAGTTAAGATTAAAGAAATATTTTGTTTGTTATGTAATGTTTATGGTGATATTTAAATTTAATTATGTATGATTTATGTTTTTTTTAATTATGAACTTATAACTAAAAAAATATGCAATTATGTAATTTTTTTTATTTCAAAATGAATAATTTTATATATATGAAAATGAAACTTTCAATATTACAATATTAAATTATTTCTATAACATTTATTGAATGAATAATTTTTATTTCAAAATGAAATAAAATATTACAAAAATTGATATTACTAAATAAATTAGGTGTAGATTACTGATGATGGTAGAGCAATTGCACCACTATAGGTCAAGTACATCTCAACTAAGTTGGCACCTACTAGCCTACCAATCATTTGCATTATACTCTACCTCAATAATCTAATACAAAAAAAAAAAGAAAAAAGAAATGAAATGAAATGAAATAGTAAAAAACAAATTGTTGATCAATTGTGAGAACCCGTAGTTTTGTATGTTAAATTATTTTGGTAATTATATTTAACAATTTAAATTTTGTAATCAACATCTATAATCCAATTCCATAACAACATTTTGTGACCAAATTCTGTAATTAACTTTTAATTATATTATTATTATTATTATTGCTGCTGTTGTTGTTGTCGTCGTCATCGTCGTCGTCACTTTTATGACTACACAAATCTAATTCTTAATATATATTATTCTGTATAAAGTTTTGCATTAATAATTTGTACACATGAAAATTTACCCATGGAGATTAATTGGTTCAATCTCATGTCTTTTAGTTACATAAAATAATATTATAATATTAAAGTGACTCAAAGTCATATATATACACACACACAAAAAATATAGGGAAGGAGGCCGGCCATGAGTCAACCCTAATGGGGAAGGATAAATTTTGTCTTATATGGAGATGCCCCCTCAAAAGTGCAGCCACTTTTGCATGCTCGATCAGAATTTTTCTCACCTTTGAATGTAGGGTTGGGTTATCATAAGTGTGCCATATGGGATAGGCGACCCACCAATGACCATGCATGCATGCTTTCTCTTACTGATCCCTTGTCCAAGTTTTCCCTCCTATTTTAGTCTATATAAGAAACACAAAATCCTCCAACACATAAATTGCAAATTTCGGCTGGAACAAGAGAGAAAGAGAGGGAGAGAAAACAAGAGGGAAAGGAGAGAAGAGAGAAGAAGAATGGCTCAACACTTAAGATTTTTTTTTTTTAAACTTCATTGAAGTAAGAATACTCAACATTTATCCTTCCTCCCTTAGATATTTTTTTAACTAAATCTATATATTAAAAATATGCAAGAGTGTGAATTGTTAATACACACATAGCAAGAATAGCTCAATGCATGTTTATATTTTGATAGAATGACAACCTTATGATTATATGATTTCTATCCTTCTTGCAAGCACAGATTAGATGATTTAGCTACTGATTTTATCTTCTTATGTGCTCAAATATTCTCCATTGTTTGAAATAATCTTGCATGAGGCTAAAATGAGATAGGGTTGGTTCATTTTTACTCAAAACTTATATTTCCTTCATTGTTTCAGATTTTATAGGAGGTAAAATGCTCTAATAAATTGAAAATAACTTGTGTCAAAAATATGTTAGTACTGGGGGTATATATAGGTTTTCTATACACGTGTAAATTTTTATAAAATCATTGGACACCATTCTCTTACCGAAATAAATGTTTGTCCTAAGTGTTGTTTACAATAAAGCAGAAACAGTGACTTCAAACAGGTCCCATTTTCTCTGTAAATGGTGTTTTTCTGCACAACCACTTGGGATAGTTAGATATAAGATTTATCTTTCATTTTCCTCTTATTTCACAAAAAATGGATAAGTCTAAAAGGAGAAATTGTAGTTTTACTAAAATGCGACAGAATCTGTCCAATTTTCTTAGAAAAATTATTTGACCATCTTCCATTAGTTTTTAGTCTTCAAACTCTTCTTGAAAAATGTTTTAAACTCAAATATATAGCAAGCCGTTTTGACCATACTTTTTTTTGACACCGTTTGAGGCCTCTTTTTATTTTTCAAACATAGATCACCTGTGTTGGAAGTTACTGTAACTCACTGTCCCATAAAAATCAATTTTCTTCCAAATTTTATTTCTCCATTTTAAAATCGTTTTTAGCCCTGGTATTCTTCTCGAAATATTTTCCTAACTTGATGAATTAGCACCAGTTAAAATATTGTAATGGTTGAACTTCGTTTGGTATAGGTTTCTTATTTTTTTGTCTGACCATACAGTGCTGAAAAGAAGAAGTGTGTGAATTCCTAAAAAACTTTGTGATGATTCCTACGACATTCTATAATATTTATTTTGGTTGCCATGCATTATTGTGTTGTGCTATATAAACATTATGTCACTGTGGTTTTTAAACTAAAACTCGCACATGCATCAAAATGTGAATTCGACAAAGTAAATAAACATGAAACTGAACAAATATATTAAAGTTTAAAAGTGATGGGGTGAGCCCGGTTTAGAATATTGCGCAAGTGAGTTGTGAACCCTAACATGGCACGGGAAGGTATTTCGGCTCTTATCGGTATAGGCGATATAAGGTTGGTAGTGCGGATGTCACAACATAGATCGTTCCCTTGGGGCAGACCGTGATGTCACGACTCGGGTACGTAACCCTGGTGCGTGGGCATCATTGGTAGTTACAGCAAGTAACATTTGAATATTTGACCAAGGGGGAGTTAGAATTGCCCGTGGCCATTGCTTAGCGGTTGAGTGGAAATAGTGCTCCGTGGGGAGTTACTTAAACTTATATGATAAACTAAAGCTATGAGAATTTAAAAAAAAAGTCGGCATTTTCCTTATGATGAAATACTGTTTCCGCTTGCCATTATTCTTATTATCTATTATTATTATTTCAACTGATAGCATTCATGTTATGCTTATTAAATGTTGCTTGTTATTCTGTTACTACACAAGTATTATTATCGGGGTGGGTATTTTCGGGGTTGTAGTATCGTATTGAGCTCGTCACTCATTGGCATTCCCGTTGCCTTGGCGTTTTATGCCAGGTACCGAAGAAACCGAAGGAAACACCGAGGTCTTGGAAGGCGACGTTTAGCCTTAGTTAGCTTGAAGTGTGCCCACGTCCCATGAACCCTTTTTCTGAGTTTTATTACTAATTTTTCTCTAGTTTTCTTTTCATATTCATGTTTTTCTTTCATGAATGTACTAAGACTAAGTTTTAAGTTTGATTGGAGTTGTAATTTAAGAACTTTTAATTTCTGTGTTGGTAATTAATGGATGATGGCAAACTTGGTGGCAACAATGATTAGAAGTTTTTAATTAAGAAAATTGATTTTAAGTTTTAAACCTTATTATGATGTCCGCAAATTTTGGGGCATCACATCAATCATCGGAGGAGACAGACATTTCAGTCGCGTTGCCCGAGGATATGTTATCCAAATCATTTTGAATTCGCTTATTTTTACTATAATTTTGTCTTCTTGTAAGCGCATGCATATGATCTCTAGTTATCATCAGTGCCTCAACCATTTTGGGTGAAAGCCTGCTCCGGTAATCGCTCAGCACCTGTCCATCTACACTAAAAGCTGTTTCTGAAGCAACTGTAGAAATAGGAACGGTTAGTATATCATGGGTCATCTGTGAAACCACAGGCCACATAGTTTCATTTTGTTTCCACCATTCCAAAATGTCAAAATCATCAGAATGATCTATTGACGGGCTTTCCAAATAATGTTGTAGTTCAGAACTACTTATACTTGTATGTTGAGATATTCTTCTACTTTTTATTGCTGAAAAATCACTTAATCTCCTACCTTGAGATAAGGCTGCTAGTCTAGTGTGCATAAGTGTATTTACAGATGCAATTGCCCTGTAATCTTCAAATAATTTGTTGCATGTTTGCATAATAGGGACAAATTGTGTTTGATCAGCGAAAATACGCTCTAAAATTATTATAAACCAATTTCTTTACACCTATGATCAATTATTATGGCTAAACCTAATAGATGAGGTAAAGGATCAAAATATTTATCAAATTTTTCTTTCATTGAAGTAATAATGGTTATATAATATTCATTACCCATATATTTTATGAAAACTTTAATTATTTCTGCTAGCATATGTAAAAGAAATGGTGAAGTAGGAATATATATATAAAATAATAATTTTGTTAAATTATCAAAAACTTTTAAAAAATCTTTATACAAGGATACTTGGAGCCAATTAAGTTCAGTAAGAGTCAGTACTCTCCTATTGATGTTGTTACAAAAAATAAATCTATTGCTCTTCTTTTTTTACAAGCTGTTTTTAACATATTATATGTTGAATTTCACCTACTATCTACATCTAAAATTAATTTTCAAAATGGCATATTTTCTCGTTGACAAATTTTTTTATATTCCGAAATTCAATTACTAGAAGACATAATAGTAACAACTACATTTTTTATTACAAGTACAGAAGTTTCGTATACATGCATAGCTTCTTTAACAATCAAATTGAAAATATGGGCGCAACAACGAACATGAATAAATTACCATCAACAAGTAATTGTAAAGTTGATTTTAAATGGGCTATAGTTTGATTATAATATGATGCATTATCTAAACTAATCGTAAATATTTTATTTTGTAATGCCCACTCATATAATACATTTCTTATTTCTACATCAAGCAAATAACCAGTGTATGGAAGTTCAACTAATTTAAATGAAATAATTCTTTTATTTAATTTCCAATCATTATCAATAAAATGTGCAGTAATACATTGATATTCAAAATTATTATTTGACCACAGATCAGATGTTAAACAAACTCTTCCATTCAAATTTTTAAAGATGTCAAATAATTCACTTTTAACATCCTCAATTTTTTTTTTTAAAATTCTGTTTCTAGTAGTATTTCTTGAAAACTTTGATATTACTGTGCAAAACTTTCGTGAATCATTTCTGTAAAATCGAGACATTCACTAGTAGTAAAAGGTTGTTCTTTTTTAATAATATAATCTGTTAGACTTATTTATTTTGATGATTTATTTAATTATATTTTAATTTATTTGGAAGAGAAAAATAGAATCAAAATTTATTTTGATGATTTATTTAATTATGATTTAATTTATTTGGAAGAGAAAATAGAATCAAAATTTATTTTACTTCATTATTTCTTACTAAACTTTTATCCTAAATATTGTTAGAATGTATTTAATATCCTAAATGTTGTTAGAATGTATTTTAATATTTGCTTAAATTAGGAGTTCATTTCAAACCAAAAACAGAGGTTCAAACAGCCCAAAACAGAGGTTTAAACAGCCCAAAACAGAGGTTTAAACAGCCCAGCACAACAGGAGTTCAAAAAGTTCAAATTAGTAATGATCTTATTTCCCACAAGTTCAAATTAGTAATGATGGAGTGAAAAATATTCAAATGAATACAACGGTTATAAGTTTCATTATATATACCAAAGCCTCTGATGTGAACAAGACACAGCAACTACAAACAAGTTACAGAAACCAGAAAATATTCTTTTATCTAAAATCACTCTCATCTATTCTCTGAAAATTCTCTGAGAAGTGTTCTTCAATTTTTTGTTTACATCCTCTCTCAGAAATTATACATTGAGTCGTATAGCTTTAAGTCCATCTTTCCTGTGTGAGGGTTACAGAAAAATCAGAATTTTATTTTTATATCTATCTTTGAGAGATAATTCTTGTAACTTTCTGTGAAAGCAAAAACACCTTCTTTTCAATCATGTAAGAGTGTAATACACTCAGTGTTTTTGGACTTAGAAAGTCTGTGTAAAATCCGTGGAGGATTGCTCCATCTGTGAAAAGGTTGCTAGCACCCTGTGAAATTAGAGACTAGTGGAAAATCTCAAGTGAAGCTTGAGGAGTGGACGTAGACCGAGTTGAAACCGAACCACTATAAATTTGTTTGCCTTTCTCTCTCTTATCTCTTTATTTTATTTAAATTGCCATAACTATATTTCATATTTTTATTGTGCTAAAATCATTAATTAACATAGTTGTTAGAACACTTGTTTTAATTATTTTTATTTCATTAACTATATTTATCTACTGTGCTAGTCATAATTTTTATTAGGGTATTATTACTTTTATTTGTAAAAACCTAATTCACCCCCCCTCTTAGGTTGTCTTTTGGGTAACAATTGGTATCAGAGCCTAGACTCTTGTTTTAGATTTAACCATCTAGGAGTTTCGATCCATGGCAACCTTAGCTGAAGGACAAGCCACAAATAGGCTACCATTGTTTGACGAAAACAACTATAGTCATTGGAAGGATAAGATGATCCTATACCTACAAGCCACTGATTATGCCATGTGAATTATTGTCACCAAAGGTCCAAAAATTCCTACCAAATTAGTAAACAATATTAGTGTATTTAAAACAGAAGATGAATGTGATGAGAGTGATCACAAATTATTACAAGCCAATACTAAAGCCAAACTCGCCCTTGTTTGTGGATTAGACTCTAAGGAGTATAATAGAATTTGAAATTGTAATTCGACAAAAGAAATTTAGGACAAACTTGAGGTAACATATGAAGGTACAAACCAAGTGAAGGAATCTCGTATTGATATGTTTGTTTATAGTTATGAATTGTTTAAAATGAATTCTGATGAATCTATTTCAAATATGTTTACTAGATTTACTGAAATTGTAAACTCTTTGAAATCTCTTGGCAAAACTTCTATTAACAGTGAGTTAGTGAGACAAATTCTTAGGTGTTTACCAAGAATTGGGAAACAAAGGTCACTGCCATTATAGAAGTCAAAAATCTCTCCACACTTGGATTGGATGAGCTTACGGGTTCTCTTATGACTCATGAGATCACCATGAAAGGACATGAGGATGTTGAAAACAAAAAGAAAAGTGGAATCGCATTCAAAGCCTCATCAAATGAAGAAGAACATGAAAACTCCAGTGAGGAAGAAAGCTATGCCATGTTTAGTAGAAACCTCAAAAAGCACTTCAAGAAAAATAATTATGGAAGGAGAAGACATTTCAAGAAAGAGTACAACAAAGATAACAAGAAAAAACCTATTATTTGCTATGAGTGCAAAAATCCTAGACATATGAAGATGGATTGTCCAAAATTGAAAAATCATGGAAAAGACTACAAAAGGAACAAGAAGGCCATGGTAGCAGTGTGGGGAGAAAGTGAAGATGAAAGCTCAAGTGATGAAGTTAAAAATGAAGTAGCCAACTTGTGTCTCATGACTCTTGAAGATAAAGACTCTACTCAAGATGAGATAACTACTCTTTATGAAGAACTTGGAAGTGCATTCCATGAATTACAAGATGAATTTAGAAAAGTTTGTACCAAAAAATAATGTGTAAAAAAAAATCTATTGGATCTTTATCCAGTAATGTAGAAGAATTAAAGAAAGAAAAAATTGTTTTCAAAAATGATTTTGATTCCATCTCTAATGAGAAAACTATTTTGAAAAACAATATTGATGATTTAACAAAATCACTTGAAAATTTTGTAAAAGGTAGAAATAATCTCAATATATTTCTTGGAAATCAAAGATGTGTTTTCGATAAAGCGGGCATTGGATATGACCCTATTAAGAAACAAAAGAATCTCAATACAATTTTTGAAAATGCACCTCTCATGACACACCCTTATATTACTTGTCATTATTGTAGAAAGAAAGGCCATTATATATCTTATTGTCCATTCAAAAAGAATATGAACATGGGAATTAAAAAGATTTGGATTATTAAGAGATTTAACAAAACTAACCAAGAAGGACCCAAGAAACTATAAGTACCAAAAACCAACACTTGATTATCATCTTGTAGGTTTACTTTAAGTCCAAAGCTAAAGAAGGGAAGTGGTACCTTGATAGTGGATGTTCCAGACACATGACTGGAGATAAATCCTTATTTACTAAACTATCATCGAAAAATGGAGGATTTGTTACTTTTGGAGACAACAAGAAAGGAAAAATCATCGGTATTGGTAGCATCGCTATTTCTCCTAACCCTTCTATTGAAAATGTTTTACTTGTTGATGGACTTAAGCATAACCTATTTAGTATTAGTCAATTATATGATAAAGATAATCGAGTTATTTTTGATAAATCACATTGCACAATTGAAAGCACAAATAACCATAAAGCTTTATTCATTGGTTATCGTCATGATAATGTTTATGTTTTTCATCTCAATGATCTCTATGCTAGTGATGTTGAATGTTTATATGTTATTAATGAAAATAGTTGGTTATGGCATAGAAGATTTGGTCATACTCATATGGATTTAATTGGTAAACTTTTGAGAAGGATTTGGTCATTGAACTTCCAAAAACTAAATTTGAAAAAGATCATCTTTGTAATAATTGTCAACAAGGAAAACAAACTAAAACATCATTTAAATCAAAATCTCATATTTCCACAACTAGACCTTTACAACTATTGCATATGGATTTATTTGGTCCCTCAAGGACATCTAGTCTAGGTGGTAAACATTATTGTCTTGTTATAGTTGATGAATATTCAAGATTTACAAGGGTTCTGTTTTTAGCACACAAAGATGAAACATTTTCTTCTTTCACAAAACTCTGTCGTAGAATTCAAAATAAAAAAAGTTTTCTTATTACTAATATTCGAACTGACCATGATAGAGAACTTGAAAATAAGATATTTGAATTATTTTGTGATGAACATGGTATTGGACATAATTTTTCAGCACTTAGAACCCCTCAACAAAATGGTGTAGTAGAAATGAAGAATAGAACTTTAGAAGAAATGAGTAGAACAATGTTTTGCGAAAATAATCTTCCTAAATATTTTTGGGCCAAAGCTGTTCACACCGCATGCTATATTTTAAATCATGCATTGATTAGACCTATTCTCAAAAAGACTCCTTATGAACTTTGGTATGATAGAAAGCCCAACATTAGTCACTTGCATGTTTTTGGTTGTAAATGTTTTGTACATAATAATGGTAAGGATAACTTAAGTAAATTTGATTCAAAATCTGATGAAGCAATTTTTCTTGGCTATTCCTTAACCAGCAAAGCTTATCGTGTTTTTAATAAAAGAACTCTTATTGTGGAAGAATCTATATATGTGGCATTTGATGAAACTAACATATCTGCACAAAAGCAAATTCTTTGTGATGATATAGATTTGGAACTAAATATAGAAGATTCAAGTATCTACAAAGAAGAGAACCAACCATGTAAATTGAACAAAGAGATTGAACAAACTATTCTCCCACCTCAAGAAGAAGAAGGAAACAATGATGATTTGCCAAGAGAATGGAAGTTTGTTCATAATCACCCTAAGGATTTAATCCTAGGTGACCCTACAAAAGGTATTGAAACTCGCTCTTCACTTAGAAACATTTGTAGTAACTTGGCTTTTCTCTCACAGATTGAGCCTAAAAACTTTCAAAAAGCCGAATTCAATGAACATTGGATGATAGCTATGCATAAAGAGCTTAACTAATTTGAGAGAAACAAAGTGTGGGAACTTGTGCCAAAACCTAAAGATTATATAATTATTGGTACCAAATGGATCTTTCGAAACAAGTTTGATGAATCTGACACAATTATAAGAAACAAGGCTAGACTTGTTGCACAATGATACAATCAAGAAGAAGGTATTGATTTCGATGAAACCTTTGTTTCGGTTGCTAGATTAGAAGCCATTCGCATGTTACTTGCATTTGCATGTTTTAAAGATTTCAAACTTTATCAAATGGATGTAAAAAGTGTCTTTCTAAATGGTTTTATAAATGAGGAAGTTTATGTTAAACAACCCTTAGGTTTTGAAGATCATGCTTTTCCAAATCATGTTTTTAAACTATCAAAAGTTTTATATGGTTTGAAACAAGCACCTCGTACATGGTATGAACGATTAAGTAAATTTTTGATTGAAAATAATTTTTCTAGAGGAACGATTGACACAACACTTTTTGTTAAAACTAAAAATGATGATTTACTTATTGTGCAAATATATGTGGATGACATTATATTTGGTGCTACTAATGAAACCTTGTGTAAATAAGTTGCTAAGTATATGCAAGGTGAGTTTGAGATGAGCATGATGGAGGAGCTAAATTATTTCCTTGGGCTTCAAATCAAACAATGTAAGGAAGAAATTTTTATCAACCAAGCTAAGTACACAAAAGAACTACGTATGACTCAAAAATAACTGGAACACCTATGAGCATATCTATTAAGCTAGATAAGGATGAAAAAGGTAAGTCCATTGATCAAACAAAATATCGAGGTATGATCGGCTCACTTTTTTATTTAACTGCAAGTAGACCCGATATTATGTTTAGTGTTTGTATGTGTGCTAGATATCAATCAAATCCTAAGGAATTACATCTTAGTGCTGTTAAACGAATTTTTAAATATCTTGTTGGCACTCAAAATTTGGGACTATTTTATCCTAGAGGTGTTGCATTTGATTTAATTAGTTACTCGGATACTGACTTTGCCAAATGCAAACTTGATAGAAAAAGCACCAGTGGCACTTGTCACTTTCTTGGTAACTCATTAGTATCTTGGTTTAGCAAAAAACAAAATTTTGTTGCTTTATCAACGGCCAAAGCTGAATATATAGCTTCAGGAAGTGTTGTGCCCAAATACTTTGGATGAAACAACAATTGGAGGACTTTGATTTGCATTATGATCATATCCCTATTAAATGTGATAATATTAGTGCTATCAATTTAAGTAAAAATCCGGTTCAACACTCATAAACAAAACATATTGAAATTCAACATCATTTTTTAAGAGATCATATTCAAAAAGGGGATACTGTACTTGAATTTGTAAACATCGACAAACAGTTGGCGGATATTTTCACAAAACCCCTAAGCGAGGATCGCTTCAATTTTATTCGTGGCGAACTTGGAATGTCGATTTCTACTTAAAAAGTTTTGTTATGACTGTGAAACTTGAATTTTTGTTAAAATGATATATGTGTATTGCTACATTGATATGGAAACATTTATATCAGTTAAATGCTCTTCAGTCCTTCATACATTTATTCTCCTTAACAGTTTGCTATTTTTAATTGCGTAATTTTTTTTGGGTTCTGTATCTTGAGATAAAATTCATTTTGCATACATTGATTTTCTTTAAAACCATCATGGTATTTTTTTTCATTATCCTTCTAGCAACACTGACGTCCCATTAAGTATAATTTCTGCTGGTATTATTTTATTAATTTATTTTTATTTTTTTAGTTTTGCTAATAGGCTTCATTTCCTTTATTTTTTTTTTTATTATTATTTTTTTGTTTTGCCCTTAGGCTTAATTTTTATTTATTATTTTTTGCACTTTAATTTCATCTTCAAGTGCTTACATTAAAAATAAAAACAAACACAAATCAAAATATACATATTTACATTAAAAAAAAAAAAAAAATTCCCTTCATTTTTTCGGCCATTGGGTGACCTCACTTACTCGCCTCTTCCGCCGATCTCTTCTTCTTTTTATCACCTTGGGTGACCCTTGAAGGCCTTGCCCCCGTGTTTTCGCCGAGAGCGACAACTCCCTGCTGACTATCAAAGGCCAAGTACGACGTTGCTAAAAATTGGGCCATGGAGGTGGTCTTCCATTTAAGCTCTTTATTTTCGGCATTCAGTGCGCAAATCTCTACTCGCGCATCCTTGTACATGCGCTAAAGCAGAGAGAGTTGGGTGTTGAACTGGTGGAGCTCACTAGTTCTGTTCTGGAGTCGATGAGCCAATTTTGTGACTGTAGTGACCGTCTCTATATAGGACGTCAATGTGAAATGATTGGCTTCAATATCTGATTGCGGTGTCATTATTTGCTCAATTGACATCATAGGAAGGTTGGGAATAGTAGGAGCCGAGGCACTCGGCCCCGCAATGCTTGAGGGATCATTCAGGTCCGGAAAAAGAGTGAGGGGACGGGACGCGGCCATGTGGTAGCCGAGAGAGATGTACTCGAAAGGAGGGTAGTTTTTGGCGAGTCTTTCTGCTCTGCTCGGTCTCTCTGTTCTATCTCTCTCAAGAAGACGGAAGAGAAGAAGACAAGTGGGAGAGAGAATCGAGGCAATTGATTGACCCATCTCACTTTTGTCGGTCGGCTGACGCAAAAGCGAGGCTGCGTATCCGACGCGATTTTCGACGAAAAAGAGAGCAGTGCGCGAATCGTATATATATGTATATATATGTTTTGATTATCTATTTTTTATGCCATTTATCATTATCATTTTCCTCCTTCTCCTCCTCCAGATTCTGAGCCATGATTTCTTTTTGATAATGTCGCAGGAGGAGAAAATTAATAATGTTATATATTATGTATTATGTTCTGATGTTATGTATTATGTTATTATTTTCAAACTAATATGATGTTATGTATTGTGGTATCATGGTAGTAATGATGTTATATATTATGTATTATATTCTGATATTATGTATTATATTCTGATGTTATGTATTATGGTATTATTTTCAAACTAATATGATGTTATGTATTGTGGTATCATGGTAGTATTTTTTTAAAAATGATATAGACCAACTAATATTTATAATTTTTTTTTCTTTTATAGTTGGTTAATCTCAAGTCTCATATCATGTCTCTGATTAAAACTTATTTATTACACATGTGGTAACCTATGTGTTTAGAAATGAATTCAGGAGCATGACTTGAGGAGGAGCTTTTCTTACTCCAAAATCATCAAAAAGGGGAGATTGTTAGACTTATTTATTTTGATGATTTATTTAATTATATTTTAATTTATTTGGAAGAGAAAAATAAAATCAAAATTTATTTTAATGATTTATTTAATTATGTTTTAATTTATTTGAAAGAGAAAAATAGATTTTATTTCATTATTTCTTCCTAAACTTTTATCCTAAATATTGTTAGAATGTATTTAATATCCTAAATGTTGTTAGAGTGTGTATTTAATATTTGCTTAGATCAGGAGTTCATTTCAAACCAAAAACAAAGGTTCAAACAGCCCAAATCAGAGGTTTAAATAGCCCAGCACATCAGGAGTTCTAAAAGTTCAAATTAGTAATGATCTTATCTCCCACAAGTTCAAATTAGTAATGATCTTGTCTCCCACAAGTTCAAATTAGTAACGATGGAGTGGAAGATATTCAAATGAATACAATGGCTATAAGTTTCTGTGGGGATATATTTCTGAGCATCAACACGTGGCAAGGGACGCCGACGTGTCATCAGAAGAGCTATGTGTCATAGTAAAGATTCGCCAAGGTATTCTTGTACTTGCCGAGGTAATTTCTGAATGCACCTTACTTCGGATGAAGGCCTAGTGAACCTCGGCTTAATACGCAGAGGCCGAGCTACCACAGAAGATTAAGGCCGAGGTTTATGTTATAAAATATTATCTTGGTTAGGTGGATGTCCAGCCTAGTGGAGAAAGCCGTGAGGCCATTATCTCATCAACAAGGCTGCCTTGAGGCCATGTGAAATAGCCACGAGGCCATTGGCGGCCATGTGCAGAAAGAATGTGCTTTTACCTGGAAAGCTGCCAAAAGTGCTTTGGTGGGCTGGCAAGGCAGCTCAAAAGCTGTGAGCTTCTCCATCTCCATTCCGTTGTATATATAGAGATTGGAGGGGATTCGGATGGGGGGGGTATGAACTACATTGAGAGAGACAACAAGCTAATTGTAAGACTTACAATTACGAGCTTAGAGAGAGTTACTTGAGAGTAAATTGTAATTCTCGTTATAATTCATAGTGAAACACCTCGGCACCACCCGTGGACGTAGGCAATTATTGCCGAACCACGTAAATCTTTCTTGTCTTTATGTTATTGCTTGTTCCATCTATTCTGCCTGTGTTACTACTGCTGACTCACTAAGATAGGCAGTGTGACCGAGAAAAATAACCCACACAGTTTCATTATATATATCAAAGCCTCTGATGTGAACAAGACATAGCAACTACAAACAAGTTACAGAAACCAGAAAATATTCTTTGATCTAAAATCACTCTCATCTATTCTCTGAAAAATTCTCTGAGAAGTGTTCTTCAATTTTTTGTTTACATCCTCTCTCAGAAATTATACATTGAGTCGTATAGTTTTAAACCCATCTTTCCTGTGTGAGGGTTACAAAAAAATCAGAGTTTCGTTTTTATATCTATCTTTGAGAGATAATTCTTGTAGCTTTTTGTGAAAACAAAAACACATTTTTTTCAACCCTGTAAGAGTGTAGTACACTCAGTGTTTTTGGACTTAGAAAGTCTGTGTAAAATCCGTGGAGGATTGCTCCATCTGTGAAAAGGTTGCTAACACCCTATGAAGTTAGAGAATAGTGAAAAATCTCAAGTGAAGCTTGAGGAGTGGACGTAGGCCGAGTTGAAGCCGAACCATTATAAATTTGTTTGTCTCTCTCTCTCTTAACTCTTTATTTTATTTAAATTGCCATAGCTATATTTCATATTTTTATTGTGCTAAAATCATTAATCGACATAGTTGTTAGAACACTTGTTTTAATTATTTTTATTTCATTAACTATATTTATCTACTGTGCTAGTCATAATTTTTATTAGGGTATTATTACTTTTATTTGTAAAAACCTAATTCACCTTCCTCTTAGGTTGCGTAGTGGCTCGGATTTTAATACATATCAGATTGGTGTAAATTGGTGCTCGTCACCTTAAAACTTGTGTGGTTGTCAAACACTTGGTATTGATGGGTTGGTAAATGAACATTAAATATTACAATTGAGGACCCTTGGGTGATGTTTGGAACCTTGATTGAAACCTTAACAAGGTATTTAGGCGAGATTAGATCAAAAACCCCAAATTTGAGTTTTCGTTTTTGACCAACCTTCACTCTTTAGCTCTTTTTTCCTTCCATACTAGAATTTGAATGTGAGGTTAGAACCATTGGAAAGCGTTTTTCTAGGCTTCGATTTGGACACAAGAACGACCTAAAACAGAGTCCGAATGAGAGAGTTATACATGTTTGAATTCTTAGTGCCTCTGCTGGTTTTCTATATGGTCGACACCAATCTGGGAAGGGTCGACCCTCTTATGTTGCAAAATTTGTGTGTTGGTTGCTGGAAAATAGGGTCGACCCCCTCTTGTCTAAGGGTCGACCCCCATTGCTTGTGCCATATTGTCTTTTCTATCTAAAGGGTCGAAACCCCTGCCCGAAGGGTCGACCCCTGCGTGTTTTTTTTTTTTTCGTCTTCAGATTTGGAGTTCAAATGGACCCTACCTTTGGGGGGGTTTGGGCTTATTATTTTATTGACCTTAGGGCTACTTCTCTAATACTATAAATAGGCTCCAAGTATGGTTTCATTTCACTTTTCTCCTCCTTCCTCCTCTCTCAAACTGTGAGCCTCTCTTATCTCTCTCTAAACCCAACTTTTTCCCACTTAGATTGCTAGATCTACTCATCTAGAAACATCTTCTCACCTAGGTCCCTTGAGGAAAGTTGTAGAGCATGCCAAGGGCTTTCAATCCATCCAAGCGAATCGTGTTTTCATTGAAGTCAAAAATTCGGGTTTCTCTCTCTCCTTGCTTAAGGTAGGGATTTTCCTTGTTTCTCTTCAATATTGTCTTGTGGATAGATAGGTGATACTTTTATTGCATAAAACCCTCATTTTTAGGAGATTTTTTTAGAAATGGCATGTGAAGGGAGCTAGGGTTTTTGATTTATGGAATTTGAATTGATAATTTAAGTGGAATATATGATGTTTGGGTCATGAGAATGTAGTTTTGTGTTAAATAGCAAAAACCCTAATTTATGTTTAACCCTAGTTATGGAATCTATGATGGGAATAAAGAAAGCTTCAATTGACATTTGATTTATGGAATTGAGTTCATGTTTTGTAGAAGATGAGAATAAATAATGATGAATAATTGTTAGAAAATAACGATTGTATAGAAAGGTTATTTTGAAGAAATTAAGATGAGTAATTAAATTAATTAATTGGGGATAATTTATGATGATTATTGTGTTATGAAATTGAGTATGAAGATTTGATAATTTTGTGAAATAGTTAAAAGACATTGAAATATAAGAATTGAGAATGCTTCTAAAAATGCGCGAAAAGCTCTTAGTGGATGTGTTATTGGATGAATTTTGTGATAAAAATAATGAATGTTATTATTAGTTTTGTTGGGATTGTAACAACGAATAACTTGATGAATACTAGGGAATGGTGAAAAATAATGAGTACGTGTTCTTGAGCTAATAAGTAATGGAAATGAGGAATGAATGTGTTGGTTTTGCCCACAATTCATAATGAGCAATGACTTAAGAAATTGATGGATTGTAATGTTGCCTTGGGGTCCGTTTCCCGCCGTATTTGAGCCGGCAAAGCGTGACGCTTAATAAAGATTCCGCCTTCCTTCCGGAGTAGCGTCCGGTAAAGCGTGTGGGTTGATGAAATGTGTAAAGGTTTCCCGTTCCTTTTGGCTTGTGACCAGTAAAGCGTGAGGTTCCGCATTCCTTCCAGCTTGTGACCGGTAAAGCGTGTGGTATGATGTAAAGGCTTGGTAATGGAGCCGGTGTCCAATTTGGATTGTGTGAAATGATTATAATAAGATTTGTACATGTGTTTTTGAAGTCGGAAAAATCACCGGCGACGAAACAACGATCCATTGAGATTAAATGGAAGCCCTCGTCGTGCTCTACATTTCGGTATATGGAATTAGGAGTCAAAGATGTATGAAAATAGATGAAATCAAGCCTACAAAGCTTAAGAAACCAAAAATGGCAGAAGGAGGGAGAAATGGAAGTGAGAAATGAAGAGATTTGATTCAAAAAGTGGTTTTTAAAGATCTGATTTTGCGTTGTACGCTCGAGCATCGAAAGTTGCGCTCGAGCGCACTATGCTGACAACACAGATTTGCAAATTTCAAATAGATATATCTGTCTCGTCCGGACTTCGTTTAGAGTCATTCTTATGTCCAAATTGAAATCCCGGAAGTAAGCTTTCCAATGATTCTAGCCTCATATCAAGATTCAAAGTGTGGAAAGAGAAAATGATAAAAGAGTAAAAACTACTCAATAACAAATATTCGAATTTGGAGTTTTTAATTCAATATCACCCAACCATTATGGTAACACCTCGACTAAGGCTCAAATATCAACTAAGAAGGCTCCCAATCAAAATAATCAAAAAGTAAAATATAATTCCATTATAACAGGAAGTACAGAGTGCTACATCTACCATTGTCACAGTTGGTATGCTCTCTCTCTCTAGATATATATATACACATAATTTCTTAGGTAGCGTTTGGTAGAGTTTTGTAAATGTGATTTGAGAGTATGAGTTGTATTTTGAGTTTGTGTGTTGTGAAATAATGATTTAAGTGTAAAAAATTTGTTTGGTTATGGTTTTTAAATAGAGTGTTGAAATGTGTTTTGAAGATGTATTTTGAATTATGTTTTGAAAGTTTGATGTGACATGTGAAATAAGAAAATTTGTTTGGTAATGTGTTTTCAAAACTTAATTCAATCAATAATTTATAATCAAACACACAACTCATATATCGATATCTGTATTTTTTATCAACAGTAATAACCAAATTATTTTTAAAATACTGAAATTAAAAATTGGTTTTTTTTCAATTAATTTTTTTTCAGTAATTTTTGTTGAATAAATTTTTTTTCAAATTATTTTTTCATTTTAAAATAAATCTACGTCAATTATTTTGTGTCAATTAATTTTTGTATCAATTCATTTTTTACGCCTGTACAAACATCTTGTACAATACGTTTTTTTTTTTTTTTTTTAAATTTTGTTAAAGTCAACAACTTTTGACAATACATATTAATAAAAATTAACATAAATATACTAAGTTTAATATATTAAAATACAAATCATACCGTAAACCTTACAAAACATTATCAATTTTTTTTCTCATTTGTTACACGTTATTAATTTACTAATAAAGGAGTAAAAGCTAGACCATGCATTATTGAAGGAGCATTATTGTACTTCCATAATCAGCACGCTCATATAATTGGGGTGAATTGGCCTGCAAAATTACTATTTTGTCCCTCTTCATTTAAATGGGAAGTTGTTACATAAGAACAAAATGTAAAGGGTAATTTAGTAATTTTATCAATCTACTACCTATATACTGAGCCAAAGAAAAAGGGACACGATGTATATCATAGCTGTGTGTTCAGATGTACTATTATTAAAAAATTATTAATATTATAAAAAAATAATAGATAAGAAATAAAAAGTAAAAAAAAAATTAAAAAACAAGCTGAACCTTCTGAACCTCAACCTTCCTATAAAATCTGAATTCTCATTCCTTTAACCACACCATCTTCACCATCTCAGCTCCATCAAGAACATTAATTAAATTCAATGTATCCGTGTGGAGGAAGATTTTAATTACAGGTTAGTTTCATATTAGCTTCACATCTCATATTTTATTCAGATTAGCTTCAGATAGTATTAAGATTAGAGTAGCTTTCGAAGACTTGAAGAACAGATTGGCCGACAAGGACAACCGGCCGGTCATCCCATCTCCCACCAACTCACGCTCTCCTATTGCCGATCAGTTTTGTATCTGTTGCCAATCTGTTCCTGTTTTTCATATCTGTTCCATTTTTTTACACCAACATCATACTATTTTTGATATATTTTCCATACATTTTTCTACATCATACTATTTTTGATATATTTTCCATACATTTTTCTTAACTCATATGTTTTAATATATATTTTTTATACATTTTTCTTTCACTGTTGCAGTCATCATGCCAAGAACAAAATGAACCAGACCCGAACGTGGTGAATCCTCAAACCCTATACAACATCAACCACAGCAACAACATCATGACAATCCAAATAATGATTTTTTAACGTATCATCATGAACAAGCCTATTCACATTTTATTAATCGACCAATTGTTACGGGGAGAAATGTAAGACTACCTTCTCAATATGATCCGCTCTTAATTGGTAAATTAGATACAATGGGATGGTTACCTTTAACTAATTTACCAAATAAAGTGTACCCCTGTCTTGTACAATTATTTTATGTTCACTTGACAGCTGGTGACCAACAAAATGAACCGTTCAGTTTGACCTCCTATGTGAAAGGGAAAATAATCACACTCAGTTTCCGTGCTTTCGCACAAATTATTGGAGTTGAAACAGGAGATTTACGATGCTATTTTCAAAATGAGTCTGCCTTAGAAAAAATGTTTGGTGATGTCACTCAGATTTATACCACAATTTGTGACAACCGATTCAGCGGCACTAATTTACTAGACAGACATTTAAAACCCCACCTTCGTATTCTTCATCGATGGATAGTTGAAAATGTCACTCCAAAAAAAGGCCATTATGATACTGTTTCATATTTTAATGTTTATTTGTTATATTGTTTTGAAACTGGACAAAAATTAGATTTATGCTTCATATTACTCAAAGAAATGATGATTGCAAAACTCGATACTCTGTCTGGCCGGTCACTATCTTTTGGAGCTTTGTTAACCATAATTTTCAAAGCGCATGATGTCAACCTTGAAGGGGAAGGATATGTCAGAATCACTTCACCAATTTCTGAGTACATACTGACCCGAGGTGGTGGTGCTGACACATTGATGGGCTCTATTAATATTGAAAATGAACCAATACCCGATAAGGAAGAACCCAATGACAATGCCATGCCACCAAATAAATAACCCCATTACTGGACTGATTATTTAGCCGTGGAACAAGAACGGTACAATCAGTGCCTACAATGGGAACAACAAATGGCTAATCAGCTCAATACATTGGGTACTCGATTCGATGAATTTGCCGCCGCTCAGAACTCACTAATTCAACAATTTAGTGAGTTTCGTGTCAGGGAGACATGATGAAGTGACAAGGAACCGCATTGATCAGATTGATCATCGAGTCACTCAGCTGTACTATCACTATTACCCTCCACCTCCAACACCACCTGATAATGATGCTTAACTTGTTCAAAAATCAGTTTAAATGGTGAAACAGATGTAGTGGTCACATGTGTTTTTTTTCAGTTTTTTTTTTTTGGTTATTTGTTTTCTTATTTTGTTGTGCTTATTTTATTTTGTTAATTTGTTTTAAACTTCTGTATTCACGTCATGAATAACAAATAGTGTTTTTTTTTAAGCATTCTAAAACAAGTTACAATGTTATAACAATATGTACGAAAAGATTTTGCATTGAAAAAATTATTTGTACAAAATTTAATAAAAAGAACTTAATAAATGTCTAACAAATCCTGCATTTCAATAAAATGAATAAAAATTAAACAATTAAAAAATAAATTGTCTGTATCAATTAATACAAAAAATTAAATTAATGTTCTAAAATGAAATAAAACAAGTTACAAATTGATAATAAACATTCTTTTTTTTTTAATGAAAAGGAAAAAAAAAAGTTAATATGAACAAAAATTTTAAAAAATAAGGTGTAAAAAGAAAAAAAAAAAAAATTGATAAACCTAATTAATAACAAAACCTTCAAATTGTTTACAATTTAACAAAAAGTCAAAAACACGGATATGTCATGTACAAATATTTTTTCACAAAATTTATAAATTTAAAATTGTAATTATTTTATTAATTCCAGTCATTATGACACCTTTATTACATTACTTCACCCACCACCTACCCACCACCCAGGACCCACGACCACCCACCACCCACCTGCCACGACCACCCACCTACCACCACCCACCACCCATCTGCAACCACCACATTTAAGTTAATAACAACATATTTATTTGTGAAAGTTACTCAGAAACACATTGCATATTAAATAGAACATATTTAATTTGTCTGTATACATAAAATTACATATTACACATTGCATGAACAACATATTTAATTGTCTGTGTTACTAAGAAAACCATTATCTTCATTGCCCATGTGACGATCTTTGTGTTTTCTTTCGTTTCATTGTCATTTAGCACAATCGTTATCCTTAGTATTAGTTATCCTACAAGAAGACAAAAGAAGTCAATAAATCACAGTTACATAAAGTTGGTGAAGTTATGTAGTAACGGTGTCATAATGATTGAAATTAGTAAAATAATTACACATTTAAAATTAGTAGTCAGTACGATATTCACTTGCCTTGTTGACATCCCTTTTCTATCCATCACCAGCATGATTTTGCCACATAGCAGTAGCAATTGCATCCCTAACGTTCAATTGGTATGTTAACCCATGTTGTGACATGTCAACATACTCAGCTTGGTCTCCAACAAGCCCGTCTGCTTCTACTTCTGCAGCCATTTCATTATCAGCTTCCATAAAGAATGGGTCCATAGCTGCATGCAAACGGATCCAATTATGCACTACACAACATGCAATCACGAAAGGCCCTTGTCTTGTAGACTTGTAATTTGGCATGGACCGCAATATTGGGAAGCGCTTCTTCAGAACACCAAATGTTCTTTCTATGACATTGCGTAACGACGAATGTCGATGGTTAAACAATTCCTTAGGTCCTACATAACGACGGCCACAAAACTCTTGCAAGTGATACCGTTGAGACCGAAATGGGGCAAGAAATCTAGGCATGTTCGTGAAACCAGCATCAACTAAATAGTACTTGCCTACATGTAAATAATGAATACGCAGTTCTGTCAATTGATATGTACAAAAAAAGACAAGGAAAAAAATGTACCGTATGTTATTTACGGACAGTCACCATTGGGTGGGTGTGGGAACTGTAGATCGGCTCGTGTAATAGAGTCAATCAAAATAGCGTTGTCGTGAGCGCTACCTTCCCATCCAGAATTAATAAATGTGAACAACATATCGAAGTCGCAAGCTGCGAGTACATTTTGCGATACCGTTGCTTTCCGACCGCGGAATGTATTTTGTCTTGGAGTAGGGACCCATGCATCCACCAATGTGCCATCGATAGCACCGACACAATCCTAATTGACAGATATTTGTTTGACATTAAAAGCGAAACAAACTTGGATATTACTTTTATAATTTTTAAAAAAATAATATTTATTAACCCTTATTGATATGTACAACTTACAGGACAGTCATATTGTTCGTACCTTGAACCAGGGAAAAAACCTTCGATCATTTAAAATTTTTGCCGGTATGTCGTCTTGGTTACGTGGTTTGATAACCAATGATGCAAGCTTGCACAACGCCCGCATAACAATTTTTATGTGCCGACAAATTGTTTCCGTAGAGTGTTGAAATCTATCTGCCATTATTCGATGGCGATCATTTTGTGCAAAAGTGTATAAAAAAATTCCAAGCGATTCCTCCACACTGATATGCATATGTTCAGTATTGATAAAGTCATTATGGAGTAAAGTGTCTTTTAATAAAATGAATGTTTGTGCATCCATTCGCATAACGTTCATCATTATTTCTAGATGGCCATTTAATAGGCCGAAGATGTAATCATCACCTTTGAATGGACACGTCCGCTGCGGTCAGTGACTACTTGCCGCGTTGATATGGTCATGCATGAAAACAATCATCAAAAAATCCATAAAATCATCAATAACCTTATCCTCCTCTGATGAGATCTCCATTGTATTGTTTTCTCTGTCGGATGACATATGGTTTTGTCTATATCACAGTAAAAGCATAATTATAAAATATGTTATTCATGCTGTAACAGTTAGCATTTTTGGTGAAACAAAATTAAAAAGTTAGTACATGAATAGTCGACCGTAGTCATTTATCAGCGTACAGTAAAATTCATAGGAGAACAAAATTTATTTAATACGTGGTGATATTATAATAACATAACATAATTTGAATATAACAGAAAATACTTAAAAGTTCAACAAAAAAAATACCCGATGAAGATAGAAAAGGAAAGAGGATATCATGGAACGAAAAAAAACAGAATAAAAACCAAATCAAGAATAATCAAATCATCAAACAGTTCAGCCAAGGAGATTTGTTAACACAAGCAAAACAGAACTTCTCAGTTCACTGCAAAGCGAGGATCATGTTCAGGCGCAAATGGGTAAGAGTGCGCATAAAAAACCTTCGCCATTCCTTATCCTTGAATAGTATCAATGCCCTAACGTACTGCAACGGTGGTATGTCTCCAAGCTCTAGCAATGCATCTTGACATGCATCAAGGGAATAATCATCACCACCTGCACTTACAGCCTCTGTCTCATTTTCTCGTGCACGTGAATGTCCTGTTTTTGCTTGTACATAGGATGTGAAAGCTGCGCACACATCATCAAACCCACTTAACCGTGACTTTTTGGAACGACCACTGTCAGTCTGGCTGGTTATAGGGCCCCTCTTGTGACTTTTGCCCTTTGCTGGATCTATGTACTCATCCCCGAATAAGTCAACAAGAATGGCCTCAGCAGCATTACTCCCACCAGCATTACTCCCACCAACATCAGGGTTCCAAAATTTATTTAACATGTCATCTTCTTCTTCTGAGTCAAGGTCTCCTTGTGTGGATGCACGAGACAACGCCCCTATGGCACAACAATTTTCAACAATTTCTGCTATTTCTTGAAAATATTCAAATCCTTTTGTCCTAAACTTCTTCACATGTCTGCTAGCCTACAACAATTACAATTAAAGAATTAAGCACTGTATGTATCATGAAATGTTAAAAATAATATTCCAAAGTAGTACAGATTAATGAAAAACCTTATCCCAAAATTCATCGGGTGCAACAACAGTGCCTATAATGGGATCCCATCCCAGACCAGTCTGTGTCTAGAGTCGCTTAAATGTCTGGTAATCAACTTTCAATCGCTGATATTTTTGGCACACCTGTTTTCCTGTATACCGAAATCCATACAAGCTGTGCAACTGATTTGCATAATGATTCTAATGCCTAATTGTCCACGAAGTAATACGGCCTTTTGTTTGATTGTTTCTAACCTCATCTTTCAACATATTTATTAATTTCGTTTCAATTCTGGACATCCACATTTTTGTCTCTTGATTGTCATCAGAATTATTTTCATCCATCTATAAACATACAAATTATATTTAAACTAGTCTGGGGTGGATATACAAAAATAACAAAGCATTTTAAATTAGTTTGGGTGGGATATACAAGAATAACAGAGCAAAATGGTTTGAAGGAGAACACAGATAAGGAAAAAAAAGCATATGCTTTTATTTGAAGGGAAAAAATACGTAACAGATTACTTAAATTTAAATAGCAGAACTATAATCACAAATAATAAAAAAAAATCAGATAATGTTGTCTTTAAATAGTACAAAAAAAATCAGTAAAAAAAGAAGTAAGGAAGAAATATTTAAAAAAAATCAGTAAAAGAAGAAGTAAGAAGAAATAAAGGAGGAACAGGAAAAGCGGTGGGTAGGTCGACCGGCCGGATGACCCGGGGGACGACCGGCCAGGTGTCCGGGTACTCTTCACCCAATTCTCTTCACTCAGTTCTCTTCGTGCAAACGTTCAAACAGTTCAGAATTTCAAATACAAACATGTCTGAAATGAAAAATACTCGTCTACAAATTCTCAGAAATCATTTCGAAACTGATTTTCACTTCTCTTAAATCATTTGTACATAACAGATGAAAATTTATTTACCAGATTAAAGGTTAAAACAGTTCAAAAAAATCACAAAACATCTTAAACTAAAAAAAATTGTCGGCTACCCTTCTCACAAACGATTTGAGAACTGATTTGCACTCGTCTGAAATAATTTGCACATAACAGATAAAGGAATTATTTACCAGATTAGTAGGAATTGAATAGTTATCGCCGGTGATGGAATGTGTATACTGACTAAATGTGCCATTCTTTACTCGTCGGATTCGACAGTAGATTTGATAAATTTGACCTGAAAAAAAAAAAAATTTAAATTAGGGATGAATTTTTCAAATCATTTCCCTATAACAAAATTCAATCAATAAATTTGGGAGTTATTTCACCTCGCACTCGTTGTTGTTTGGTTGCCCGTAATAAGAATCTTCCGCAACGCACAAATTGTAAGTCAGTTGATTTGTGGAAGATGATACCAGTAGGGAGCGGGTTGGGTGGATTCATTATTTATAAAATGAGTCTGACTTATCTGTGAAGCCTACCCGTGACGAATGTTAAGTACTGATGTTTGATACAAAGAAAGAAAGATGAGGTTCACATGAAATTTTCAGAGACGATGGAGAAGGACGATGGAAACTTTTCAAATCAAAAGAGAAAAAGATGAGGTTCACGTGAAATTTTTAGAGATGATGGAGAAGGACGATGGAAGCTTTTCAGATCAAAAGAGGAAGAAGGCAGAAATGTTAAAAGTGGAGATACAAGCTGCCAAACGGGTTTTCAAACTGTAATTTGAATTAACACGCGGAATTGTATTTTGAACTACCTATCCAAACGTGAAGCGGGAGTTCACGTGTTGAAAGTTAATTTGAAAACACAAACAAACAGAGCCTTAGTTTCTCGTAATAATTTCTTCTCTTGCAGAAAAAAATTATAATAATTGGTTTTGTTGGTAGATATTATAAAATTTCATTCAATTCATGAAATCGAAAGGATCAAATTCCGTATTTATTTCCCTTTTCAATTTTTGTATGCTGAATATTGTTGCAGTTGTCAGTGCTATGTATTTGAAAAAAAAATTTGGAAATTAGCTGATGTACAGTTTTTGGGAAATTTGACCTAAAATATTCCATTAATCTGACATTGTCTATATAATCAGTGAACTAATTAATCTGTTACACATTGTAACAAACATAATACAAGTCCAACAATCACGAAGATCACAATATACTCCAATCAAACTCAAAAGTCTCACAAATTTAAGTACGCAATTTTGGCAGCATTTAATTAGGAGTCCTCACTTCTTGGATTGTTATACTTGTACCAAAAGAAATTAGAAATCAAACTAGAATCTCTATCCTAAGGTTGTCAAATGGTTGTTACTGTTATCGCTGAAATATTGCAGCCAAAGGATTTTTAAGATTTTGAGGGTGGGTAGGTTTTGAAGGTGGGATTTGAAAAAGATGGATGGGTAGTGATGGAGGTAGGTACTCTCATAAACCCTAATTCATTATGTAGTGGGTGTGTAGGTTTAACAGCACTGATTCAGTGCTCTAAAATGGTAGCACTAATGCCAGCTCTAATGAGCTGGCAATTCAAGAGGGAAAAAAAAAACAAAGGCCAAACTATCACATCAGTGGTGGGGTCCGCATGGTGCCACGTCATTAGTGGTGTTGAATTAGTACTCTGAAGCTTTTTTTGTAGGTTTAATTGTGAGATGAGATGTCCCAAAATTAACAATGTCCTTTTTAATAATTTTATTTGAGGTTATTATTATAATAAAAAAAATGGTCAAAAATTGGGGAATCCAAAATAATTTATGAAGTACTAATAACAACACTCATCTAAAATAATTAATGGGATGCTAATAACAACCTCTTAATTTTTCTACTTTCTATGTCTTTGTAATTTTGACAAAAAAAATATTTAAATACTACACACTCATTAGATAGAGTTTTGGCATGTGGTGGTTGTCCATCAATTTAAACACATCCAAAATTACAAACAAAATTGAGATTGATTTTTGGCAAGTGGTGGTTGTCCTTCAATTTAAGCACATCCAAAATTACAAACAAAATTGAGATTATGCAACAAATTCGCATTTGCCTGACTATGACATGTGTACTCTATTTGTTTAGACAAAAAATATTTTATATATTTTTAATATTTATTACAATAAAAAATAAAAGTTAACAAAAAATATTTTTTATGATCAAGAAAAACAAGTATATTAGGCAAAAAATATTTTTCACTTTTACAAAGAAAAAAAACATTTTCCAAACTAAAATTTCATCAATGTCACCAAATTACCACTGCCGCCATTACCTCCACAGCACACCGCCATCGCCACAGTTACCGTAGCCATTACTGCTGCCACCCTACCACTACACCACCACCTCCATCTCCACCTTCGTGTCGACACCATCACCACCAAACATTAAAAAATATATATATATATTTTTCTGTTGAAACAAACGGAACAGTAGTGAGCTAATATAACTCAAGGAATTTGAAAGCAAATGTTATGCTAATTAATGAGATCTCTAATCATGATCTCAGAGTTCTCATGTAAAATACAAAACTTTCTGGAAACATCATTTCTCAAATGTGATCAAGCTTGCAAACTGCAACTGTTCAAGACCCTCTTTGAATCAGATTAATTACAAGATTTAAAAGTCTCTTTGCAACAGAATGTTCACCCCTGAACCAAACACACCCTTATAAATCAAACAACAATCACATTTACATTGCAGCATGATAGGACGTCTGTTTGAAAGTCCTTCAACTGCAGGGGTTCAAGAACCCCCAATTTGTTTCCAAATGTGCACGTGCTTTGAGTCACATGTAGACCTGACGAAACACTAGTAATTGTTCAATCTACACACTTTCATAAAGATAGAACGACGCGGAGCTTCAGAGACAGAGATTGATCAACCACAACACAACCAGAAGTGTATGCCTTAGAGATGACTGACCAAGGATACGAATGAGTCGTATGAGCATTGAAGTTAATGGATCTTCTTCTCTTCTTGCATGCTACAGATTGGTGACCGAAATCATCCAATTTTTCTATGAAAAATTTGCCCTTCAAATCTTTTGCAGGATAAAAAATGTAGCTGACATAAGTTAAACCAACTCATTGGATTGACTTCAATGCCTCGAAAAATCACGCACAGTACTGCAAGATTGAGGATGTATGACAGTTCATATTCTCAAAATCCGGGTTAATTGTAAACCTGCAGGGAAAGAAAAATGATTATCAGTCCCAATTCACAAATTCATGTAATCTATATAATTGGAAAAAAAAATTCAAAATTACAACTGCATTCAGATTAATTGATCAAAATGTGATGTTGCTCTGAAATAAACCCTGATCTTCCTAATTGGATGAATGCATATGTGAGCCACAAGGGCATTACATCTGTGACCTAAGAATGAGACACAGTGACAATGGAGAAAGCACTGATTTTTATATTATCTACGGGCTTAAGGGTTGAAACACAAGTGATTGAGTGAATGTTTTGTTGTTATGCTATCTAGACATGAAGAGTTTCTTAGGGTATTACAATTACAAGAATAATGTTTTTCCATAGTTGGCATGCTCATACCTATAATGAGATTGAGTCTCAAATGTCACACTCCATATTCTTGAAAGCCAATCTAACAGATCATGGCCACTAACACTTAGTTTGTTTCATCGGAAAACATTTTCCAACGGCAAAAACATTTTCATGTGTTTGGTTGTGATTTTGAAATTAATGTGCACTCATATTAGTGGCGGTGTTGGTGGTGGTGTGTGGGGTGGTGGGGGTAGAAGTGGTGGTGGTGTCAGCTGAAAGTAGAATGGTGGGATGGTGGAGGTGGAGGTGGTGGCAGTGGTAGTGTGATGACATTGGTAAAAACGTTTTCTCCTCAAACAACATGAATAGCCCATCCTAGAATAATTCCCAGTCCAAATAAAACTTTAACCAACCTGAGCACTTCTATAAGGCAGTGGCACTACCAAACAATTTCGGAGACCATCAATTCTGCCCAAAAGGGGAAAAAAATGTGTTACAAAAAGAATGAAGAATAGAAATTAACCACAAAATAATGTAGTGAACCAAAGATTGCTGGAATGTGCAATGCATGAAAAGAACAACGAAGCAAACAATTACCTCTTACTAATAGTTCTTTGAATGTATTGGTCCTGCGCAATAAGTGCTTGACCACCATACTTCTTTTCATCCGTATTCAGTATGACCTGTGTCAATCATAAACTAGTGGAATGAAAAATGAATCGAACCCAGATTCTTATGCAAGAAAGAGAAAGGAACTCTTTGGAAAAAAGAAAAGGGAAAAAAAGAAGCAACCATGAAACATGAAGTCTTCAGATCAAAGGCTAAAATAATTAGAAGCTTTAGATTAGTGAATCAATAAGAAGGGGCAAATTGTCACTTACTTGATACTCTCCAGCTTCCTCCACACCTACACTGTAATTTTCATATGAAGTTGTGGGATGAAAATTGAATATAAACAAAAGAGGACCTCTTGAGTAAGATATCACCTGTACCAGAGGAATAAATTGCCACTACATTTAAGAGATATAAACGAATAACATAGTTATGCTCTTATTAGTGCACTTAAAAACAAATTTAGGCAATTAGAAAGAAAAAAAATATGGGTAAGATGAGAACTTCTACAAGAGGAAGATTCATAAAGCGTCTTTACTTAAGAGACTCAATTTCACATCCTCGTTATTACTAATACTGTCAACAACTGCTTCCCTGCATTGGTGATATTATTGAGGAATAAGACTCTCAACACATGAAAAGGATACAGAGGAGAGAATAACTGTCCATAGTAGTATCATTCACATGGTGAATGTTTGCGAAGGCCTCTTGAAAGAATTCTTTCATTTTCATCCATGTTCATCATGTCCTGAGTGAGAGAGAGAGAGAGAGATAGGGAAAAGTAGTTCATTTTGCTGTTAGTGAAACCCACAATAAAATTCTTTTTAATTTGATCTCTATGAACACTCTTAATGAAAATTTATCTCACTAATCATAGATTACCATCTCTAATTGGGACATGTCAACAGTAGAAACAAGAGAAGACTCAATATGGCAGATTAGTGAGAAATTGACTAGATATAGATATGAATTGACAGACAAGTATAAATATACTAAGGAGTGACTGTGTTGAAGCTTTAAATGTATCGCGACGACTTCGGACCAAACTCCACGAGTGTGCCGAAGAAGGTTGTTTGGGATGATCTAAATAAATATTTTTTGACTTTTTACAAAAAAAATGTACAAAGTGGTAGAGATGTGATGTGACCCAAATAAGATAAAAAGATGTGCTAAAATAGGGGATGCCAAACAAACAGAATTAAACAAATTTGGCATTGTTCAACAAAAACATTTTCTTAGTGGGATATCTGATAAAATTGAACCCAACTTAGCACAATAAAGTAGAGCTCAAATGGTCATAACAAACATGCAATATCAATAATAAGATTTGAGTGATGAAACAGATACCTTATCAAAGTAAAGCAATTCAGAATGCACTCCATTTTCCAACAGATCCCAGCGGCGGTTAGCAAGTGAAAATGAGAAGTTGTTACTTTCCATTGGGAACTCTACCCTCTGAAACAACGAAAGAGTTAATTGCCTGTATTCAGATCGTCAGGGATATTGAAGGGAGAGGGGGAAAGACCTCACCTTTGGATGCCCAAATTCATTGCCCATGAAGTTGAGGTAAGCATGGCCACCAATCGTAAAAGTAATTAATCTGATCATCTAGTCCCGAACAAAAAAATATATTCAGAATATACAGAATCAAATACACTCACAAAAGTAACAAAGTAAACAAAGTAACAACTGAAAAAAGAAGGGTGAAAAAATAAAAAGATGTGATGCATCATATGCTTTAGAATTCTCTCTCTCAATATACAAGAAAAGGGAGCACCTTGATACTAGACTTACAGAAAAAGGCATATCCAGGGGCCCTTTACTAACAAATCATAGCCGATTTTTGTTTTGCATAAACTAACATATTACAAAAACTACACAGGCCAATTTAGATAACTAGGCTTTAGATGCTGATAAGTCATTGCAAATTGAAAAAATACACTGCACTGAAGCACATTTGCACAGAGAGGAGTCCACTGATAAATGCAATGACGGGCTTATGCAAATCAAAGGTGCCTAAATCAGACCCAAAAAAAGCACAATTTTTTATGTTGTAAGGAAACAAAATAATGGACAAAAGCATACTTTATGCAGGGAACACCCTCTAAACAATAATGCCCTTTTGTCAGAAGCATGCTCCATGGTTTCACCAAACAATATTTCTGCAAATGACCGCCCTCCAGATATGGACTGCCAAGCAAGAAAGTAACAATGAGAGACGTAAGTTTTCAAATCACTGATAAACTAGCAAATTAAATGCAGATATTGCCATGTCAGATCTGGCACATGATGTGAAGACAAGGGATGATACCTGGTTGTGATTTTCAGCATACAAAAGCATTTTATCAGCACTATGCCTGTTGCCCACTAATGTGCTCACAATCTAGAACAAAATGAATTAAACAAGCGATCAAATAGACCAAAAAGAATAAAATAGCCAACATTTGAATGAGGAAACAATTAAATCCCAAACAACACAAAGACGGACTGTGATGGTTAAATGACGAACTTTACTCATGCTCCAATCAGAGTCAGGAACATTCTCAATTAATGATGGACCACATCTCAGATGCCGAAAGATTGACGAAGTAATCAAAGCCTAATCCTCTAGGAAAGTTGGCTCAGATAGCCCAGGATAAAGTGTTGCCTGAACAATAAGAAGCCAAGAGAGACATAAATGCCCACAGGGGAAAAAAAAACCACACACACACACACACATGGCCTCATAACTTAATATGCAGCAATTTCAATATTTTCCTATTAATGGGAAGATATGTTAAAATAATCACAAGAAGAAAAGCTTGCATAATAGAAATGTGAAAACTACTGATATGAATTTCCACGGCCATAACAGGCAACAACCAACAAACTAGTGTTACTTGAAGTTCTAGAAAGAACTTGCAAGATATCTTATCCACAGAGTCCCCAACTGATTATTGAGCTTTGATGTTAGCATTGCCTTCCTGATTATTCTCAACTTCCATTTACTCCCATTATTAGGTAACTCTCAAAGAAAATTGGTCAAACCGTAAGCAATAAATGCTAGCAGGTAATGGAAGCCAATGGTAATGAAAAGCTTCTACTTAGCAGACTTGTGTCATCAAGTTCATGGATAAATATTCTGATACGGACGCGTATAACATCATAACTAATAATCATTTTAGTGTTTATGTCTCCATCTGAAAAGAAAAAATGAAAAAATTAACCCACATGAGCGTAGTTTTAGAGAAGAGAAAGAGTTAGGGAATGAGTTAGACTTCATTCCCTTTTATATTGATAATTGAGCAATTACAAGCACAGTCTAAGTAATCAAAAAATGAATGAATAAGAATACAACCAATTATTTCCTATTCTAAAAATTTCCTATTCTAACACTCCCTCTCAAGCTGGTGCGAAATATTTCTCATGCCCAGCTTGTTGAGAATGCCATGAAAGGATTTGCTCCCTAGTCCCTTCGTGAGAACATCAGCTAGTTGGTTCCCAGTCTTCACAAATGAATACATATGGTGCCACTAGTGAGTTTTTCCTTGATGAAATGCCTATCAATCTCCACATGCTTAGTTCTATCATGCTGAACTGGATTATGAGCTATGTTGATTACGGCCTTGTTGTCACAGAATAGTCGCATGGAGTCAGTCTGATGGATTCCCAAGTCTCCCAACAATAGTTTAATCCATAGTAACTCACATATACCCTGAGTCATAGCCTTGAATTCTGCCTCAGCATCTAGATCTAGCCACCACATTCTGTTTCTTACTTCGCCATGTGACTAGGTTGCCACCCACAAATGTGCAGTATCCGGAAGTTGTTCGTCTATCAGTGACTGATCCAGCCCAATCTGCATCAGTAAATGCCTCCACACTGAGATGGCCATATTTTGATAAATAAAGACCCTTTCCAGGAGAAGACTTCAGGTATCTCAGGATTCTCATAACAGCCTCCAAGTGGGAAGTTCTAAGGCCTCGTTTGGGAACAGGCTAATTTAGTAATTTTTTGGCTATTTGGCTAAAAAGGTAGGTAAAAAAAAACTTGTATGTTTGGGATGACTTTTTGGCTAATTACGAAAAGATGTGCAAAAAAGTAGAGAGAAAAGAGAATCTTTGACTTTTTGGTATGAGTGGTTGGCTTTTTGGCTAATTAGTAACTTTTTGGCTAATTGGCTAAAAAAGTAAGTCCCCAAACGGGGCCTAAGAGTATGCATAAACTGGCTCACTATGCTCACCAGCAATGGCAATGTCTGGACATGAGTGGGATAAGTATATGAGTTTGCCCACTAGTCTCTCCTGTCCACTGGATCTCCCTCTTGATCCTCACTCAGTTTCTGGCCCGGTTCTAGAGGTGTATCACATGGTCTACCTCCAAGCATTCTAGTTTCGCTTTAACAAGTCAAGTACATACTTCCTCTGGCATATGAAGATGCCATCCAAACTACTTCAATGCCCCAAAAGAGTACTTCAAATAGCCTAAGTCTTTGATTTCAAAGTATTTGGCTAAGTATTCTTTCAAACGAGGAATCTCCTCAACATCATCTCCTGTCAGAACAATATCATCAACATAGACAATAAGAGTTGTGGTCTTTCCATGTGAGGAGTGTTTTACAAACAAGGTATGATCAGGTTGACTTTGCTTGGAACCATATTTCAGCATAGCTTGAGTAAACCTTTCAAACCAAGCCCTAGGAGATTGCTTTAGCCCATAAAGTGACTTTCGTAGCCTGCATACTTTACCGTTGGACTTAGCATCTGCAAAAACCAGGAGGAATATCCATATAGACTTCTTCTGCTAGATCTCCATAAAGAAATGCATTCTTCACATCAAATTAATGAAGGGGGCCAATTCAAATTTGCAACAAGAGAAAGTAAAATTCTCACAGAATTCATCTTAGCAACTGGTGCCTCTTCTTGGTAATCCACCCTATAAGTCTGAGTGAAGCCCTTAGCAACCAGTCTTGCTTTGCATCGTTCTATGGAACCATCTGCTTTATGTTTTACTATGTACACACACTTACACCCAACTAGATTTTTGCTGCTAGGTAACTCTACTAACTCCCAAGTGCCACTCTTGCTAAGAGCTTTCATCTCTTCCATCATGGCATGTTTCCATTCAGGAATAGAAAAAGCATCCTGAAAATTGGTAGGTAGACTCACAGAAGACACTTTAGACAGAAAAGCTTTATATGAGGAAGACAGATGAGAATAAGAGACATGATTACTAATAGGATGCTAAGTACATGACCTAACCCCCTTTCTATTAGCAATGGGAACATCAAGATCTGAAAAAACAGGAATAGAAGCACTAGAATCAGAATTACCTGACTCTCAGTAGAGGTGGGGTCACTCTGGACACTCATTCGGAGAAGAAGTTGGCAGTAGAGGAAGAAAAGTAGTCTCTTGCATCCAAGTGACTTGTTGTCTGTCCTTATCCTTGATATAAACTTTGCCTACTTCCTTTTCCTCAACAACTGTTGGCTCATCATTCGCTATTTATTTAACAGGAACAGGAGTCTCTTCATACCAAGGCTCCCCCGGAAGGGATGACTGTGATACCTGGGGGGTCAAAAAATAGGGCTGAGACTCAAAGAAAGTAACATCTTTGGAGACAAACCATTTGCGAGTGGGAGGATGATAACACCTATAACCCTTTTTGGTGGTAGAACAACCCAGAAAAACACACTTAAGAGACCTGGGATCCAATTTACCACGAGTGGGTGAATGATTATGGACAAAGCAAACGCAAGCCCAAAAGTCTTAGGAGGAATGGAGAACCCGGAAGGAGTAGACCCGAACAAAACTTGAAGAGATGTTTGTTTTTGAAGAACTTGGATAGGAAGACGATTAATCATATAAGCAGCAGTGAGAACCATGTCCCCCCAATAGAATCGAGGAACCCGCATCTCAAAGTATAGACAACGGGCGACATCAAGGAGATGGTGATTTTTTCGTTCTGCAACACCATTTTGTTGAGGGGTATTAGTGCATGAAATTTGGTGAATAATGCCACGAGTGGCGAAGTAAGTGGCAAGGCCAGAGTCAATATATTCCTCTCATTATTAGAACATAGAATTTTGACAACCGCCCCAAATTGAGTACAAACCATTTTATGGAAGTTTTGAAATACAGAAAATGCCTCACTTTTATCTTTCATCAAATAGACCCAAGTGGCCCTGGAATAGTCATCGATGAAGGTAACAAACCATTTTTTACCAGTTAAAGACACAAAATGGGATGGACCCCATACATCAGAATGAATTAAAGAAAATAGAACTAAACTTTTATTAAGAGAAGGAGCAAAAGAGGCTCTGTGTTGTTTTCCAAGTTAACAAGACTCACATTGAAAATCTGACACATAATTTTTCTCAAAAAACAGAAGGAAATAAATACTTAAGTAATAAAAAAGAGAGATATCCTAAGCGACGGTGCCACAGTCAAATGTCTTCCTTGGTAGATGGTAACTGAATAGATAAGTGAGCCAACTTGTTGGTCTGATCCAGAATGTAGAGACCATGTTTCCTCGCCACCATAGCCAATCCTCTTCCTCGTAATAAGGTCCTAAAAAAGACAATGATCAGGAAAAAAAACGTCACACTACAATTTAAGTCACGGGTAATACGACTCAAAGATAAAAGATTAACACCAAAATTTGGAACATGGAGGACAAAGGACAAAGAGAGGAAAGAGGTAGCATGAATTAAACCTTTTCCGGACGTCGAGGACGTAGTAACATCAGCAATATGCACTTTTTCTTGACTTGATAAGGGGTTTATACTCTGAAAATAAATTAGAGGAGTCAGACATATGGTCGGAAGCACCAGAATTAATAATCCATGGTACAGTCATATGAGAGAGCAATGCATACGGGAAGGAAGTCAAGTTACCTGAATAGGCAAAAAGAAAAAGAGGGTGCACCTGTAGCAGAAGTGGAGGCTCGACGGTCCAGTAAGTGGCGAAGAGCAATCTCAAAATCCGAGGCAGATAATCCCAAAACATCAGCAACAAGGGAGACAACTGGAGAAGAAGATGGTGGCTTAACAGTGTCTAAATAATGTGCCCAAGCATTAGCCCCTCGGCCTCTAGACTGACCAGACCTACCCCCTCGAGTACCAGGACGGTCTCCTCGGCCACCAGAAGCGAGGAGTCCCATACAACTTCCAATAGGTCTTTCGTGTGTGGAGAGGTCGACGGCAGTAGTCACAGAAAAGATTATCCTTCTCAGAAGAAGAACGAGAAACACGAGTCACACGGTCTCCATCGCGAGGGGGTGCAGAAACCAAGGCCTAGTGATCAGGAGTAGTAGAAGGAAGCATCACAGAGCGGCGACTCTCCTCATTCTACACCAAAGCAAAGGCTTCTTGGAGAGAAGGAAGCACATCCATGTCAAGTACTCTGCTTCGAACCGGATCATACTCCACATTAAGGCCTTCCAAGAACTTTAAGACCCTCTCTTGCGGAACAAATGTCCAGTAACCAGCAGAATCAGTGGGACAGACAGGCTTATAATGCTGAAGGTGATCAAGTCACTTCCACCCATTGCTAAGGAAGATAAAATATTAGAGGATCATCATCTCACCTTGTACCGACCTTTCAATGGAGCGACGTTACTCGAAAGCCTATGAGAAGTTCCCCTTCCGGGAGTAAGTGGTAGTCACGGCCTCCCAAATATCCTGGGTAGTGTCCATAGAGAGATAGCCCTCTCCAATCTCCGGGACCATAGAACGTATCAACCAACCCATAATAAGGGAGTTGGTGATCTCCTATTGATCATAACTCGGGTCTGTGGTGAGGGGTGCCCGGATTCTGCCATCAACATACATACCCCATCTTCCCTCTGCTCTTCAAAAAAATTGTCAGCCTCTGCAACCACACTAGATAGTTCTGACAATTGAATAGAGAAATGGTGATTTTAAGGCTAGGGTTGAGATTATCAGTCATAATAGAAGAGATAAGGGAACTCTCGCTCTTAGGTGGCTAAAAGATTGTGGACTCACTAGTGAAATCTGCCATGAATATGCTACTAAGTAACCCTCAAACCCAGTGCCAATCACAAACTCAGAAGATGGTGGAGGAATAGCAAACACTATGACCACAAAGAGATCAGCAAAAGAATACATATTATTATTATTTTATTTTTATTTTTTAATGTATCATCATTTTTTTTTTCCTTTTTTTTTCTCTTTTTTTTTAATTTTTTAATTTTTTTTGTGTTTTAAACAGAGTCTACGGTGAAACCATTATAGGAGATAGTCGCGAGGAGAGAAACAATGATACCAAGAAGCCAACAACAGCCTAGGAGGCAAGAGAGAAGCCGACAAAGGCCAAGAGGGCCAGTGGAGCTGCCAACAGGCCCCTAGGAGGCCAGAGGGGCTGCCGCCTAAGCCGAATAGGCTGTCGGGGAGCCCAGGCAAACTGCCGGAGGCCTGGGTAAGGCTGTCGAAGGCTGGTTTGGGCTGGGTGAGGGTCAACGGTGGCTGTCGGAGGGTCTACAGTTGCTGTCGGGACTCCTGGACTCAAGAGAGGACTGCCGACAGAGGAGAAGAAAGGTAAGGAGGGATGGGCTAGGGTTTTGGCTCTGATACCATATAGTTTTAGAGAAGAGAAAGAATTAGAGAATGAGTTAGACTTCATTCCTTTTTATATTGATAATTGAGCAATTATAGGTATAGTCTGAGTAATCAAAAAATGAATGAATAAGAATACAACCAATTATTTCCTATTCTAACAATGAGAACTTTGTAAAACTGCTGTGAAGCATTTGGAGAAGTTAATGTAAGATTCATCTCAGCACTGAATGATAGATTCAAAAATATGAAGTGATGCATCAATATTACATATGAAAAGGTAAAGCAATCATCGACCCCTTGGCATAGATTTCATCAAGCACATAATAAAAATGTCCGGAGATTAATGCACCAAACCATCATGGACATGCTTGCAATCGAGAGGCATGATAACATGTACTACTATCAGATGTGTGTTCTTATGTTAGTATTAAACTTTTACACATTTATTACAATGAAAAGCATATAATAAGAATTACTTACATCTTCAGCAATTGTTATTATACTGGGGTGAAGAGCATGCAATATCTCATTTGCTAAAATGAGGTATATTAAAGCATCCTTGTCAACATATTGGTTACAGTACCTGCAACCAAAAAACCCCAGTAAAAATAGATGTAACCATTTCAAAACAAATTCTTAACAAATCATGACCAAGTTTCCAAAAATTCTGTTTGCTATGTAAAAGTGGTTGCATGTTCTTTGATAAAGTACTTAAGCCATAGATGCCTTACTCTTCCATATCACCCGTAAAAGAAGCGAAACCATTGTGTGTATAAATCATCGATGCAAGTGAATGGAACTGGAAACCATCAATTTGATACTCTACCACCCACCTGTTCAAAAATCATTGCACAAGAAATGCACACTACTGACTTAAAAGATCATGTAGAGGCAAACTCCAACACGAGTTCAACCATAGAATCAACCAACAGCATAAAACAGTTAACAAAGTGTAACATAAGGTAAAAATAAATGCCACAAATATGCAACTTCACTATTTTTGAGATGAAAAATTGCTGATGCTTCACATTTACCAATTCAGATTTGAGAGAAGAAAATGCAGCACATCAATGTCTCCATATTTGAACATTCTGGTACCCCAAAATTTGTGATACCCTCGTTTACCTAATGATCCAGGAAAAGTTCAGATCATCAATAGGAAAAGAATAAACAGAAAATAGCCCAGTTTGCAAACCCATTAAACCAAATTCAGTTCCTTCGGCAGTCCAAAACCACAAACAGTAAAAGCCACAACCCATGGCTTTTAAAGCCAGAAAGAATCCACTACTAATTTTCATCAGCATATGCAGCTTTATAAATTCCATGAAGGAAATGGCAAGGACCACACTTGCAAGTTTGGAGCAAAAAACTGAAGTTTCGTATAAGGGTAATTGTAGGAAGGAAATCTCAACATGTATAAAACTTACCCCCTTTCCAAAGAGACATTCAAAGCAAGCATATAGTATGAACAGAGACATTAGACACAATTATACAAGCAAAGATGCAGGCAGCAAGTTGGAAATAAGATTGGACAATAGTACAAATTTCTAGATTGGAGACACAAGATAAAAAGGGATTCCAAACACACATTTTTTTTAAAATATTTAAATTAGAGGAGTATTTTGAAACTTATTTTCCAAATTATGTGGTTGCTAAATACGTTTCTTGAAAATGTGTTTAGTAACCACGCTTTTTCATTTTTCGATTTTGAAGTAAAAAAATGTTGGATTTGAAGGAGAAGCCTACTAACAATCAAAGTTTAAAGAAAACGTGGTTGTTAACCACGATTTTAATGTACTACAGTGTTTTTTTTAGTTTTGTATTTATGTCAAGGGTGGTACTTATGTATTTTTGCAGCTTTTATTTATTAGGAAATCATCCTATTTATTTTGTAATCGCCAAATCTTGTAAAGTGGATTAAGGGTTAATTGCAATATTATTACGTTTTCTTTTCCCAAACTCATATGGTATCAGAGTTGGACATTACCGGTGGAATGGGTAGTGTGTGTCCTGAACCTTGCATGCTAGGTGTGAGGGATAGTGTGAAGTCAAGTCCCACATCACCTGGGTACAGCGGTTATACAAAGGGATATGCAGCAGTGTATAAGCATGAGGGCACCTTCCCACGCTTGCACGTAATTTGGGAATAAAATTTCAAAATACCCTAGTTGTTTAATTAAATTTGTGGAATTCACCAATTATCAACTTAGAATTATTAGTACCACAAAATGTATCTAAAAGTAATTTCTTACCATGATGCCACTAATACATAGCACAGATGAAAAACCCTCACCCCAACCACCAAAGCCTAATAAACAAGTCCCATATCTTCATGATACTAAAAGGAAAACATGGATGAGAAGAAATGAAGATCCTCCCAACAATACAACATCAGTGCAAGACATATGACACTAAAATATTTAAAGAGACAAGAATATATGACCAATCGACTGCCCTTTAATATTACTTATAAATATATATATATATCAATGCACAATGAAATTTTACCCGTATGAAAGTAGCAATCATTTGATCCATCAAAAAGCGATAATCCAACCATCTCATCTGCTGCTGAGTAGGAATGGACAATGTCTAAGAAGACAAGCAGACCCAGTCCTGCAAAATGAAAAGTGAAAGTAATGTCAACTTAAAATAGTTTTCATGCTTCAATATCTTTTTCATTAAACCAACACAGGTCACAGTGCAACATACATTACGTATGGCAGTTGTGGATTTTAAATAATGCTGTCAGAACATATTTTAGAGATGTATAAAGTTAGTCAACAACTGGCAAAAGCATGAACCAAGTCAAAGTTTCAATAATAACCATGTGCTTCATCAACCAAGCGCTTGAAGTCGTCAGGTGTACCATAGCGGCTACTAACAGCAAATAAATTGGTTGCCTGCATTGTCATTGAGGTTTTGAATCATGTTCTTAGAAATGACATATAGAACACATCTATAAAACTATTAATTTAAATAATAAATAAATAAAATTATGGTTGTAAACGAAGATATGTGATATCATTAAAAATAGCAATCTACATGGTCATTATAGATCGTGAAAACAGACACTTGCATAATTTCTTACTTGATGCAACAATATAGTTTAAATGATAAGAATATCATACATGTCATATAATTCAGACATCTATTATGATGGCTTAAAAAGTCAAAATGAACCAGAAGCAGCAACATCAATGAAAACTCAACAGCACGTCAACAAGAAGATTCCGTTTTGAATCTTGTTTAATCAACAGATTTTTCCAGTAAGAATCAAGCTTTATGTCATCAACATAAAGACAAATGGACAAATGTGACTGCAGCAACTCAAATGAGCTCAAATTTGAATTATATCCAGTGTTCGATATGAGAACAGACAGAATATAATTAACATTCAACCCACTCTATAGCCAATGGTGAAATAATCTTTGTGCTCAACAAGTCCAATCAACTGGATCACGTTGTATCCTGCGTCTTTTACATGAGGAAGGACCTATGACAAAGAAAAGAACTATAACCGATTTGGTGACAACATATATGTCAGAGTGAAGTAAGACCATATCACAATATTGAAGAAATAGAAATGAAAGGCAACAATCAGTTACCTTCTCTGTAAAATCATTGAATGAGGCAATTTTTGGCTCTGATCCACTGATTCCAATGTGGCATTCATAAATACGCAAAGACTTGGTCACTTCTGGATGCTTGTGTTTCCATTTGTATACACATTCAGGAGGTGGTTCCCAGTGGACAGCAAAAGCTTGCTTTCCATCAGCGTCTGGATATAATCATCACAGTTAATCAAGGCAAATACAATGCAACACATTGATATTTACCAAATGAAATGCAAACACAAAAGTAAATTATCCTCAAAAAAAACCATAGGCAACACCTTGATTAGCAGGAACCAACGTGGCAACATTCGGTAATGTCCCCAGGAAAAGAAAAGAAAAGAAAAAAAAAAAGCCTTAAGCAAGTCAAGCAATAGAACTCCTTTTACTGCCTTATAGATTTAAATTAAGCCTTAATAGTTATTGCAAGCAAATATCTCATAGTAATAATTTTGAGTACCATAACCATTCAAGTCCGTGTTTGACAGACCCAACTTCTCCACCAATATCGAAGGCTTGAAGCCAATTAGAGCAGTATACAAATAAGCATCCGGATAAAAGGATCTTTCACATAAAGTGAAATGTAATAGGGAATGGACTGTGAACTATTGGTAAAACGACATGGCAGTATGCTTTCTAAGAAACCAATGGTTAAGCTAGGGATTGAGAACTAAATATTCTCTGTTTTTTTTTCTTTTTTTAATCAGGTTTTCTGTTGTTTTTATTCATTTATTTAGTGTCATTTACATATCCTTCTGGCATCAGCTGTCAAAACAGTAAGAGCAGATGAGAGAACAAACCACACAACCACATGTCTTGCTGAAAAGTAAAATGGTGAAGCGACAGCTGATTTCCACCTGGCAAAGTCAGCTTACCGGGAAGAACGTAAGGGGCCCATGCAGGAATGCGCTCCAAAGGCCCATCAGGAGTGTTAAAATATACCCTATATTTGCTTCCATGAGGGATGGCAGGTGTATATTTTTTTAACCATGCTTTCCTTCCTTTACGACTCTCTAACCAGTATGCAAGAGGAGGCTTCTTAGCACGAAATTTCGCTCGTGATACAGGATCATCCACAATGTTGAAAATATCATATACTTTTCCATCATCAATCAGATCATATCGAGGTAAGTTGCTGGGCGGATCATCTTTATGTTGTTCTTTCCATGCCTTGTACCTTGTCTCAGCATCAGGTATTTCTTCCAATTCTTCTTCTGTTTGAGGTCCATTAGGACCAAATATTTGCTCATACAACTTAGCTACAATTTCAAAACGATGTTTTATATACCTATCCTCCCCAGGTTCCCAGTAGTCATCATTTGCTTTCTTGAAGAGCTCCTCAACGGTAACACCTGAGTCACCTTTATCATAATCATCCACATAGTTATACTGCTGAAAATAGTAATCATCTGGTTTTTCTCCATCCCTCAATTTATCTTCTAGAATGATAAACCAGTATCCGTAATCATCATGCCCAAAATGGCCCTCTCTTGCACAATTTTCCGTTGGTGACCATTCATTAAAGTCACCCACCAGTGAACAATAGCGAACACCTGTATTGAACAAATTAAACCTTCATATGTAACAAATAGAATTCAAAACGAACGTGAAATGGAAATTGGCTTTTGATGATGATAATAGTACTGCTTGCATCAAGTCCAAATCATGGTTAAAGTATCAAGACTTGCCACAAAGAATTATAATATAAAATAAAAATAAAACCAGGAACAAGAAGGGAAAAAAATAAAAAAATAAAAAACTAAGAAATGTTAGGTTAGGGTTTAGTTTCCTTTATTTATTTTGGGATTAATTTTGGTTATTTTATTTTCTAGCATATGATATGGTGCTTAATGGACATGAGCTAGTCACAAGACCATTTAAGTGACTTGACATATGGTAATGCTCTTCAACCTAATTCTATAAACATTTCTCTATGGAGGTTGGCTATTGGATTTTTTTTTTTTTTTTTCTTTTCCAGAGTTTGTTTGCTGCTTCCTCACACATTCTCTTCTCTCTTTACTTTCTTCTTCCTTCTACATAGCTTTGAACAAGAAATTTTGTTTCATGTGGTGAATTATTTGACTTGCTACTTAATAGCAGTTGATTTAAGCATTATTAAGTGGTTTGCATGTAAATATCTTTGCAAATTATATGTTGTCTTGGCTATTTCCATTGATTGGAATGTATATATACTGGACTTTGGGTGTTTGGCACTATTTTCATGTAGTTCTCCAACATATTGCATATTGCATTATTTAGCCATGTGATCTTTATAAATTCAAATAGGAAGTTGTTAATATAATCCGGAATTCAACAAAGCAAAACTAGATCAGATAGCTAAAATTTTTTAAAATTTGTGGGCTGTTCAAAAACTGCAGATTAATAAAGAAAAAAATTACTAATCAATATTAATGAGTTATACTGAACCTGGAGCCCACTCCATGAAATCCACCCGATGTTGCACATTGCGGTGCAAGCCTAATAATTCAAATCTACAACAAAAAAACAGAATCAGAACAAAACTAGAAAACATAATCATTCTCACCAAATAAAAAAGAAGAAAATAAAAACATTTTGATAGACAATTTTACAAACAAATGGTAGCCGATTAACCAACACTGCCTCTAGTGATCCTTTCTTTATAAAATACTAAGCTTGAAGTATGAAACAAGTCACGCACAGCAAACTTAACTCTAACCAAAACTTTAAAAATTCAATAACAAAATAGAGAAGAGGAAGGTTCGGAGAATGAACTAACCCAGAAGCTATCTGCTTCAGATTCACGAAGCGTTTGAAAATTTCATCTTTCAGGTCCTTAATTGATTTATGCCTGTAGATTAGAATGAACAACAATGAAAACCTCATCTTCAAGCACCCTCCACTGTTAATTTAAAAATCATGCAATAAAAATACTTATGAAAAATTTCACTTTCCCCTCAAACTGTCATCTTGAACTGCTAATTTGCAAAAGTAGCCCCTTAAACTATTAACATCGGTTCACTTTACAACATTTAACGAGGTTAATATTTTTAACCAAATATCATACCTGCCAGCACACAAGTGACTAATTTAGGCTATTGATTCACTTTTACCCATAGTAAGTTCACAAATATTTGGATAAATGCAACAAAACACGATCAATTACTTTTAAAATATTCAATAAATACAAAAAACACAATCAATTGTAGCAATCCACTATCTCTCTACAACAAAATTAAGCAAATCACGAATCACAAATATTTCTTGTGTGGGCAGGTGTGAAATTACAAAATATTAACTCCAAGTAAACTAATAGGATTAATTACACCCAGATCCCCTCAACTATTAGCCAATATCAACTTACCATATGAATTGGTACATTTTAACCTCTCAACTATAAAAATGTATCATTTTCACCGTCTAGAACACCTTAAAAAATGGTATATTTATACGATTTTTATAGTTGTACGGGTTTAAATTAACCCAAACTACTACCAATAGTTTAATTGAAGGGGATAATTATTCAAATTGAAAACTAATGCTAAAGTGAGTGTGATAACCTCTCCGTTTGGTCACTGAGAAAACGAATGAAAATGGAAGAGACTAAAAACTCCAAATAGTGGGTTTTATATTATTTATAGTTCTCTATATCAATACATGTGTGTATGTATGAAAAACGTTGATTACCTTTCACGGAGGAACTGGGCGAAGAGTTTATTGGAAATGCTGAGTTTAGTAAGAAACCCAACTGGGTCAATCCCTTTCTCAGCGTCGGACTTGCTTTTCGTGTTCTTCGATTGTCGCCGCCGTGGTGGCGGTGGTGGTGGTGGTGGTTGGTCGGTGGCTGAGCATCTCAATTTACGGTTGTTGTTGGGGAAGAAGAGGAGTTTGGGGTGAGTTTTGTAGTTGTTCTTATTCGATTGAGCGTTGAAAAAAGAGTCGTTGGAAGGTAGAGAAATTCGAATTGGAAGTGTTAACGAAGACATTGTTTAGAACAAAGATGAGAGTGCTCGAGCTCGGTTTGAGATAAGAGGCGGGTACTGATACTGTTTGGAATTTGGTAGAATACGAAGAAGAGGGACATTTTGTTTATTGGTAGTGTTTTTGAATTTTTTTTTATAGTTTTACTTTTAAAATAAATAAAATTAAAAAGTTCTGAAATACCTTTCACTTTCATATTATTCTTATTTTTGTGTATAAATAATTTTTTTTTAAATTTTAAAATAGCCTTTTTTTCCCCCTCTAAAATATAGGCCTGCGTTTGGTTATATTTTGTAAATGTGATTTGAGAGTATGAGTTATATTTTGAGTTTATGTGTTATAGAATTATGATTTGAGTGTAGAAAATTGGTTTGGTAAAGAGTTTTGAAAATAGTTTTGGAAAAGAGGTTTGATTTGAATGGGGAATTGTTGATGTGACATTTGATATGTGATACAAAAATTTACAACTCATAACTAAACATACAACTCAAAATTATTTTAAAGCATATAAAAAATTTTAAAAATTTTAGAAAATATTTTTCCCGATTATATAAATCAATTGCAAAAAAAAAAAAAAAATTCACTGTTTCGGACAGCCAGCCGGTCAACCGGCCGAACGTCCCGTTCCCTCTAACGCCCCCTCTGCAACAAACAGAATGTTTTGACATATAGACAGAGCTTCCGGCAGAGTTTTGGAAAATTAATTCCAAAATTCTTACCAAACATCATGCTCAAACTCAAGTGTTGAAAACTATTTTCAGAGCACAAACAAATAGAGCCTAGATTTTTTTCATAATTCTTAAATTTTATTTTCACAAATTGTTCGTAGAACAAATTTTTGTGTTTTTTTTTTGAAACATGAGAACATAATGTTTGGTTTTTGATTATATTGCCAAAATATTTTTTTACTTTTAAAAAAAAACAATATTTTTAATTATTTGGTACATAAATGTGTTTGAACAAAATAAAATTTATGCCTTTGGTCAGCTATAAAAAATTATGGTAAAAAGTTTGTGACGGCCAGTAGTTAAGGTGATCGAGGGTGGCGACTACAATGATAAAAAGTGGCCAATATTAATTGACGGAAAAAGCTAGGGATCATGAAAAAGTTTTCATGAAAAAGATCATGAAAGGATTATGATCTTTGGATTACCTTGATTAGTGTGTGGTACTTAATGTTAAGTGCAATCCAAGGGTCATAAATATTTCATGATAATTTTCATGAAGGTTTTTTCATGATACCTAGTATTACTCTTAATTGACAGTGGTGAAAACCGACTCTAGATGGTGGACATAATTAGTTGGCAATGGTGGTGCGCAAAAGGCAATGGATGATATGATGCGCGATAGCCAATGATGGGTTGAAAGGAGGTGATGGTAATCAACAGGCGATGAGAGTAACCATAATTAGTTGGCAATGGTGACAGGCAAAAGACAGTGGATGGCATGGTGTGTGGTAGTCAACGGTAGGTCGAAAGAAGGTGGTAATGACCAACAGTTGATGAGGGTGACCGGAATTAGTTGGCAATCATGGTAGGCAAAAAGACAATGGATTGGATGACATGGTGTATGGTAGCTACCAGCGGGTTGAAAAGATGTGATGGTAACCAACAGTCACTGAGGATGACCATAATTAATTGGCAATGGTAGTAGGCAAAAGGCAATGGATTGGATGGCATAGTGCACGGTAGCCATCGGTGGGTTGAAAGGGTATAGTGGTGACCAATAGTCAGTGGTACAGAGGAATGAGGGAATGAAAACTTGCTTTGAAAACAAACGAAACACTGTATTTGATGAATTACACTATGTCCCTTAAGTTTCAGCATATTTAATTTTGACCATCAAAAGTTAATTTTTTTTCACTTTAGTCCTTGAAGTAATTAATATTTTCGATTTGCTCTAACAATAAATCTACTAGTAGCTGCTATGCTACATCAATAACATGTGACATTTTATTACTTTTTTTTATTTATTTATAATATTGACCCTTAAAGTATATTATATTTTTCTCACATTTTTTTTCTTAATTACACCGAAAGGTGAAAAAAAAAAAAACTACCAGTTGGGTGGTTTATCAACGGTATTAAAAATTCTAATCAGTTATATTAAATTTTAAATTTCTAAATTTTTGTACTAATAATAATATGCAGTCATAGCACATGTGAGGGACCCAATTTGGTGGTAAAGCAAGCAGTTAAAATGATATTTTGGAAGATAAAGTATTTGAGAATTAAGGCAGCTTCAATTTGCGCACATTATTTTGTTCTCAATTCACACACTATATATTGTTAGTTCATATTAACTACCAAAAAAATCTACATGGTTGAAAAATAGATCTTGTGGGAATGTATTTTTCTAAGTACCAACACGTGGCCGAGGTGGCCCCGAAGTGTCAGCCGAGGTGCCACGTGTCGTGGTAGTTACGCCGAGGTTATCTCAGAGTTGCCGAGGTTATCTGCGAGAATACAGGAGTCCGGGGTTACCGCCCAAGATATCGGAATCCGAGATGATCAGATAAGGGGCAAGAGTCCTAGAATGAAGAAAGACTTCAAGATGGATAAGGATAGTATTCTTAGGGAGTCTATCCTTATCTCTTGTAGAGTCCAGAGTAAGTACTGAATGAGAGTCCATAGAAGTGAGACTTCTAGTGGGACTAGGACAGAGAAAGACTATAAAAGAAGGGCACCCCCGGCGGGTCGAAGGTACGCAATTTTACACCTTGAGCAGTACTTTGAGCACTTGAATTATCTTTGAGAGATACTGACTTGATCGTCGGAGTGTCCCCGGGTGGAAGAACCACCGCCGGAGCCTTCTCTTTCTGTGCAGGTTAACAAAGTGCCATCTGTTCTGCCAGTGTTCTACAGTTGAATCACTAAGGAGGGCAGTGTGATCGGAAATTCACTCACACAATTTGGCGCCGTCTGTGGGAACGAAAGACGAATAGATGGCCAGTAACATGCAGAAGGAAAAGATTGGGGACGACACTCCTGCTGGGAGCGGAAGACCCGTCGACTCTAACGTTGAAAGAGAAAACCACAACGAAGAAACTCGTGATCAGAATCACGCAGAGAAAAACGTCGGCGAGGAGGGCGACACTTCAAAGAAGACAGGCCAAGGCAGATACTACAATGAAGATAGCCTCCAGGTATGGAGGGATAGGTGCCTACGGAGGGATGAGGAAGTAAAAGAGATGGCAAACAAATTGGCAGACCTTCAATCGGTTGTCAATTTCATGATGCAAAATAATGTCATGCAGCCGCCATACCCGCTGCAGGACACGCCAATGCCAGCAGCAAACGCCCAGAAGAAGGGGCAAGAAGTAATCCCCGAAGCCCCTCAGCACACGAGGAGTGGAAGACACTCTCACCGACCTTCCAGGGAAGTCGGCCGAAAAGAACCAAGAAGAGAAGAGTCCCGAAGGACATATCACGAGAAGGAGGCAGACCCCAAAGAACATCGGCAGGTTCAGGGGCGGGTATTGTGTTTCGATGCATCCTGCGGGGAAGGATCGAAAAGAGACCACCATGAGGCCGAGAGTAGTGCGCCGAAAAGGCTGAAGTCCAAAGACAGCCGGGCTCCAGGGAGGAGTAAAGAAGACTTGAGAGATTACCTCAAGAGGAAGCAAGAGAATGCCGGAGTCGAAGTAACCTCCCAGGTTAAGCCGAAGACACCATTCTCGGTGGAATTGGACAGATTCGTCGCGCCGAAAAGATTCAGTATGCCGAGGTTCCAAATATATGATGGTAAGTCAGACCCTAATTTCCATGTCGGATTATTTTTGAATTCTATGGCATTATATAATGGGAACGAGCCGTTGCTCTGCAAAGTGTTCCCTTCATCCTTCGGGGAGATTGCATCAGATTGGTTCCACAAATTACCAAGGGGGAGCGTGAAGACTTGGGAAGGCCTGGCCGAGATGTTTGTGGCCAGGTTCATAACAAACAAACTGCAGCCATTAAGGGTGGATGCATTGATGGCTCTGAAGATCGGCAAAGATGAAAGCCTTAGGACCTATGCAAAGAGGTACTATGAGGCGTTCAATCGAATACCTGAATGCAACCAGGAGGTGGCGGTCGTGTCTTTCAAGAACGGCCTGAAGGATGACTGTCCATTGCGAAAGTCTTTGGCAAAGACATTGCCAAAGAGTATGGAAGAGCTCATGACAAGAATCGAGAAGTATGCCAGAGCCGAGGAAGATACATTGGGGAACAATGAGACAAAATCAGAAAAAGGTAACGGCTCGCCGAAACGAAGCCGAGGTACCAATGGGCCCAACAAACAGGAGACAGAGTTAAGGGCTAAGCAGGCAGTGACAACGGTGTTCCGAATTCCGATCCACAAAGTCCTTGATCAAATTTGAAATTAGCCCTACTTCAGAGCGCCGGCAAGGGCACCAGGAGAATTTATGGGAAGAAACCTTGGTAAGCGTTGTGCTTACCACAACGAGGAGGGGCACCCAACTCAGGGCTGCAGAGCCCTTAAAGCACACTTAGAAGATTTGGTGAGGCAAGGCCATTTGAGAGACCTTGTAGATGAGGCCAAAACAAGGGAAGAACAGGCACGATTGCCTCAAGCACCAGCAGCCCCGCCTCCCCCAGCGCAGCAACCACAGGCAGGCGGACCTCGGGTGGTTAATGTGATCCACTCAAAAGTGAATGAAAACGACATGCGGGGGGAAACACAGAGGGTAAAACACCTGCAGCACGTCAACCAGGTCGGAATGAAAAGACCTCGGCCTGAAGAGTGCCAAGGACCGATGATAGCCTTCACAGAAGCCGACCTAGATATGGTCCAGCACCCACACAATGATGCCTTGGTAGTATCCCTCCAGGTTGGGGAGTGCCAGGTGAAACGCATCCTGATTGATCAAGGCAGCTCCTGCGACATCATGTATGTCAGATGTTACAAGGAGTTAGGCCTTCACCCTGATGACATGGAGCAGTCAAATGGCCCGATGGTCGGCTTCAATGGAACGCCGACATGGCCATTAGGCGCAGCAAGCTTGGAGGTGCAGGCTGGCACGAAGAAGATCAAGACAGAATTCATTGTGATTGACACGCCCTCGCCTTACAACATTATCTTGGGGAGGCCGTGGTTGCATGCAATGGGGGCAGTTCCCTCAACATTGCATCAACTGCTACGGTTCCCAACAGAACATGGGACTGAGGAAGTTAGAGGAGATCAGTTACAGGCAAAAAACTGCTCCATGGCAGCAATGAAGTTAACCTGCAGCATTCGGGAACCAGAAAAGGTAGAAGATGAAAAAGAGGACATGAAGGTCCTAGATGATGTCGGCAAGGAGCCGACCGAGAAAAGTGACGAAGCACTAAAGAAAATCCTCGTCCAGGAGGGCGATGAGGAACGATTCTTCCTTTTCGGCACAGGATCAGCCGAAGAAGAGGAAAGGGAACTGGAAGCTTAGATTATGGAACACTTGTAATTTAAAGTTTTTTTTTTTTTATTTATCATTAGACGTTGTTTGATTTTTCGCCGAAATGATCAATGAAATCTTAGCAGAATTTTCCAGAATTTATGAAACTATACATAATGTTGTTTTTTGAATAATGAGAACCCAAGTGGAACTTAGGTTCACATTGGGGGCAAATAGAAGACAGTAATGCCTAGCCAAAGTTAAGCCGAGATGTTTAACCATGGTTAAACTATGATAAAGTTTAACCGGAGTTGAACAGAAATTATGCTTAACCGAAGTTAAGCCGAGATAAATTCCTTATCTTTACTTGTTGAAATTTGTAGCAATTTACAAGTTAAAGTTAAGCTGAGATGAATTCCTTATCTTTACTTGTTGAAATTTGTAGCAATTTACAAGTTAAATATAAGCTGAGATGAATTCCTTATCTTTACTTGTTGAAATTTGTAGCAATTTACAAGTTAAAGTTAAGCCGAGATAAATTCCTTATCTTTACTTGTTGAAATTTGTAGCAATTTACAAGTTAAAGTTAAGCCAAGATAATTGTTTATCTTCACTTGTTGAAATTTGTAGCAATTTACAAGATGAAGTTAAACTAAGTTGATTGATTCAGACTCTTGAAACTTGAGAAAAGTTTGCCTGATAAAACTGTATATGCTTTATACTTGCTTACAGGTGAAGTTCTTGCCGAAATAAATCTTCGGGTAAACATACCCGAGGTATTTTTGCCCGAGGAGATTGCACAAAGAAAGAAGAAGTATGTAAGTCATACAAACTATTTTGAGTACAGAACCATGCAGAAGCAATCAAGAGAAATTAAAGATTAAAGCATTCAAGAGGAAAGCAGTTGCAAATTATATACAGAAGAGGCACTACGGCCTACTAAAAGTAAATAGTTCATAAGCAACAAAGAAGGCCACATCAGCCACGATAGAAAGTATGCATTGTTCAGAAAACAAAGTACAAAAGATAAAGAAAAGGAAAAAAGCCTATGATTCTTCAGCCTCAGGAATGGTTTGAATCAGGACCTCGGTAGTCTCTGAAAGAGCGACCTCGGTAGTCTCTGAAAGAGCAACCTCGGCATGCTTGTCCACCACAACTTCGGCATCCTTGTCTACCGCAATTTCGGCATCAATCTCAGCAAGAGTTTTCTCAAGGCTTCTTTCAGCCAACAGCAAGTCAGAGGAAAGCTTCCCTATGTCAGTTTCCTTGGGCACTTCTTCAACCTCCTCATCTTGGGTTAAGTCCAAGATTGGCTCAGTTTGAGGAGGAGGCTTGTCCCCAGGAGCATCCTTGGGTTTCCTTACCAAGGCATCTTCTTCACTATTATCCGCCTCCTTATCCTCCTCCTCAGCTTCAGACTCTGGTTCATCTTCATCTTCTATCTGACTAGGAGGCGGAGGAGGAGGGAATGGTAGAGGAATAACCTCGGCCTTGCGCCAAGGCGAATCAGCTGGAAGGTCAAGTTTTTTGGCTAAGGACATCCAACCAAGGGAAAAACCCCTGTTGCATGCCTGCTTAACTTGTAACTTGTAGTCTTCTGCAACATCGGCCATGCCTTGAGCATATGCCTTTTCATCAGCCTCTTCAATTTTGGCCTTCTTCGTGGCCAGGGCTTCTTGAAGCTCCTTCTCGGCCTGAGCCCTTCTGTCCTCAGCTTCCTTCAACTGGGCTTGAAGAACTTTGTTTATAGCCTCAGTTGCGCCGACCTTCTCCTCGGCAGAAGTTTGGGCTTTTATAGCAGCCTCGGCTTGATCTTCCAATTTCTTCATCTTGACTTCAAGCCCTTTATGGGACTTTTTAAGGGCAGTGACCTCCCTCTTACCGTCGGTAAGCTTCTGTCGGTTTTCAAACGACTGCATAGAAAATGAGTGGGCATGCTGAATGGCCTGAAGGCAAAAAACAGTGTTAGAAAATATTCTAAGTAAGAAACAAAAAGGAAGTAACAAGTTCCAAGTAGGAACATTTACCTGAACAGAATGCTGAAGCATGAGACAGTAGTTCTCATACTCACTGATCTCGGCGTTCCGCTCAAGATCACCCGGGAGCAGGAGGGCAGTACTGAGTGCAACGCCGATATTAATATCCTCGGCGCTGTCACTCTCGAAGACTGGCTTGTCCTCTAGAGTAATTTTTGGCTCCCAGGGGACCAAGGGTTTTTTCGACTTAGAGGTTGAGCCAGAAGACAACCTCGGCTTCTTTGATTTTGAAGAAGGGGATGGCTGTGCTTCAGTAGATCTTTTCTCGGGAACAGAAGCGGTCTTCTGGCTCCCAGCCAATTGCGAAATTGGCAGTGTGTCTTCAGTCTCAACTTGGGCGGCCGTGGCCTTCGGCTGAGCTTTTTTGGTCTTTTTCGGCTTTGGTGGGGGCATGGTGGACGTCGGCTGGGCATCGACGTCGGTTGGAAGGTCGGCCAGAAGATCTTGAGCCACGGGCTTTCGGCGAACCATCTCGGCAGTTTTAACAAGCCTACGTCGGCGTTTTCTTTCAGAAATTGGTACCAAGTATGGTGCCGAGGTTGAAGGTTGATCGGCTGGATCAGAAGTTGAACCTTGATCAGCCCGAGATGTGGATGCGGTTTGAGTTACTACAGTAAGAGAAGAGGAGCTCTTTTTCTTCTTCCTCTTGGGAACGTCGGGAAGAGTTGATCTGTGTGTTGGAATGAAATTCAGTACCCGTGGAGCTTTTCGTTTGTCAATTGGCAGATCTAGTAACTTCTTCAAATCCTTGCCCAGAAAATAGGATTGGCGAAAACTCTTTGGTGGTTTGCGGACGTCTGCAAAACAGAACATAGCATCAGAAACAGATAAAATTTTTGGAAAACTTGAAGAAAGCAACAGCTAAGCAGTTGACACTGGGCTCTTACCCTTGCCCTCCTTGACCGTTCGAGGAAGAGGGAAGAGATGGACTTCTTCGTCTGGGCTGAATTCCCAATTTCCAGAAGCAATAAGATAATCGTCTCCAGCCCCTTTGTTGGAGTCTGGGAGGTCGGCTACAATTTTAAATTCGGTAGACTTCGGCTTGAGGTAATAGACAAAGCCTTTTTCTTTTAAGTCCAGGGCGCACATAGTATAGCAGTATTGGATATCGGCAAGAGTGATTCTAACATTCTCTTGCCGAGCTAAGGCTATGATACCATTAAGTGTTCTGTAGGAATTGATGGTGAGTTGCATAGGGTTCAGTGTGTAGTAGTGAAGAACTTCACGAAAGAGGGGATTGAGTGGGAGCCGAAGTCCGCATTCAACAAAGGCTACAACAGGGAAGGGCATTGTATTGTCTGTAGGCATGATGGAATCATCATCCCCAGCTAGCCTAAGATGGACGTCCTCGGGAATAGAGAACTCTTGCCTAAAGTATTCGAGTTTGGTTGGGGTGTTTACCCTATGACGCCACATTCCCATGGTTTTTGTATAAAGGTATTTGACTTCAGAAGCAGAGTATTCTTAAAGAAATATTAGCACCTCGGCTTAAACCTAGGAATATACTGGTAAGGATTGTTCCAGTTTTTCCTAAGAATTGAAGGTTCTATAAGCAAATCCCAAACCTAGGAGCTACGAAGACAAAGATCAAGGGCACAGATCTGGAAAAGATACAACAAAGCAGAAAACAAAAACGAAGTCTCAGATTCAAGAACACAAAGGGTGGAAGACCAAGAACTGAGGTAAAACAGTACAAATGTTCATAGCAAGTACAAAATCGTGAAGAAAGATGCATTCAGATGAATGATTCACAAACCAAATGCAAGAGCAGAACTGGGAAAGAGAAAGATCAGTTGCTTACTAGATGAGGTGAGGCCGGAGTGAAACTCGCCGAGGACAGACGACGGATGCAACAGTAGCAAAAAGCTTCGCAGGAATGACAAATGGGAGACAGTCGCAGAACTTCGAGCTTAGAGCAATGGCAGACTCAAGAAGAAAGAGCTTTAGAGAGAGAAAATGTAAAGTATTCAAACGCAAAAGTGAAGAGAAAAAGAGAGGCAAACGTTTTTGTCCAAAACACGAAACGGCGGCAAAACAAAAGCAATTATTGAGCCTGGGTTAACGCATGCGTCAGACGGCTCAAGCAGAGAAAAGACGGCCAACAGGCGCGTCGCCAGCACGAACCAATAAGGGAAAAACACGTCAGTGGAACGGTTGAAAAATGGTGCATGACAGCTCATGCACATTGGGAGAGTTCGTGTGAATTCTTGTTCCTGAAAAGAAGACATATCGGCCTGAAGTGAATGACATCGGTTGGAAAGTTTCTAAGCCGACGTACGAAACAGAAGTTCAAATGTAGGTTCCATCATCTTAGAATACCGAGGTAATAGAACCTAGGGGGCAGTTGTGGGAATGTATTTTTCTAAGTACCAACACGTGGCCGAGGTGGCCCCGAAGTGTCAGCCGAGGTGCCACGTGTCGTGGTAGTTACGCCGAGGTTATCTCAGAGTTGCCGAGGTTATCTGCGAGAATACAGGAGTCCAGGGTTACCGCCCAAGATATTGGAATCCGAGATGATCAAATAAGGGGCAAGAGTCCTAGAATGAAGAAAGACTTCAAGATGGATAAGGATAGTATTCTTAGGGAGTCTATCCTTATCTCTTGTAGAGTCCAGAGTAAGTACTGAATGAGAGTCCATAGAAGTGAGACTTCTAGTGGGACTAGGACAGAGAAAGACTATAAAAGAAGGGCACCCCCGGCAGGTCGAAGGTACGCAATTTTACACCTTGAGCAGTACTTTGAGCACTTGAATTATCTTTGAGAGATACTGACTTAATCGTCGGAGTGTCCCCGGGTGGAAGAACCACCGCCGGAGCCTTCTCTTTCTGTGCAGGTTAACAAAGTGCCATCTGTTCTGCCAGTGTTCTACAGCTGAATCACTAAGGAGGGCAGTGTGATCGGAAATTCACTCACACAGATCTCTAATAATCTTTTGGTTTGAAAGTTGATATCAAGATTATAAGTTTTTTTATTCAAAAGTTTATTTCTGAACTATATAATTTTGTTCAATAGTTAATATTCGAATAAAAATTTTATATGAACTGAGAAAAGATATTGTGTATTAATATATCTACTGTTAACTATTTACGTGATTTTTGTATGAAAAATTTCACAGAGTTTGAGCTTCAAAACATTTGTATGTGAACAACGCTTCAATTCTCCTTTATCTATTCCAATTGTACATGCATGCCTAAATTGTACCCTTTAATTAGCAAAGTTTGTTGGAGGAAATGAAGGGATTGACTTGCCAAAAGCTAGCTTTTGCTTGCCAAAATGCCAACTGATTAATTAAAATTTAAATGTAGCGTATATATTAAAAAGTAAACCATCTTTTTAAAACATTAATTATCAAGTCATTCATTTTAAAATCTCATCTTGTGTATTTTATTGGTATTTTTTTTTTTTTTATTTTGTTTTATTTGAGAGTTCTATAAATTTGAATGCTAAACTAATTTTATTGTAGTGATATGGATGATAGTATTAAAATAGTTTTGAAATATTGATAATTGATTATTATTTTTTATCAAAATTCTGGCACTAGTTATACTTAGTTTGTTCGGTCTGGTTCTTTCATGATCCAGTCTAAAATTGAGAGGTTATAAACATGTTGTGTTTACCACGAGGGGTGGTGACCTCGTGAACAATGCATTTTGTTCTACAGGGGTGAGTCATGATCAAATCCTAAGAGGTGCGCTCTCTATGTGGAGATTCTGTGCTGTACTCCAATCGTTACTGAGGTTCATTGGGTGTCTCAGTGGTGGGTTCCTTCTTACGAGTTAGGTTAAATCTGACTAGTAACCGGTTATCCCGGGACAAGGGTCCGCGGATGCTATGATGTCCCCACAGCGTATCTTTTTTTTCTTGTTCAAAAAAAATATAAATAAAAATGTTGTGTTTAGCATTTAAAAAATAATAATAATAAGCAGCTTGAATTGGTTCAAACTGGAAAAAAAAATAATAATAATGAATTAGTTAATTGAAAATGTAATGATTTCATTTGTGCAACCAAACTGACCTTACAGTTTCCAGTTTAGACTAATATTTTTTTGTTAATCAATTATGAACTGAAAAAAAAATGAATTAGTTAATTGAAAATGTAATGATTTCATTTGTGCAACCAAACAGACCCTACAGTTCCCAGTATAGACTAATATATTTTTGTTAATCTTATGGATGGACTAATTATAAACTAATCGTTAAATTTATTCAATCTTAAATTTAATCCTCAACTATGCCATAAATTACATTTTCAAAAATTAATATGTTTTATCTATATATATGTTATTATGTTGCCCAAAAAATAATTCCTATAATCTTGAAAAAGTTAACTCAATTCAAATCTTAAGAAATGCCATGTGCATGCTGATAATTATGAATAAAGTTACCTAGAAAATAAATAATCCAAAAACTTTTTTGAAAACACTGTAAAACATTATTCTTTATTTAATTCCTATTTCAATGAAAACCCTAACAAATTTAAGGCAACAATAGTAATCTAGTATACACTTTAAATATCTTTAGTATACACTTTAAATATCTTTAATATATGGTATACACCTGTGCAAATCCTTGAGGATTATAATGAAAGCAATAATTAAATATAAGATTGTGAACCACCAGTGTGGTTTTTTTATTGATATTCAAATATAGAAACGATAAATTACACTTTTGGTTATCAAAACATGCATTCTGTGTTATTTTAAAATTTAAAATTTTAATTATATTAAATTTTTTTCTCCAACTTATTCAATTTGTATTTTAATAGTCCTTAACACCGTTAGTCCAAATTTTATTCAAATTTTGACAAAATTTAGACGGATGGGGCTGTTTAAACTCAAACTGAATATATAAGTAGAGGGTCAAATTGAAAAATATTAGAGATTAAAATAAAACATAAGTACTGATGATATACTTAACCCAATATATAATTAAAGTTAAATTATATTTTTCACCCTCCAACTTTCATCCAAATTTTATTTTGATCCATCACCTTTTAATTCTAACAATTATCTCCTCAAACTTCAAACTGTGTTTCAATTAGATTCTCCTGTCATCTAATTATTTAAAATTTAAATAGAAATGTCATTTTTAGTACAAATTTTTTTTTGCTCACGTGAGCATTTCCCATGTAATTTTTTAAGGATGAGTCGATGACAAAAGGATAATTGAAACACTGATTGAAGTTTGAATATTTAATTGTTGCAATAAAAATATGAGAGATTAAAGTAAAACAATGATTCAGACCACTAATTTTGGTGCTCTAATGGAACACTAATGACATGGCAATGAATAAAAAAAATAAAATAAAAACAAACCAAAACCAAAACATCACATCACTGTGGATGGAGCCCACTGCCAACTCATTAGAGCTACTTTTAAAGCTCAAAATTTAGAGCTCCAAAGCATTTTTCTAAAGTAAAATTCGGAGAAAATTTGTAATTTACCCAATAAATTAACAACCTCTTCAAGGGTAATCACACAATCCATATATACAGAGAAGACCCCCATCACACATGTTATCGCAACGCCCGCAATTCTTCTTATCGTACGCTAGCTTGACGCACTTCCCTCCGCAACACGTTTCTGTGACCTCGCATATCTTCTTGCACTTGCCACAATTTTGATGATCAGTTTTTATGTCCACACATTTGTTGTTGCAGCACGTAGAATTGTTCGCTAGGAAACAAGTTTCATGGTGACTGGTGCAATTGTTGGCTTGTCTCGGGTTCTTTTCTTGTTGAACAAGGAATCGACTTACGTTCTTCGATCGCATAGGCTTCTTGTTCTCCTCCGGAATGTCCATGCGCTTTAAAGGCAGTTTCTCTTCTTTGTTTTCGGTGTTTTTGGTGATGAGAGTGAGTGATGATAAAGCCATGGTAATGGCTATCATTATGAGGAGTATTGTAATCACCTTCATGGCTATGAAGGTGGAGAGAGAGAGAGAGAGAGAGAGATTGGAGAGGACGGTATGTAATGTACGGCTTGTTAGGTTTTAAAGGTATGGTGGGAAGGAGTTGACGCGGGAAAAGTGGTTAAAGTTGCTGCATGGAGTGTGGTGAAATTCTATTGTTTGGTTCTATAGAAAATAGAAATGATTTGTGCACCCACAATGGGATTATGGGACAGCCATCCCAATTGAGGGAACCTTCTACCCCAATTATTGCAAATCTTGAAGAAGAAGTTGATTTGGCGTCATGGCATTGTGATTAGATTTTTAATGTAGGGATTATTTGACTTGCACTATACAAGTGTATTTATTTTATTTGGGTCACATTATTTTTCTATTTTTTTTTTGTAAATCTTTTAGTAAAAATTCAAAAAGTATATTTATTTAGATCATCTCAAATACCTTTTAGTTAACAAAATTCAACTTGTTTGGTTTTGGTTTCCAAAAAACACTTTTCAAAAAAATTTATTTTTTTATTTTCCGTATTTTTTTGTTTTCAATGAATTCTTTAAATATTTTAAGCAATTTTTCTAATTTTTAGACACAGCTAACATAAATACACTTAAAAAATATAATATTTGTAAAAAAATCTTTTAAAAAATCACTAAATACCAGAAAAAAAAATGAAAATTTTCATATTTTTGTGTATTTATTAATTTTTAAAATATTTCTTCACAAATATTTTACTATTTAGATACATTTAAGTAAAGTATATCTAAAAAAGTAAAAAAAAATACTTAAAATTTTAAAAATATTCACTAAAAACAAAAAAAAAAACATGAAAAATAAAAAATTTAATTCCAGAAATTGAATTCAGAAAACTAAAACTAAACACACTGATTATGATTTAAATTGATAGTTCAGACATGGTACTCTTTATAAGGGAAATATCATTAAAGTGGAAACTAAGAAAAACATTTTTAAGTTAATAAAAAACTTTGCAACATTAAAAAATAAATGTATAAACTTTTCCATGAAAGTAATAATATTTTTTAAAATTACCATTGAAATGCTATTTCTCCTTCTTTATATGGGTATTCTGGAAGTTCAAGAGGCAATGACAACACAATAAATTAGTAAGATTTTAGAGGAGAAAATTTAGAGATTAAATCAATTTTTAGTGACGATAAATTTTACTTGTCGAAAGTGTCATTGTTATATTTTTAGCAATAAAATTAGACATTTAGTAATGAAAACTATTATTTTTGACCAAATTTTCTTCTACAAAAGTCAACATTTTTTGCGCAAAATTATTTTATCATTTATTACCGACATTTTCAATATTTTGTTATTGAAGATCCATTTTTGATTTTTTTGGACGGACTTTTAGTGACAAAATAAATTTATCTCCTATTTTTTGTAACCAAAATTTCACTTTAATGTACAAAAAAAATTGATCCCTACAACTATTAAAAGTTGTAGTTTGAGATAGAGAATTAGAAATTAAGAATAAGTTTAGATTAATTAATTAAATCATAAATTTGATAAAATTTGATCAATCACTTCTCCTGGTCCTGAGCTAGCTCCAATATGACATAACGGTGGTGTTACATACATTAATTAATGTACACATTCATGTACCAACTAGTGATATATTATTATTAATGACTCCACTTATTATACAAATTACAAATGCCCAAAACTTCTAAAATTATGCCACATTATCTGTTAGTATACTAGTTAGTACATTAATTGATACATGTAGCATTATTCAATCCAAAAAGATTGATAATCAACTTTAGTGGTCGTTTAGGATTTATTTATTTAGTGATTTTTTAATTTTTTATAAAAAAAATATACCAAAAAATAAAAATAAAAATGTTACAACTTGTAACAAATAATTCAATAGGATGTACAAGTTAGATATGTTAGATATGCATTAAGTTGTATTTTTTGTTTGTATTCTCACCTTGTAAGTCTATATATTGGCCTTTATGCCAACAAAATGAGACATGTAAATTCCCTTCAACTTCTCTCCATATTTTTGCTTTCTTTTTTGTCTCTAAATTCTCTATCATACTTTTTTATTCCATAACTCTACCATATTTCCATAATAAAAAGAAAAGGAAGTGGCAGTCAGCCACTTTCCTTGCAACTTGATCACTCATTTTTATTTTTATTTTCAATTGAATTGAAATTGGTGTCAATACAATATAAATATGTATATATAGCTTTTTATTTATTTATTTATTTATTTATTTACTTATTTAATATTATTATTTTCAACTAGATGGTTTTTCTCCTACTAAATTCTAACTAGCTTATTTACTATCAATTTAATCCATTTAGTTTTCACAACTGTATTTTGATACAAAATTTTAATCGCATCAAAACAAATAATTTTATTTAAAAGAATTTAATATTGATATTAATTATAGCGCTTTTAATAGTTTAATAATCACTATTGATTGACTTAATATTATTATTAATAAACTAATTATTTGTTTAAAAATTCAGGTTCTTACAACCCAATTTAATTCGCAATGTTAATTTAGGACAAAGTTCCTCTGTGTATGTTGCAATCGGTAATGTACATGGCGTTGGTATTCTGACATTGGTTCTTAGTGGTGTTGTTGTGCTTGCTTATGTTAATGGGCTAAGTAGAAAACCTGATAACCAAACCTACATATAAAGAAAATATTCCACGATAAGAATATAAACATCAAGTAGGCAACACTGTCACCCCAAAAAATCACTCCTTACATGCCTTCTTAACAGTATAGTAATGTTAACCACATACCTTATCCACACATACCCACTAATTGTAAAACAAGGGTACACAAGTAAAATTAAAAAATTAATATAACAAACAAATACAACATATCAAAAAAAAGAGGACTAAGTGGTTTAATAAAAAACATTCAGGACTAAATGGAGCAACATTTCCTCATATAGGATTTATGAGTAATTTTTCTTAAAAAATATGTATAACTTTATTTTTGAATCACAAATTATTATAATTTTACTAAATGATTACATAATATTTATCAAAGAAATAAATAACATATCCCAAAAAAATATATAATAGAGTGCATAGCTTGATCCACCCTTAAAAAAAAAAAATTTTGCATAGCTTAACTTGTAATAAATTAAGGAATCTTTAGGATTCGTTTGACAAGTAATGATTTTAGCTAAAAAATTAAAAAGTCATTAAAAAAATAAAAAAGCTAACAACCTATATAAAAAGTTAAATATTCAATTTTTTTCTTTATTTTTTGCACATTTTTTCATAAAAAATTTAAAAATATCAAAAACTTATTAGTTTTTTTACATTATATTTTAACCAAAAAACTAAAAAATTGCTGAAAAAGCCTGTTTTCAAACGAGACCTTAGTTTAAAATCTTTAATTTTAAAATTGTATAAGATAAAAATATGTAATATTTTCATAATAATTGAGATTTCTCAACATTTTTATAGAAAAATTTAGAAATAGAGAAATTTATCCGTTTCAACTCATCAAATTTAAACTTCACAGAAAAATTTTAAAAATTTGACAGAAAAATTTCAATTTCTATGCGATGATTTGAATTTTTTAAAAATAATATTACTAAGAGATTTTAACTAATAAAAAAATACATTAAATCTCTCTCATCATCAATAATTGGAGAGGATGTTCCACTAATTTTTAGGCTTATTGTGTTTTTCAAAATCTCAAGGTGATTAGTATAATATTATTTTCAAGGTAATTTTCGTACTTTTAATGAATTTTGTGTTCTAATTCATTTTTTAATGCTAAGACAAATTAAAAGGTGACATTAACATTGAATTCATTTTCTTGTTAGATTCTCTCTGGTTTTGTCAACAGCACACAGTGCCCTAACATAAAACCAGACCCAAGTGCAGCAAGAGAGGAGAGAAGTGGTACAGACCTTCTTCTATGGAGTTCAGACCTCGAAACTACACTGCCGAAGAAGCGACCTACTCGCTCCCTCGCTCACACGCCGACACTCATCCTCTTTCCACTCCATCTCCATCACATCACCAGGTCCAATTCTCACCACAACATTCTCATATCTCCCTTGTCTTCATCGATCTTTTTGTCTTCAATTAGCTAGGTCTTTTTTTCAATCTTCTAAATTAGGTTTCCACTTAATTGAGTTAATTGCCTCCGAGTGCATTACAATTCATGTTGTTATTTACTGAATCAGTATTGAGTTTTAGTGAATCAATGGAGATTAGGTCGAAACAATGTCTTATTTCGATGAACATTCAAGATTTGGTGAATAGTATTTTATCTTCTATGCTACTTTATAAAGGGAAGGCCGGAGTTGGTGTTCATGTCACAAATTTTTTTTCCCCCCCTCGAAAATGCACCAAAAAAACTTGATAATAGCTAAAAACTGTTTAAATTCTCTCCAACGGCCTCAAATAACTGTTATCATTATTAGATTCAATTACAAATTGCGAACAGGCAGTCCCCACCTCTAGTCTATATATAAAACACACAATTCACTTAGTATAAACACTTTGTCATACAATTTTGATTCCTACAAAACCCACAACAATATTTTATTTTTTTCCAAATATTTATATTGCCTATATTTTAATATTTGTCTTGTCTAGCAGTTACTATAAGGATCAAAAAAAATAAAATTACTGAACCAATAACTACTATCCACTATACACAACTCTTTCTCTCTCTCTCTCTATATATATATTGATAACTTGGTATCTGGTCCAATGAATCGACTAATTTGGGAAACCAATCCCACCGTCCACCACCGGGGGTCCATTTAAAGCTGGGGCAAAGCACTGTATGGATTTTTTCCAAGAAATTGTTTGCACCTAGGGGCTTTCGAACCTGAAACCTTAGAGGGAGGACATCCCTAGACCACTAGCCTTGACCACCAGGTCAATCCCTTGGGGTTCTCTTCTCTATATCTATCTATCTATCTATCTAGTGTATATACATATTTACGCAAACTTGGTCCCATTCTTTTGAATTTTCCTGAATCCTTTAGTGTGTAAAATTTTGTTTGTTTCTTACATGGTTATGGTATGCTTTAACATGGTTGATGAATTTCGTAATATCTCGATATCTCATAGGTTGATGTTGTGGATCACGAGAAGGATGATTTTTATGATCCGCTAAGGGGTTTAGATGCTAATGGAAAGGTCTCTATTGACAATTTACAAGATGAAGAGAATAGTTCTGCTGTGAGTAAAGCTGATGTTGGACTCCCAGAGAAAGAATGGATCTCTTTCAAGAAATTATTAATGCAGAGATTTTCTGGCCCAAAAATGGTTTCAATTTCTAAAGTAAGAAATCCAATTGTTCTGAACTTGTTTTCATCTAAATACTTTACTTTGCTATATGCTATTTGGCAGTGGAGAATACAACATTTATAATTTGACAACAAAGTTATATTGAAAGAGGATTTTATTAGTATTTTTTCTACATTGTACAAAACAAAAAAAGTTCAAAAAATTAAAAGTTTATTGTCTTATAAAGTGAATCCCAACATTTTTGTTTTCTTAGAAAAGTTAACTCACCCAAACCTTTATCAGTATACAAATAGTTCAAAATTCAAAAAGTCCCTAAGACTTACCAAACATTTAAGTCAAATCTGATAATTGAAATTCAAGAATATCCCAATTCCCAATGGCAAGGGTACAAATTTGACTTTGCCAAGTCTCAAAATATCAAGTTGTGCTCCAATACTTGGTGACTCTCAAGAGTCCCTAATCAAATCCAAATTTATAAGTTACTAACTCAAAGGACTACGGGTACCAACCTTGTGCGGGTTTACAGGCTTACACCGAAGGACAAACTTCTTGTTCATGTGCTTCTGGTCACACTACTCACAGAAAGTGGCCAAACCAGTCCACAAATCATGGCTTTCCAGCCCAAGTAACTAGTATTAACTCAAAATCAACACAAGGCATCAAGTCTTAAACTTTAATTTCAAGAAATATCAAAGTCAAAATCAAAGATTGCGTTTGGTAGAGTTTTCTAAATATGATTTGAGAATAGAGTTGTATTTTGAATTTGTGAGTTTTGGAATTATGATTTGAGTGTGGAAAATTTGTTTAGTGAATGAGTTTTGAAATAAGTTTTGAAAAGAGTTTTGAATTGAGTGAGGAATTTTCGACGTGACATATGATATTTGATACAAAAACTTACAATTCATAACCAAATACACAACTCAAAATTCTATTAAAACTTATAAAAAAATTTAAAAAATTCGGAAAATATTTTTTATTGAATATATAAAAATTAACCTGTGTCAATTGAAAAAATAAATAAATAAAAATATTGCACTGTTCCGGTCAACCGGCCGGATGACTGGTTAGCCCAAATTTTTCTGCCTTCGACCGCGTTTTCAAAAGTGAATGGAGAATTAATTTTTGAAAATCGTAAACAAACACTATGTTCAAATCAAGCTCTGTAGCAAACAAAGCCAAAGTTTCTCAACTTAGTGAAAATTTTCATTTTCACCTTTCATTTTTTTTTTTTTTCCAAGTAAATTAACTTTAGTAAAATTTCACATTTTCATTCTTAACTCAACTCAATAACTTAACTGTTTACTAGTTTAATTAAATTTGGCTTGTTTTTATGGAAAGCCCATCTGGGGCAAGTTTCATTTTAAAGCCAACTTTACTCAAATGACTCCAAATACTCAGGCCTCGTTTGGCAACAGGCCGGTTTAGCTAAAAAGCCAAAAAGTTACTAAAAAAGTTAAAAAGCCAACAACTCATACCAAAAAGTCAAAGATTCTCTTTTCTCTCTACTTTTTGCACATCATTTTGTAAAAAGCCAAAAAGTCATCCCAAATATACTAGTTTTTTTTAGCTCATATTTTAGACAAATAGCCAAAAAGTTACTAAATTAGCCTGTTCCCAAACGAGGCCTCAGTTTCTTCAAAATCCTCTTTATCACCCAAATTAATTAGGGGTAACAGCTTACTTTGCCCAATAATTTTACATAATAGACAATACTTTACATTTCTAGAATCAATCAAGAGAGCTCAAAAACCCTAAACAATATGAAACTAGTAACATTCCAAGAATTTTTCTCTTCCAAATTCACTCAAAACCACTACTTACAAAATATGTAGGAAACTTAATTCTAAGCCTATTATTCATATCTTTTGAAAGATAGAATGGAAACTATTATTAGATTGGAGGCCACTGCTTTATGCAGTGGTAAAAAAACGTACACTGACAGCATGAAAACAACGGTTTGACTTTGAGGGAAGCATTTTCGTGCAACTAAAGTTGGAGATTCAATCTGTTCCTGGTCCATAACTAGTGCCAACAACCTGGACTTGTGGGGCCACCACTAGGTTGATGGATTAACATCTGTTTGTTGATATATATAGTTATTAGATTTTGAGATTGACGTTTGATATATGTGTTTTCTGTTTCTAAGTTGTGACTTCTAGTCATTGTTCTTTCTACAGATGTCCGATGTAATAGTGAAAAGTGGCAAGGGTACGATATACTTCTATTTTCTTGTTTTTCTATTTACTATTCAAATTCTAAACGGTCTTTGTTTGCATCATTGGTATAAAAAATTGGAAAAAAAAGAGTTATAGTGTTGGAAACAACTACTTGTCTAATTCTGGCTGCTGATCATCGAGATGTCTGTTTGGAAGCTGTAAATTATTTTTTTTTCGTAGTTATATGATGATGCCAATTTGATTTATAAAAAAATATATATATATGATGATGCCAATTTGCAGTACACGAGAAAACATCAACTACTATGCCTTTAGAGGAACTGGATGATCCACAAAAGTTTGCTGAAGATGGCATCAAGGTTATCAGCCAGCAGGAGTATGTCTCGCGGTTACATGAACTCAAAGATGAGATTGCTCGTGCTTGGCAGGCTGATGATCGTGTAACATCATTGAAGGTGTCAATCAAAGTGAGTTTTACTGTGATTTTCCATTATTTAGTAATTGTATATGTGTTCATCTATAGCGATTACTTTGTGTTCTGTGTTCTGTTGTCAAGGAGGTTGCAGAACAGAGAAGGGGACTTGCAACCTTATAAATCCTTCGCCAACCCTATCATGTTATGAGATTTTTAGTTTTATTTATTTTTATTATTATTTATTTATTGACAACTAAACAAAGGGAAATTATCGATATACATGTAAAAGTGTAGTAAATGTGTAAATAGAGTATAAAAATATCTGAAAGTGTGGTAGTCTGTGAAAAGTGCATGGAAATTCTAACTATTTTGTTATTTTCTGCATATATGAGCTGTCATTAGCATAACCCTTAAACTAAATAGTAGCATTCATAGTCTCTGAATTTGTGGGAATTCGAGGGTTCGCAGTGGTGAGACTTGAATGTCGACAACATGCCTGGTAAGGAAGCACCTCATCGTCTAGGCTAACGCTGCTAACCCCTTGGTCTTTTATGCATATCTATTATCAAAGAAATATATGGTTTCGTTCATTCTTGGGCTTATAGCAAAAAGTCACCAAGTTGTCTGATTTGGTTGTAATAGCAGTTGTTACTGGGTAGAGCTCGCAAATCTGACATGAACCAGCCAACCCTGAAATGTTTGTGAAATGGCGTTGTGTTGGTCATTTTAAAAACAAGTACATTTAGTACTTTGCAACAAAATCCCCATGTTGGGATACTTAAAGGTTGGTATTTTAATCTATGCAAGGGTTAATTTGCCTTAAAATCAATTTGACTATTCTGCAGGTTGCTAGGCTTCTGACAGACACATCTGTGCTACAATTTTATCCCACATTGTTTGTTCTAGCTACAGATGTAATGGACATGCTTGGCAATATGGTATGGCAACGCATCAAGCAGAAAGCTGAATTTGCTGAAGATGGAAATGTAATCTGCTCTTTACCAGGTTTTATATCTTTTATAAGTTCAGATCTCTGTCTCTGTCTTTCATCCATATTTACTTGAGTGTTACAGCAATGCATGTCCACATTTTTGCACCTTCACTGTTATGCACATTAAGCTAGGATGCCCTTGAATAAGCATTTTGGACAGCATTGTTGGGGTAGGCATGATTGCAGATTACTTCCTCATTAATTTAGATGATTACTGAAAATTTGCTAAATTTTGTGCCCCGATTGTGGCCTGTGAAATCATTTCAAATTAAATCGTGATACAAAATTTTTCACTGAAAGGATATACGCAGATATACTTTCTATCATTAATATTTCTCAGAGTTAATTTACAACTTTTTCTTGCATCATCAAAAAAAAATTGTTGATAAATCCATTTACAATAATAAAATAAATCAAAAAAGAATTAATAAAACAAATCAAAATACAATTCACTTTATTTCGACTGTAAAAAAGTCACTTTATAATATTGGTAATACAAATTTACAGAAATTTTTTGACTTATCCTCCTTGTCACAAGCATATGTATTTTACAAATTATCACAAACTCAAGTTCTTAATGCATACATGTGCCTGATGTCAAAGTTGTAGATGCATTATGTAACTGACTATACAAGGAGAGAATATTTTGAAATAGATACATATGATATTATGAACATTCTAAAATCATTTTTCAACAGGGTTTCCGGTCATGTTTTATATTCTTCAAATATGAAATTTACCTGAAAACTGTATTTGTTTTTTTGGCAGAAAATTTTGATGAAAAGTATATATGCCTTGATGCCAAAGAAACCTGCAGTAACTGGTTCTTCAAAATTGGTTCTATCCGCGAGCTTCTTCCACGCATGTGAAGTCCTAAATCTTTTTCTTTCCTTCTCTATATTCTACAATAATGTTGTCATGTACAGTGTTCATTCTTTCTTTTCCTTGCTTCAATTTTTATTTATATAGCCTGAAATATCCGCCCACTTTTTTATATCCTAGTTACTTGCATATATAATGCAACATGTCTTGCTTCATTAGGTTTGTTGAAATTGGAAATAGAATCGATGTTACGCCCTAAATAGTTGCTTGAGAATTTCATGAGTTGACCTCATGTTTCAAGTGAAGCCTTAATACCTTGCTCCCTGAATAGTAATTCTCAGTGAATTCCTGTTTCGCTAAATAGTAATCCCTGTTGCCAAAGAATTCACAGATGCCTTAATACCTAACTACTTTTAGATGGTTAATTCCTTTTCCTTGTGTCACTTTGCTCCTTGAACTATCAATTTTTACAATTAACACCTTAAACTATTGAAATTAATTCACTTTTCCTGATGTTATAATTTTGGTGGGAGAACACATGAAATAGCCATATGTGATAGTGTAAGGGGCTATCACACTATCACAGAATATTTCATGTTTGTTGGTTGCTTGCCTACTTGTGCAAGTGAAAATGGGTCTTTTCTGTGACAATGATATTTACTGACTTTTTATTTTGTACTGTACGTCAGTTATTTGGAGCTGGCAATATTGCCTTGCTGGCGTTTTCTGCTTAACCGCCCCATGGATGTTCTTGAGCGATTGGTTATGATGACAAGAGGGATTGCAGATCCATTGGCATCCGCTTATTGCCGTTTATATCTGGCTCATTGTGCGCAAAAATTACCTCAACACAACACAAGTATGCAATTTGCACACATTATGTTGCATATTCAGATTACCAGCTTGTGTGTAACTCAGTGATTGTGCACATTTGTAGGGATCAGCCTTGACTTAATAAAGGGTTGGTCCTTGCATAGTCGAAATAATAACAAATACTAAAAAAGAATAAATTTTCTGAGAGGATAAGATGTTGACCAACACTGTGCTGAAACTACTGAATGTGGTTTAGTAATCTTCGAACATGTAAATGTGGTTATGAGGAGATATTTATCTTACATTTTCCTTCTTGTGCACATAGCATTTGGTAAGATTATAAATGTAATAATGCTGTATCAAGTGTGTTTCTGCACCTCCTCAATTTCATGTAATGACTTCCACTCTTCCTGCAATGTTGCTTAAAAAATATATTTTGTTTGAAAATATATTTCTCCTTTCACTAATACAAATTTGTATGTGGAGGAACATAGTGCAGTTGCTTGTTTTTGTAAGGTTGATGGCACTTTTGGTATGTGATAGATGGTGATTGGCTTGTAGCTTTAAAGTTGGTCGTGGACCTGGCTAAGACCTCTGCTTTGGATTTTATGATTTTTAACCTTGCCATACTGACCATATCCCAGCATAGTCTATCCTTGTGTAGTTTTTGGTTCATTGGAATGAAGGTTGAATGGAATGATCATTCCATTAGAATGTTCATTCTTATATTTGGTTCACTAAAAAATGAGGAAAAATTTATTGCAAATGGAATCATTATTTATCATTATAAGGGAATGGCCATTCCATATGGAGGCTAAGGAAAGATTATTCCATTCCATTTTCATTCCACTGAACCAAATTCAGCATTAATGAATGTTTCTAAAAGGCTGTTAATATTTCATATTCATTCATCTTATGGGAAACTGATTCTATGTATTGTTTGATTATTATGTAACAGGATATTTGATCATTTGCATCAATGACATGGAAATTCTATTGACGCGGTTTCTATCAGAAAAAGAAGCCACACATGAAAAATTTTCAGAAAATTGCAGGTCGCTTGTCAGTTTGACAGAACCAGCAATCGAATATATTATTAAATGCATAATTAAGGAGTCATATCAGGTTAGTGATGGCATGTCATGTGATAATCATACTTTTTTTTTTCAATCATAGTCATGTAATAATTTTACTTCTCCTTCTGTAGTACTTTGTGGAAAAGGTGTCCATATCCTGCCATTAAAAAGGGTATAATTTATTGTACTAATCCAGAAGAAGCATGTGATCTAAATATATGAAGCAAATTTATGTACTAGTAGTTCCATATATCATTAAATTTTGAATAACATAACTTGTGTAGAACACACCAAAATGCAAGAGTGAAGAATATAGTACAACAATAAAGTGCTTTGAACCTTTTCAAAATTAATGGTTGTATCATGACTGGGTTGGCTGGAAAGACTGCTGGCTCTTGGGGTGCTGGTACACCATCGACACCTCCATGCCTAGGTTTTTCAATGATATTGTCGACCATTATGCCTAGATTCTGTTCTGAATCTACAAGAGAAATTTTGGGAGGTGGCATGGGTGTTGAGGTCATAGGTTTAGGTTAAGGATTCTATCTAATGCCGCATGATGAGGATAATTGGATGATGATGATTGTGATATTGCAGCTGGTAGCTAGTCATGGTGTTTGATTCCGGCTACTCCATGTGGATGCCAGGAGAATGGTCATGCTCTTGATGGACAAACCAAAGGGGGAAGTGCTCACTAACATTTTCGAGGATGGAGCTGAGAGTAGGAGGGGGTACTTTTGCAGTGTTTCTAGAAACTTTTGGTTTTCTGGTCAAGAAGTGTTAGGGCTGCAAAATGGTCTTATGTAAAATATAAATTACCATGGGTTTGAAGGTCATTCCAAGGAATCTGACATATTCCCAATTGTTTTGGCTTACAAGACAGTAGAAACTTCTTTGTGGGAGCAGCTAGTGGCGTAGGGTTCTGTTGTTGATATAAGTTAATGTTGAAGCTGCCACTTCCATGACTTTAGACCATATTTGTTGGGAAGTCGATGTTGAAGCTGTCACTTTTCTATATCAATGAAGTCATCAGATTAACCAAGAAAAAAGGAAAAATGAATTTATATCATTATGGAGATATTGACTGTTTAGTGCTCATGAATAAGTTTATGTGGTTGCTAACTTTATTATCTTTAATGTCTATTGAAAGACGCGAGCTGGTGAAGTACTGATGGACCTTGGACTGGGGAGGAAACAACCATGTGTCTCAATTATTCTCCATCATCTACTCAAGGAGCTACCTTCTGAACTGGTCGGTTCTAGTGCCTCGGAGATTCTTCAACTCATTGAATGCAGCAAGGATTATTCCTTTGATCAGGTATTATTATATAGGATCCATATGCTCTAGCACATTCATAGTAGTTCTAGAGCTTGCATTGCACTTTATTGACTCTGATTTGTACTTATAAGCAGTTTAACTTATACAATATGCAGTGTTTAAATTACAGGTTGCTTGGCTTCAGGCTTTGTGAAAGATCTCAACTGGACATAATCAATGCAGTAGTAGATAAAATTATTCAGGTCTTCAGAATTTTTAGTTCTTGTTTGCTTTATGCACTGAATTTTTAGTTCTTCCTTGAGTGTTTTTGATGGGATTCATAGTCTTTCCTTGTGCAGATCCTAGATTTAATTCTGTGTGGTTTGATTTTCTGTTTCTGTTGATGCTTTTGAAAATTCTTGCTGTCTCATTCACGTCCTTTATTAGTTTTTATTCTTTAATTTTTTTGGGAGGCACTTTTGGTGTTTGCGGTAGGAGACGTGTGACACATAATAGCCATTTTCTATATGGCATGGGAGGGAGTAGTCACTTGTTGTGCATATGCTTGAGCATTGCACATATTTGTTGTGGATCTTCTATATACTAGCAACATATACACGCATTGCTGCATTTTGTGTAATCCGATAGATACTGGATAAGCTACATTTTTCTTAAGACTATTTTCATATGTTACCAGAAAATGCTAATGCTCTAGCGATTTACGTATTGGTATGCACATTCCGAAACATGGTACACTTTCTGATGTAGGACGAGTAGGGATTACTTTTCTACAAGTAATGAGCCCAGTTTAAGTATACTGGCAGCAGCAACAATAGACTTATAGGGCTGGATTTGGTGGGATTTTGTGACTGCAGAAATATTTAAAAGAATAAGAGTTTAAGGGTTTGTAAAAGGGTAGGGTTTTGGGAATGAAAACACAAATGTTTAGGGGCAGTTGGGTGGTTGTTCTAAGCACTGTGAACAATGACGTGAACAGTAACCTTGCTGGATAGAAGAAGAAGAAGAAGAAGAGAGAGAAAGAAAGAGAAGCGCTTCACCCTCATAAGGGATAGGCCAATCACACAAACACAATCTCAAATTTTCATAATATTAACTCTGCTATTGAATCATTGAGATTACACATATATTTATAAGCTAAAGACTTTCCTAATTCTATAAGGACTATTTCTCAAATTGAGAAACTAAAAATATTTAGCAACTACTAATATTCTAGACCAACTATGACTTTCAATTTTACTTCAATCATAATAAGAAATTTTAATGATTTCTAATTCTACTTCATATCAAAATAGGAAACTTTTTGACCACTAAGATTATTTTTAGACATAACAAAACCCATATATAATAACCCATTTAATAACTTGACCCAAAATAAAACCCATGGACAACCCTACAACCCATGTCCAGCAAAACTGAAGTTACCATAATACCCTTAACTATTAAACACTACCATGGACACTTCTTTTTGGACCAAAAAGGCTTCTTGACGAACATAGGACCGTTAGATTTTGTGTTGGGTTTCCACAATCTATCGTACTTGTTTAACCATGTAATAGATGTTGCATCACTTTCATTTCAAAATGGTAAATTTAGTGATCGAATACGTTCCGAGAAGTTTTTTCCAATATATTTCTTTAAATGTTACCTTAGGAAGAAAAAATCAAATATATAAACTAAAATCTAAGGTGAGTTAAGTTTTGACAAGACAAAACACAACACAACAAAAATGAGTCATAATTTTCATAGAAATGATTTGCTACATAAAAAAAAAAAAAAAAAATGGATACCTAATAGCTAAAAGAAAATTACTTTAGAAGTACTTTAAATTCCTAAGTATAATATATATAAGTCTACTCTTCTAGTACCACATTTTAAAGCATGTAGCGTACTACGTTCCCATTCCCGTTCCATGTACCGGAACTATCCACGTTCTAGGTAACATAGCATTATATATATTAAACAAAATTTATGTGATCTAGAATACAGCTGGCTGAACTGCACACTAGAATCCGTACATATAAAAATTGAAAAAAGAGAAAGTATAGGGCTAATCTTTAACTGTTTTATGGGATCTTCATGTTAGTAGGCTATCTATTTGAGTTGATCATTAACAGTCCCAGATTTTTGACTCCCTAATTTTAATATTACCGACTGGGGACGGACACAGGACACAGATTTTGAAAAAAATTAGCATATGGACATGACAGGGAAATGGAATTTTATTATTATTTGCTATGTATATTAATATATTTAGTTACAACACAGAAATATAAGAGACATAGATGTATATATTGATGCATTTCTATTTTTTCTGCCTTTTCCTCTCTTTGTTTCCATGTATTTTACTTTAATCCCAAATCATCTTTCTAAAATTACAAAAAAAAAAAAAAAAAAACCACGAAGGTGTTTTGAGGCGTGTCCAAACACTGGACACGTGTGTCAGTGAAGTGTCCCTAAGGTGTCCTGCAAAAAAATAGTAGTTAAAAAAAATTCACACGGCACGTACATTTCTGAGAAGTGTCTGTGCTTCCTAGCGCATCCTAGTTTCTAGTAGATCATCCTTGCACATGTTGAATCTTGAAAAATTCAAAAATTGACCTTTGCTTTGTATTTTTTTATTTTTTTCCTTTAAATTCTTTGCGTGCATGGTACTCTATATTTATTTTTACTGTGATATGGTGGTTATCTGGCCAGTAAAAGTATGTCTTATAATTATTTCCTCATTTGACATCTTGGGGATGTATTTATAATGGTAGATTATTAATTAAGTTTATTTATTAAGTGTGCCTCAATTTTGTGTGATTCTTGAAGAAAGTTTCTTAGATGTTTCAAAATAAAAATTTCAGGTTGTTTCTGCATACAATAACCTTGATGAGTACTTGAAGGTTATCGATGCTTATGTGGATATTATTCTTCAGAATCAGATGGTAAGTTGAGTGCCTAGGCTTGCTGAATTGCTGGGGTGTACCTGCAACTTATGTTGTTGCTGATTTCTTTTTTTATCCTAAGATGTGAATCTGGTCCTATGACATTTGTTACAATGAACAAGGAGATCTTTACTATCTTTGCTAGCACCCAAGGCCTTTGCAGATGCATACATGGTTGTCAAACAATGTATTCAATGAAGTTTCTAATGTTGCTTTAGTAGCAGGGAAAAACATATAGACAACTTCAGCACAACATAGTACAAGGGTGAAATCTCCACATAATGCACAAGGAGTGACTCTATAGTTTCGTTGAAGTAGCTTACTTTTTGGGCTTGGGTTAGGCTGCCAGTCACATATACGTTTAACAACTATAAACTTTTGTCCATTTTGAGTGAATACTTAGAAAAGTTACAAATTCTACCTTGTGGCTTTGTTAGAATATGATCAAACTCAATTACTTTATCAAAATTTTCTGAAGTTTTGGATGAAAGTTTCCCCATCTGATCTCCAAAGTGACACAAAGTCCCAGAGCATTTGTTGCTTCTGTCTTATTAATATCATCATAAGTTCTGTTTAACTCATTCTTTAAACCAGGGTTGCTTACAGCTTGGCAGGAAATCACCTATAATAAGAACTTCAATGTTCTTTTTCTTTAAGCAGCTCTCTTGGTTTCTTTTGAGTATGAATGCCAGAAACAATATGAATTATGTGACTTAGGGTTGGTTTGGGATGTCCTAAAAAAGTGCACTTTTTGACTTATTGGTGGGTTTGGGTTAGGTTTGGATTGGGTTTGATGTGATGTGTTAGAGAGGTGATGTGATTTAAATAAGATGATGTGATTTAAATAAGATAGTGACTTTTTGACTTTTTGGCTTATTTAGTACATGCCAAACAAGGCCTAAAAATCATCAATTGCTTTTTCCTTCTTGAAAATTTCAGTTCACTGTGCAGGTAAGAAACGTTATAGAAAAAAAAAGAATAGTTTAAATGAGGAAGTTGGGGACCTATAATGGCGAGTAGAAAGGATGTAATGGCAAATTAATGCTTTTGTCAGAATTGGATGTTGCATTAAGGATTTTGCTTCATCTTGTGTTCACGGGCAATATTGTGAACAGGACCATTTCTAGTCTGAAGTCTGCAAACTGTTAGATATACCAATTTTTTTTTTTGTTGTGGTCTCCTAAATGAATTAATTAAATGACAGGATAATCATTTGCATGTTATATTGGATGGTATTGCGAAGCGAGCATGCAATGAAGGGATTGCTGAAATTGAATTGATCAGCTTGCAATCAATTTTTTTAAAGCTTCTTGCTCATTTCAACAACTTAGAAGACATATTTTCCCTGGTAGGATTATTCAACTTTTTGTTGTTGTTCATTATAGCGTTATCTTAAAAATCTCATTTCTATTTGCTAATTATCTGTTATCTGTTTGTAAGTTTCATGGTTGTATAATTTAGAAACATAATATAGTACTAAACAAGACTGCTAGAGGCAATGTATATCAATTATTTTGCAGACCCATTTCATTGAGATCTTAGATATGATGCATGGGAGCTCAAGAAGCATGGTCAATATGCACATTCTTAATATAGCGACAAGGTATGTCCCTTAGTTTAATGACTCTGTGTTACATCCTAATTGGTGTAGGCATCACCTCAGCATTTCTGTGCCTTCCCTTCCTACCCTTGACCTGCATTGATACCTTAGTGTCGCCTGGCATTACTGAAACGCGTGTGCTTAGGTCATATGAGTGCAGTTGTAGCTACCCATCGGTGTGGCTTTAGGGACACATGGGCAACTGAGCACTTGAGGCCTGGTCAATCATATATTTCTTGAATTGATTTAGTCTCTAATGACTATCATTGGACTTGTGAGTTATGACAAATGAAGTTCTGGCCAGTCCCACAATATTGGTGGTCCTTGTGAAGGACATTGTGTGTGTCAGAATCTACAAAATTGGATGTTCCATGCCTAATGATTTCGGACATCTGTTGGCACTAGTGAAGTATTTGTACTTGTTTTGTAATGAAATGCTTGATTCTTGAATTAAATCATACTTTCTATTATCTGTGAACTCATCATCTGCTGGTTCAATCTCCTATATGCTATAAGCTCTATGATTACTCCACATAAGATGTTCATTATGAATGTGTACGACCCTTGGTTCATGCTTTATTATTATTTTGTTGCTTTGAGTTATCCAATATTTTCTTTGTTGCAACAATTCGCTTTAAAAAAAAAAAATGCTTCATAACTTATAGGTGAAAAGGAGAAACTAAGTAGTATGCAGTGAGTTGGTGACAATCAATATTGAACCATGTTACTTGAAATATTAAATAAGGTGTCTTGTATTTTGCTTTCTGTGATATATCTCATTATTTCCTTTTGGTGGGTATGAGAACTGGAGACATTATGAAAGAAAACAGTTTGTGCAATCCTCTTTTTATGTATGTATATATATTTTTCTTATGGTGCTAATAGATCATATTGTTGCTGCTGTCACCTAGCCATGCCTTGGCTAGGCAGGCTTTACCATCTATTCCTTTCTAGTTGCCTCTGTTTACTTAGCTAACTTAAACAGTATTTTGACCAATTATTGAGCTTTGTTGGTGCTGTTATACTCACTGAAAACCAACTAGGAATAATTTAATTTTATAACATTATTGATAGATCTTTTAGTAGCTGGTAGGAGTTCAACAAATATTGGAAGCCATATCCTTGATTATATACATCTAGATAATTTCTGGTCTGCAAATTTTCCTACAATAAATTATGCAAGCCATTTTTTTGTTCTGGAAGTATAATGCAGTAATTATTATCTTTGGCTATTTTAACGAGCAGGAATAGATGCATTTGTGATCCTACAATCATACAGTTTATTTTTGAAGTTTCTCAGTCTCTGCACGATGGTATAGATTACTCAAATATGAGAGATGATGATAATCAACAACGTGCTCGCTTGATATCTCATTTTGTAAATATGGTAACTTATTTCAACTGCCACATTTTTTTTTGTTTTTGTATATCTTGGAGTTGAGTTCTATAGTAATGAATTAGATTGATGCTGTTAGGTTGACTATGGGATGGAGGTGGAACGCCAATTGGCATTTTTAGTTGAATGCCGTGGAGCGTTTCGTAGCATAAACGAACTTAAGGTTAGTATTAAACCATAATTTTCAAACATATACAAAAATAGTGTATGATGAATATACAAGAATAGTGTATTATGCCAAAGGTTAGGTGTGTATCCAATCTTTCCCCTCTCAAATACACATTAATGTGTACTATTTGGGCGTCGTTTTTTTTTTTTTTTTTTTTTTTAATTTTTACACAAGATTAGTTTGCAGTGAGATTGATTTTAATTCTTACAATTGTTTATTTTTATATTTAACCTACAGAAGTACATGTCGAAACTGTTGAAAGTTAGCATCTTCTGTAGTTTGTTACAATCGTTTTGGTTGTACTAAAACATAAATAGTTTGTGATATCACTTCTTATTTTTTGGTGATACCACTTACCTATGCACATTCTTACCTTTCTTCACAGAAAACCCAAACAGTTAGCCCTTCTGTCAAGTAATTGTTATTATATTGGAAGACAATACAAGAGGCGTTTTGAACTTATGATGCATATAAAATGGTTTTGAAGATCTTCGGAGCTTACTGCTTATATTTTTTCCCCCACAAGCCTATGTTAAGGGTTCTATTCTACATGCAGGAAACTCTTGTTCACTCCAGCAATTGCTTAGCGGTTAAAGCAATGAAAGATGGACAAAAACACCTTAGTTTTGTCAAATCTTGTATAGCGTATAGTGAAGTTACAATCCCTTCTGTTCCATCTCGTGTTAGGCAGTTTATTCTTTATCTTGAAACTGCAGAGGTAATATGTTCTTTCTTTTATGTAATTCATTAATTCAACAAACATAAAAGCATATCTGTGCTGATTGTCTTGTTCCTACATGTCAGATTGCTCTATTGGGTGGCTTAGTTTCTCATTCAGATGGACTTCTAGATTCAGCAATTATCTGTCTGCAAACTTTGGATCTGATGGATGGTTAGTTCCTCACTTCAGATCAATAATTGCATCAAAATTATTTAATTGGATTTTGAATTAGATGAAGATTTCAGATTGGAATATAGTAAATATGAACAATATTCATCTAGGTTTTTACTAGATGGCCATGTTTACATGATTTTGAAAATGAATGACTTTGATTTAGGTTTTCATAATTTTATTTTGCAAATTAAATCTTAATTATGGTATCTTTATGATTAAAGAAAAGTTGAACTGTGCAACATTTACCCTGGAAAGTTTAAATTATAATTTCTTGATATGTAGTGTTTTAATGTTTGCAATTGTATGAACTAATTTCAGACAATTCTTGTTGGTATAGAAATAAAAAAAATCCCCTCAGCTGATTACAAGCTTGAGACAATCTTGTAGAATGGCTTTACAGGCAATGAAGGTTCAAAAGTTTCTTTATAGTTTTCTGTCCTTTTGTTTTGGGGTTCAAAAATTTTCTCATTTGAGCAAGCTTGTAGAATTTTATTTTTTTTATTTTTTATTTTTTATTTTTAGAAGGGATAAATTTTAATGATTTTCTGTGGTATAAAAAACTACTATAGGATAACACCCAAGCCTTTTAAAAAGCACCTGTGCGTCATGCTGATATATTCTTCATTAACTTCCAACTCAAAGTCTGCTCCCCATTGTAGTTTGAGATTGTGGAACAAGGAAATATATTTTCCTTCGCTTGTCTACTTACCTACCTCCCTTCTTTTCTCTCAATTAATGAACCAACTGCACCAGAGAAACTTTTAAATGATTTCCCTTCTCATTTCTTTGTGTATATCCTACCAAATGTGTATGAGTGTTCCATATTAAAGTGAATGATGAATTAACTCATCTCTTTGTAGGTTCGCGATTATCAAATGAGGTTGATGGGATCCTCTCCTTAATACGAAAGTTGTGCAGCCTCCTGGTTTTGGTTCCAGGTCATTGAATTTTTTTTTTAAAAATGTTTCAATTTCCTTGCAAACTGTGTCACAAATGCTACCTATGTTCCAAGTTATTCTGTGCATTCGTTCTAGTAATGTATATGCATTTACAATAATATATATTTGACTTCTTGTGAACAACATATGCCTGATTGAAAGAAGAGGTAGTGCTGTTTTGTTTATGGTCAATGCACATGAACTTGCTAACGGTTCTTGGATTATGAAACAATCACTTTTTGAGGTGATTGTAGGATAAGGGGACTGCCAACTTTAATGTTGGTTGGGATGCTAAGGAAAGGCATGGTAGCTTGTTCCTTAACTGTTGATATGGCTCTAAACTGTGGAAAGCAAATCCGGTTTCATGTAACACATTTCAAATAATTGGGTCTATATTTTGGCTAGTTTAAGTGAGGTTGATATGTGGCATGGACGATGGAACTGCAGTGTGTTTGATCTCTCTCTGTATGGGGCAAACTGTTCGTCAGATGCTGGCATTTCAAGTGGTTTTGGTTCATTCAAGGTTTTTATCTTTGACATACAATCTGAAGTGTCAGCATTGTTTGTCTGTTTGCCTCCTTTGCTATCAGCTGTCAATTCTAAATTTAACCCGCGTGACAAGGGTAGTAACTGCCAAGATGGATCTATCTATTTTTAAAATGTTCGGCAATGCAAATATTACTTGGGGGAGGTATCCAATGAACTCCTCTTGCTCAATCTACTAATCACCATAGCTTCATGGTGCCATTATTTTAAAATTAAAGTGATTTAGATCCTGTTGTAATCAAAGTTGCAACCATGAATTGCTTTATATATCAGAACACGCTTTCTGATTCTGTCCTCTTATATGCTATCTGATGTCGTATTCCCTATTGAAGGTAATCCTGAACGAGGAGTCACTTATATTCCAAGGTGCATGTTGACACTTATTAATTCCCAATCGTGGTAAGCTTTTGCTCCTTGAATTCTAATCTTCGCACCACATTTATTCATACTAGTTTGATGTTCTAATACAATGGTGTAGGATGACATCAAGAATGAGGACAATGGTGTTATGTGCAATTGTCTCTTTGGCAGCAACCCTATCTCAATTTAAGCTCCCATACCATGCAAACCATGAAGAGGTACTTGTATAATGTTAGCTCGCCTTTGATGTCGTGGTTTTGCACTTTCAGTCTTGAGATTGATATGTTGTCCACGTTACTTGTCAAAAGAGCATTATTACCTGACATTGTTAGAAGCTAGATGTAGTATGTGAATGTTCTGTTACATTCCCATTGCTTTTGATATGTTTCTTTTTCTTATACAATCAGATGCTGGGCAATGATCATTTGTTCTTTGGTGATCCAACATATTTGCAAGAGCTTCTGTCATTGTCTGCTCTTATTCTTCAGAACCTTGTCGATTTTATTATGCAGGAGCCTTCCCGGGTAAGTTGGGATTCTCTGACTTATTACTGTTGCATTGATTGACTGATTTAACAACTGTGCTGACTATTAAATATTGGGACAAAGGTTGCTCGTGGAAGCATGGCACTTGAAGCTTGCAACTGTATCGCATCATCTTTCAATGTAAGTGACCCATCTTTCTCTCTCTCTCTCTCTCTCTCTCTCTTGTTATAAGTGACCCATCTATTAGTAGCCTGCTGTTATGCATATAAAGTTTTTATAATACTTCAATCTGAAAAAGGTTTCTTGGGTCATTGAATGAGAATTAAGAGGTTGATGGCAAAGCTATCTCCCTTGCATGGTTGGCACATGACACAGATGTGTACATGGTTTAGCCATCATATCATTTATCATAATAATCTAATTAATTGAACACTCATGGATAGTGCATTAAGAACCAAGGGGCTCTAGCCTAGTTGGATAGCCCTTTGGCCACCAAGTCTCTCTTAAGGGGGAGGTCTTGGGTTCCACTCTTAGGAGTGGAATGGGGAGGGCAAGATTTTCTTGCAAGGTGTATGGATGTGAGTTTCAACTCCCCCAAAGTGCTAATCTAATAACTAACCACTGACATTCGCCGATCAAGAAAAAAAAAAAAGTATAGTGCATTAAGTACAAAATCAATTTATAGATAAACTATTTCGTCTATTTGACAGATATCAATATGTGGTACCATTACCGTAGTGTAAAATTTACCTAGCTTTATGGAGTTGTGAAGATAGTTTTTTGCCCTACTACCCTTCTGTGGGAAAGACTCCATTTTGTTGACCAGTCATATACTACTATTGTTTGTTGCAGCATATATGGCTGGAGTATATATATTTTTGTGCAGCTTATAACTTTTTTGTTTTTGTTTTTGTTTTTTTCCCTCTGCCAGTGTGCTTGATGTAGTTTTTGCTTTCTACTTGTGAGACAGTAGTATCTTAATAGGCTGAGAAAAAGTCAATTATCAAAAGGCTGGAGAAATGATGCTTTAAACTTCTACTTTTTGATTATTAATTTTAAAATTACAAAATGCTGCATGATTTGGACTTTTTCCAATATCCAATGTTTGTTGGGTTGACCATGAATTTTTATGAAGCCCCCTATGTGATGCAAAATTGAAAATCTTTGGAACTGCCCAAATTTGCATGTGAACTTTTTAGCCGACTATATTATTCTCAAATTTAGTCTTCATTCACAAGTTGTTTTTCACCTTTACCTCAATGCCACACAATCTCCATTCAATGTAATTCAAGTAGTGCTTCTCTATAAATCTTTCCTCGGAAGCAAAGCATGCATTACGTGGATTGCAGTTTCCCCATCTAGTTTCATGCAAAGAAAACGGCATGGTTATCCTTGACTAATACACTACCTTATTACTGTCTGTGGTATGTATTGCTTTCTATCTGTTGCCTATTTATTATCATCAAGGTTTTAAAAAGCGGCCGCAACCGTTACGTAACGCCGTTACGTAACGGTTTTCAGCGGTTACCGCCACCCGTTAAGGCCGCTTTTGCAATGTGACTGAGATTCACAGGTGTGTCGGCCGTAGCGGCTGCCGTAGCGGTCGTAATGGTGCCATAACAGCCGTAACGGCCTGTTACGCACCGTTACGTAACGGTTCCAAACTATTTCTTTCGAAAAAACACACAAAAAAAAGCTGAAATTGGGGAAGAGAGATAGAGAGAAGAGAGAAGAGGGAAGATAAAGAGAGAAAATGGAGGAACAAGAGATAGAGAGAGAGAAGAGGGAAGATGAACATATTATTGATTTATTGAAACTGTAAGGCCTATGCTATTCTATTCAACTGCTATCACTAAACTATTTTGTTTGTGTGTTTATCTATATATTATTTGAAAATAATAATAATAATAAGTGTGATCAGTATCTATTTGGCTTGGTTAAAATATGTATATATATATATATATTTAAGCTCTTATTTATTCTCTTACTTTTGTCATTGTTTATCTTATATATAATAGTTAGTGATTGATTTTTTGTATAATATAAAGTCATTAATTATTAAAATAAAATGTAAAAAACTCAGTTTATAGTGATTTAAAAATATGAAATATATTGGATCATACTTAAAAATTTACAAAAATTGATCAATATTTATTTTTAACTCAATAAATATGATCATGGAAAAAAAATATGCGTATTGGTAAGTTTTTTTTCAAATTGTGCGAAAAATAAAAAAATTCACGGTTCCGGTTACCGCAACCGTTACACTACGGCCTTTACACCCCGCAACCGCAACCGCGTCACCGCCACCGTTACAGCGACCGCAACCGCTTTTCGGAACCTTGATTATCATTATTGCGATCTGGATCGTAGGATCATAGCACAATCCGAAATTGCCAAAATGATCCAAATCATTGTAAAATCAATACTATAGCAGGATTGCAGGTGAGATCGTGTGGAGTTGTGTAGGATCATAGGAGGTGGTGATTTTTCTCCTTATTTTTGTACTCATCATCCCTATTGGTGTTTTTACTTTATTTATATATATATTAAATAGAATCTTATGATCTTTGATCCAATCTCTGTGACCCTCACACCAATCCAACCACATAGGATCTCGATGTTGACAACCATGTTGTTGCCTATTATGTGTTATCCCTGATGCTTTTGTACTCATATGTTGGCAGCCAAGTCATGAAGTGTTGCCGTTCTTCTCGAAGCTGATGGAACTACTGCCAAGTCATGTTTGAGCTCTAATGACAAATATCTGCATTCAACCATAAAATGCACTGCCAAATTCTTGCAGACAAACACTTAAAGGAGTTAGAAGAATGTGAAGTTGGTGGGCAGCTTGAGATTATGTTCATTGTTGCATGCTCTAATGATTTTAGTATTCCATTGTAAATTTGAAACATTCACAAAACTTAAAGAGAAACCAACACCCCCCCCCCCCCCCCCCCCCCCCCCTTCTAAAACAAGCTGTGTATTTTTACAGGGGTGTAGTTTTGTTGGTCTCAGAAAGAGAAATTGGAAGGCATTACATTATTTTTGTACAAATGTACATTCACTATATAAATGCTTGATACGAGGTGAAAAATGGTCGAGTTGATTTTTTGTTTTTATTTTTACAGGCCATGTTTCTTGTAGGTGCTTTAATGAGATTGATTTCTTTCCTTCCCTGGATGTTTTTGTTTTTGATATTATAATCATTATATCTTTTAGCAGTTGCTCATAAAAATTGCTTTAATTTCATCCACTTCATAGAAAACAAAAAAGGACTTGCATAAATTCAAAGGATTGAGATTTTGAAATAGATTTGAAACTTTTGAATGCATAGATGTGAATGCATGTGCCCCAATTTACTAAGGGGAAATAACAGTGCGGTGTAACAGTAAAATTTTTTTTTACAAATCAGTGGAAATATTTATACACGCTAATAATTAAAATGCTACTTTTCCATAAAATTGTAATTTTTTCTTACTCTCATCACTGTACTGTTATTCCCCTTTTTACTAATTGATATTTTATGAGAATTTTTTGGGGAATATAATTCACCATAAAACAAAGTTTGCTATAAAGTTTAATTTTTACAGACCATAATGTTAGAAACTATTATGTATTAGAGGGTCACTTACAGGATTGTGATTTAGCAGTTCTCATACAGTCGTAGTTCTGGGAAAACATTTTTAGAATGTGAGATAATTTTAGTAAGAACAATGCTAAATATGCCAACTATATTAGAGCATTTCCAATAGTGAATTATGTTTTTAATCAAATCTGAGGGAAAAAAGGCAATTTTCTCAATCTGATATGAAGTGTTCCAACGGTTGCAGCTTGCATCAAAAGATAGGGACGACCAGCCGGTCGACCGGAAAATGCACTGAATTTTTTTCCCCCCCCTCCATTTCTGTTTCTCATTTCTTTCTCTCCATTAAATATTTTTCATTTTTTGTTTGTCTCTAATAATGATTTCCTTCCAAAATTTGATATGAATACATTAATTCATGTACCATATACCAGACGAGAAAATGGGGAAAATCTAAAAGAGATCATGAGTTGAATGGGCATGCACTTCTCTGCTTCCCGAAGCCATTTTCTTGCTCTTGTCTCACTACTTTTTTTGGGAAAATTCAGTTTATCAGTTAGGTTTAGCAAGTAAATGAAGAAATACCCAAATGGGTATTCCAGATTTTCTGTGCTGCTCTCAAATGGGGAAATCTAAGAAGAGATCCTGGTGTCAGAGATCAAAGTGTGCATACAACTAAGGGGCTTTTCCCAAATTAAGCCAAATTAGCAACTTATTTATCAAACTAGGCCTAGTTTGGACGGAATTCCCAAACTAGGCTAAAACGTGGTTCACAACCACGCTTTCAACATTTTTGTGACTGTCGCGCGGAAATTTCCTGAAATCGTAAAAGCGTGTTTCCAAACCACGCTTTTAATTATATATTTTTTTTTTATGAAAGCGTTGTTGTAAACCACGTTTTTAACTTAAATTTTTCTTTTTCTGAAACGTGGTTGTAAACCACGCTTTTAACTAAAAAAAAATTTTCTTTTGAAAATGTGGTTGTGAACCATACTTTTACTGTTCATAAAAGAAAGCGTGGATGACAACCACGCTTTTAACCAAAATCCGTTTTTAAGTGAAAGCGTGGTTCGTAACCACGCTTTTAAAACTTATATAAATATCTCCTAGCCCCGTCATTTGCAATCACGCTTTTTACACTTAGCTTTTTTCGACTTCACTCTTGCTCCCTGCTCTCACTCTCACTCTGCTCGCGCTCCCTCTGCTCTCAGACTCTCTCTCTCTGCTCTCACTCTCTCTCTGTGCTCTCTCTCTGTCCGTGAGTTGCTCTCTCTTGTTGGTATGGCGTCTGTCTCTCTCTGTTGATCTACTTTTATGCGTTTATTGTGTTTGTGAAATGTGAATGTGGGTACAATGTGGGTAGAATAGGGTTCATGAATGTGAAAATGTTGTGAAATCAGAAATCATAAATTAGGGTTAGGGTTTTGAATTGTGAAATCAGAAATTCGGATTAGAAAAAAAGAAATTAGGGTTTTGAATTGTGAAATCAGAAATTAGGGTTAGGGTTTCAGACTTGGTAGTTATAAGAGAATGATGAAAGGCTGTGTGATTAAAAAGACATAAATGATAAAAAATGAAGTAAAAGAATATATATTTATATTATTGTATAAATTTGATCCATGCAAATAGCTTAATAGATCTTCCATATAGATCCATGCATGTTATCTACCACTAAAAATACACACTATGATCATTCACTTTGCTTAAAATCTTTGATGCTAGTATGGAAATTGCAAACCAACAAAAGACTTTGCAGATAGGCCCTCAGTTATCTTGAATATTTTCATATTTTGAAGTTACCAATATATGTAGGAGATTTGTCTTAGACATAAAAGAGGTAAATCCAAATGAAAAAATTAAAATTAAATATCTTCCTTCTACATAGAGAATCAACAAGGTAAGGAGTTCCCATACGTGGTATACGGCAAGCCAACCCTTTGAAAAATTCATTAATGAAAACTAGACTACCATTGGAACATTCAACAAACCATCTTAAAAATCTCAAAAAAGCTTCTACCTTTCTCCTACAAATGGCCTAAAGCATACAGTCAAGTAGCCCCAAACCTTTAAATTAAATAACAAGATTTCAATATAGGATACGATCACATTTAGAAACCTATTTGAGATTTTGTGACCCAAAAATTGGAAGGTACCCATCCCTCCATACTCCAATTTATATTCCTCCAAAGCCTTGAAGGAGAAGGTGGTGAAGGCTTCAGTGCCCCTCTTCAAAATTTAAAGATAGCATCAAGTTCAATTCATACAAGTGTTCCTTAGGTTTTCATGTACATACAAATAACTTTGATTAACTTTGATTAAAATAACTTTGTATGTATATGGGGGCATTATTGTATAAATTTGATTAAGGTGAAAATTTACAAGAAAATATAATTCTAATTTTAAATAACTTTTATAATAAATATAATTCTAATCCTGTCTATATTTTTTTGTATTGTGAATTGTGAATCCTGTCTATATTTTTTGAAATTAGGGTTTTGAATTTTGAATTGTGAATCTTGTTTATATTTTTTGAATTGAAAATTTTATTTTTTGCTTGTTAATCCTGTCTATATGGTTAAATTTTCTTATTCTTTCACTTATCTCTTAAGTTACATCATTAGGCCACTATAACTAGTACAAACAAATTTTTTGGGTTATTTTAGGAAATATGTTAAAAGCTAATTTTTCGTTTTTTTTTTTTTTAAAAAAACTTTTTTTGGAAAAACGTGTAAAAAAAGTAGAGAAAATGATGTGACCCCAAAAAAAATTATAAGTCAAAAAATAACTTTTAACCTCTTTTCCAAAAGAGGCCTTTGAAGTCGTCCTTAAAAAATGCTATTACCAAAACATTTTATATAAATTAAAAAATTTTATTTGAAAAAATTAAAAATTTTGATTTATAAAATGACTCATTATCGATAATTTTTACGCACTTGAACTATCCAATTGACTTATTCCCTATGCGTCTGGATTATGTTTATTCAATTAAGCTTTATATTTTTATGATAGTCGGATGTCTGAATCAGTTTACGTATTTCTCGACTAATCTTAGAATCCACACCAAACGTCCCTTTCACGTAGATCGAACAAATCTCAAATAATATCTATAAACATGACCTCAAGAAATTGATAAAACATAATGAGAGTTTAACTTGAGACCTGAAAGGAGCATACCTAATTTTTAACACATAATGAGAACTCATTAATATTAATGAAACTCAAGTTTGACTCGGTTCGGCTCGATAATTTTTTTTTAATGTTATTTATATTGTTTAAATAAAAATAAATGAGTCGAGCTTGACGAACAGAGCCGAGCCCTTAACAAGCTCAGTCGAGCTTGTTCATGAAAAGTTCCGGTGATTTGCAGCCCTATTTGAAAGACTCATGATTGGGAATTTGGGAGAAGTATTTCAAATATCACCATACTTTACTAGAAATAATATAAAATTACAACTCATAATTATTAACTTTCAAATTTTTTATTTTTATCTTTTATAACTGAGTATCTAAGCCAATTTATACACACCTCGACTAAATTTAAAATTATAATATATGCATCAAAAGAGAGTCTTAAAACATTCTAATTAATAGTCCATAGAAATTTCCTAGGTAAGAAGAAAAGAAAAAAAAAATGGCACTTCGATGGCTAAGCCTGTGTTTCATAATACCAAATAATTGCTACGGATGGCCCAATAGATTGACATGGATTAATATCCAAAATTTACTACATAGATTTAACCGCCAACATAAGCCCATAAGCCAAGGCACAAGCCTCTTTTGAGCACATGAAAAAAATTAATTTATTGGTTTATTTTGATTATATTATCTCTCCATTTTTTTTGTATGTTTAAAAAAAAAAAAAGTAAATAAATTAATTTTTTTTCTTACTTTTCAAAACAAGCCAAAATAAGTTTTTTGTTTGAATTTCATAACAAAACCTCTATGACTTCTAAAAAGTGAACGAGGGTTACCATTTCACATAGGAAATAACTTTGTCATTAAGGTCCCTAATGGCACAAGTTTGAGCAAATAAAAGTAATTTCTCTTTAATTGTCCATAAATCTCAAGAATTAGATCACCAGTTTTAAAAAATTAAGAGCAATGTTTGAAATAAAAATTAAGAACAAGTCATACAAAATCAGTCGAGTTATTTCAACTCAATGAAAAAAATAATAATTTCATACAAAACTTACACTATGATTTAAGATTTTTGTATGACTTGTCCAATTTTGTCCAATCTCACTAAATAAATACAATACTTGATAGAAATTATACTATAAAATTATATGAAGAGAAAAATAAAACAAGAATCTTCATAATGTCTTCAGATTCAAAATTAGTGATATATCAGTCTACTTTATCAAAATACTTAAAAAATGGATCAAGATTTATCAAAATAAAACAAAATAAGTGTTTTTTAAATTGCTCCCACTTACATGCGTACGATTAAATCATTGCCCAAATTAGGGGTTTTTCCCAAATTAAGGCAAAATAGTTACTTATTTCCCAAAGTAGGCCTAGTTTGGACAGAATTCCCAAACTAAGCTAAAACGCGGATACAAACCACGCTTTCACCGTTTTTGTGGCCCTCCCGCGGAAAATTTGTAAAATCTTAAAAGCGTGGTACAAACCACGCTTTTAATTAAGAAAACATGGTTTACAAACCACGCTTTTAAGGAAATTTGATTTATACATAAAGCGTGGTTAGGAACCACGCTTTTAAGTAATTTTTTTTTTCTTCAGAAAACGTGGTTGCAAATCATGCTTTTACTGTTGACCCGTGGATGATAACCACGCTTTTAACCAAAATGTAAAAATTCAACAAAAAAATCAAAACCAGCACTCACTCTTCTTTCTCACATACACTCACACTCACACACTCTCTCTCTCTGACACACACACTGACAACACTCACACACTCATATCAAACATAATTTTTATATAATTTTTGTAAATATAAATCATTTTTATATAATTTTTATTTTTCGAGTAGTTAGAAATAATTTTTTACAAATTAAATTGAAACAATCATACGTATCTATATAACCTGCCCAAAAATTAAAATGATAATAATTTTTTACCCTTAAATGATAATTATTTTTTACTTTTTATTTCTTAACCAAATTAATTTTTAATTTTTTAAAAAAAAATTCTAAAAATCAAACCATACATAGCCTAAAAATCTTTTGATAAGTCATTTCTTACGTTGGTAACTTATTTAATTATTTGTTAATTTTATGACATTTTTACCATCTGAAACATGTTTGGTAACCATTTCATTTTCAGTTTTCAATTTATATTTACTAAAATTTAAAAACTATCATAAAAACTTGTTTGATAATTTTTTTGGTTTATAAATGGTTGTCTCAATTTGTAAATTTGAGGAAAAAACGTAAATTCAAAAAATGAGTTTACATTGGGTTTTAAACAAAAAATTAAAAATTTTACCAACAAATTTTTTTTTCAATTAATTTTTTTTTCAAATAACTTTTTTTTTCAAATAATTTTTTTTCCAATTAATTTTATTTTTTTTTTCAATGAATTTTTTTTTTCAAAGGTGAGGGGAGAACTGTCATAAACATAAACATGAGGGGGTGTCAGTGTAATTTACCTAAATAAAAATAAATAAATTTTAAGAATTAAAGTAAAAAAGTAATCATTTTATATAGTTGATTATTATTTGCTATTATAAATTATTATTATATATATTTAATATTGGTCTGAATTTTATAAAATAAAATTTATATATATTAAAAATTATATATGTTTGATGTGAGTGTGTGAGTGTTGTGGGTGTGTGTATCAGAGAGAGAGAGAGAGAGAGAGAGAGAGAGAAAGAGAGAGAGTGAGTGTGTGTGAGAAAGAAGAGTGAGTACTGGTTTTGATTTTTTGTTCAAAATGTGTTGTGAAAACACGTTTTTACATAATTTACTTAAAAGCGTGGTCACGAATATGTATAAATTAAATTTCTTTATGTATAAATCAAGTTTACCTACACTTTCTAATTTATGTAAAGTCACAACCTACGCTCATAATTTATGTAATGATTAGAAATTTAGGTAAATTAGAAATCTTGTTACTTTGATGTAGGTTGTTACTTTGATGTAAATTTAGGTTTATCTACTCTCATAAGTTTACCTACCTCATAAGATTTCTAATTTACCTACACTTATAAGTTTACCTACACTCAAAGTAACAAGATTAACAACCTACACTCATAAGTTTATGTAAATTACCTAGATTTCTAATTTATCAATTACCTAAATCAACCTACATCAATTAAATTTATGTAATGATTAGAAATCTTGTTACTTTATAATTTATAATCATTTTTATATAATTTACACAGAATGAAGTTCAAAATTTAAATTGATGAAATTAAAACTTTCGAGTTTAAATAAAAAAATACGTAAAAGTGTGGAGGTTTTTTTGTAATTTGTCCAATATTTTAAACATGTTTGTGTTCATTTGTTGGCAAAAATCAAAATCAAAATAAAAATATATTTAGT
>CM069907.1:12566568-12639352 GCA_036172215.1 Camellia granthamiana
TCAAAATAAAATATATTTAGTATACACTGTAATGTCAAAATTTCATGCCACTAATAAATGTAATTTTAAGAACCAAATAATTTATTTTAAAAATGGTTTACCTTTTTAAAAATAAAATTTTGGTGTTGACAGGATAGTAATTTATTACCAAATGTCTAATTTCATCCTTAAATAGTAAAGACAATTGGTGAAAAGTTTATTTCAAAGGGGTATAAAGTATTACATTCAAGGTAAAATCTTGTTTGGTAATAAGGACAAAGTGAAAATTGTTGACGATGTTAACAAAGTTGCCGGAAAAAATTATGTTTGTTTTTATCACACCATAGATTCGTCATTGTATTTGTATCATAGAATAGCATAATACATTTTTAATAATTCTAATTTTTATCATAAAAAATTAGAAATCTCTTGTAAAATTAATCCAAAATTAATAAAAGATCTTCAGAACAAAACTTAGCTGAATTATGACATAATGTGATTAGTTATAACATATTGTGAGGTCAATTATGACATTATTTTGATTATGATGTAAGAGTTGTTTAGTTATTAAGTGTGTGAAAATATAATTTTTCTGTCCCCACCCTATTTTCTCGTTGAAGTGATATTGGGAAAAATTACAATCTCTATTGAAAACTCAATTAAGTTATGAGCTCTTACCATAAAAGTTCTTCAAGTGGACAAAAAAAGAGTTCTTTTTTGGGTAGTATACCAGTTTTCTAACAAATGTAAAATATACCTAATTCATGTAACTCATAAGTAGGTGTAAATGTTATGAATTTATAATTTTATATTTAAATTTGTAGATGGTTTTTGATGAATCCTTAAGCAAATATTAAATGTGATAGTGATTTTATGCACGGCGCGTTCTTCTTTTTTTTTGCTTTTATTTTTAAATGTGACATCATTTATATAATAGAATACATTGCATGTCTATTTGTGTCAAAATTATAATATGAAATTTAAATTTTAGTACAAGTCTGAATTGTTTATTTTTATATTTATTTTTTACATGACAAAACACAAGATTTAATATATTATACATCTAACAATAACTCATCTAATAAAATAAATCTGAGTACAAAATATAAAATAAATCCTAAATGGAGAAAAAGAACCTTCACGCAGAAAAGATACGAGTCTCCACATACGAAGTAAAAAAAACTCCACGTACAGATAAAACCTCAGCCGTTGTTTTATATGAATAAAAATAAGTGAACAAAAATGAGAAAATAAACAATAATAAACAAATAGAGACAAAAATAAAAATGCGAGAAAATATAAATTGAAGTAATGTTTAGTTGTGTTGAAATAATGTTTCACCTCTACAGTTCCTTCTGCCCTGGAAAATATAAATTGACAAAAATGACAGGGCTGCTTTTTATATGAAAATGTCACTTATGATATAAATGTCACTTATAGGAAAATATAAATTGTCTTTTGATTCCCACAATTTCCTTTCACCAAGTATCCGCCTAAACAAATTCAAATAACCAACACAAAAATAAAAGCAGGTGAATTTACAAAAATCAAATCAACACTGAAATATTACCAAAACAAAGAAGAAGAAACATGGAAAAAGAAAAATTTACATTTACCGTGCACAAGAGCATGATGTGTAATCGTAATAAATAATGAAAAAAGCAGAACACAAGAGCATGATGTTAATTTTGTATGTGTTGTAAGCTTTTTTCTTAAAAAGCTAAAAAATCTAAAACATAGTCATTATTTTAACTCATATTTTAATTAAAAAATCAATAATGATTGTTGGATTACAATTGCTGATTACTTAAATAAAGTTCTTGCCTCACAAATAATTGTAACTGAATGAGCTAAAATTCATATAGTTCTTTTAGAAGTAAAATCCGATATAAGTATATTGTTGCTATTTGAATATTTTTTGTTTCATTGAAGCAAGTATATGGAGACTGTTCCAATTATTTTCTACTGGGGGGGAAACATAATTCGGGATCCCGATGAAGGCGTCTTATATGATGCTGAGCCGAAAGGGATATATGGGGTGCAACTTGGCACCACGCTTAGCAATTTGGAGGAGATGTTCATGTCCAAGGTGGCAAGTTACGGGGAAAGTGTCCGATTGACCTTCAAATGTAGATATCTTTATCGCCAGTGGCATGCACTCAGCAAATACAAGATATTACCAATCAATGACGATGAGGCGTTGAACACCATATTAAGTATCGGTGCAAGTTTCCAACCACCAAATTGTTTGGAAGTCTATATTGATAAAGAGGTTGTACACAATGTCCCGAATATGACACAGATGGATTCTCGTCCATTCACTACATTGCTGACGCATGGGATTGACATGACAGCGTTTCAATCTCCTATGTATGAATCAGATCAATGTTATGCAGTGGGCAACACACAACAGTCATTTGAGGGCCATGGTGTAGAATCAAGTTCACGTGGTGGATATGATTATGAATTTGACAATAACACAGAAGATGTGCCCACCTGCAGCCATCATACCACTCCAGTTGAAGTTGCTGGTAATATGGCTGAAACAATGAACTATGTGCAGTTTGCTGACAGTGACATGTACAGTCCTGATGTCGCCCTAGACGTTGATGAGAATGAAATGTGTGATGAAGAAAATTTATTGGGCGGATCAGATGATGATGATGAAGATGATGCTGACGCTCCCGTTGACCTTGAAAATGCCCACATTCCACCTATAGTTGAAATCCCTTTCTATGAGAACATTCACATGGGTGGTGATTTTGACATGAGTAGCCGTGATGTTGTTCTCCGTAACCGGATCTGGAACGCTGAAAATCCAAAGTTGGACAAAGGGATGGTTTTCGTTATAAGAAGCAACTTATACATGCTGTGAAATTGTACCATGCAACAAATAATCGAGAGTATAAGGTCGTAACCTCCAAGCGAGACGTTTGGGTATCTGCTTGCAAGCACGATTGCAGTTGGTGGTTGCGTGCATCTCTTAGTAGGAAACATGGTCTTTTTGAAATAAAGCAGTACAGGGGTCCTCACTATTGTTTATACTCACGAATGAATAGGGACCACACTAATATTAGCTTCAGTTACATTGCTTCTCATATTTTGGCACAAGTTGCAGTTAGTATAAAAAATAAATGTTTACATATATATACATATTTGTTTGTTTATAGTGTTCACACCTAAAGAAATCCAACTCATATTTGATTGTCGTATGCAGAATGAACTTGATATGCCAATTAAGAATGTCATCGAAGATATCAAAAAGACCATGAACTATAGTATATCATACAAGAAGGCGTGGCATGCAAGGGCAAAGGCAATTAGAATGGTATTCGGGGATTGTGATGAATCATATAGGCAGTTACCTAAATTCATGCATGCATTACAGACATCTAATCCTAGCACCATCGTTCAATGGAAGCATAGATATACCGGGCATACAACCATTATGCCCGTCTTCCACTTCGTTTTCTGGTCTTTCAAACCCGTCATCGATGGCTTCAAATATTGTAGGCCTGTTATAACCATAGATGGTACATTCTTATACGGTAAATACACTGGTGTGTTGCTTGTAGCAATAATTGTCACTGCCAATGGCAAAGTATTGCCGCTTGCATTCGCTGTTGTCGACAAGGAGAGTTTGGAGTCTTGGTCGTTCTTTATTTCAAATATCAAGGAACATATTGTCATGGACTGACAGGGAGTGACTTTGATATCTGATCGAGCTGAGAGTATTTTAGCTGCTGTGAGGCGACATTGGCTGAATCTCTCGCTTCAATTTGTTGGATATCATCGGCACTACCTTCGACATGTTTGTAGTAACTTTAACACAAAGTTCAAAAATAAGGAGCTGAAACAACTTTTATGGAAAGTAGAGAGTGCTGATCAACGACGAAAGTGTAATGCTTACTTAGAACAGATACAGACTATTAACCAAGATGCCATCGATTGGGTCCACAAGATGAATCCTGTGGAGTGGGCCCTTGCATATGACGGTGGATATCGGTGGGGGGTATTGACCAGTAATGATGCAGAGTGCTTCAACAACATCTTGAGAGGTGCAAGGAACTTATCTATCTCAACTATGGTTGAATTTACATTTCGATGGCTTGTCAAATATTTTGACGAGATGGGAGCCCAAGCTGAAACAGATGTACGGAATGAGTTCCAATACCCTAGAGAGATATAAAAAACTATCGAGGAGGGCATCGCAAGGGGAAATACTTTCCAGTTGATATCGTATGACAGGTTAGTTTGTAATGTGAACTAAATTGTTATTATTATGTTGTTAAGTTAATTACACTTTAAAACGTGAACTTGATTAGTTTGTATCAATATTGTCTGATAGGCCCCACCGCGTATTTGAGGTGCAAACATCTTTTCGCCATGGATGAGGTCGCAATAAACAGATTATGCGGATGAATCAACCCACGTGCAGTTGTGGGAAATATGAGATAAGACACTATCCATGTTCCCATATGTTCACTGTAATGTCTGGATGCGGTGACAATCCATTCGAGTACATTGATCCAGTATATAGGCTTTCTGTAGACATGAGGGTTTGGAAAACTAAATTCAATCCAATACTGCATCAAGATTATTGGGATGATCCGCAATGGACCTTAATGCCTAATGTACTTCGTCTACGAGAAGTAAAACGGGGTCGTACATCTATGTCTCGTATTCCGAATGAGATGGATATATCAGATAGGCGTTTGACCGCTCGTTGCAGTGAGTGCCAGCAGACAGGTCATGACAGGCGAATATGTCCGCCGCGACTTGGTCGATGAAGACTATGTAATACTTATATATTGTAATATATCATTTTGAAATTCTTTATTTGTAATAGATTATTTACAAATATACTATGTAATACTATGTAATACTTTATATATTGTAATTGTTTTATATTAAAAAAAAAATTACAACTAACATACTAAGCAAATAAATTAAACTAAATATATATGCAAAAACATTTAACTGTACCACATAGTCCTAAGTTTTTTTACTGTGTACTTGATTCAAAATGTGTATTACAAAATTCTATACTTAATCACGTAGTTCTTCTACCATTTGAAAATTTAATATTTATAAATAAATTTAATATTTTCGAATGCTGCAACCATTGTTCACATTTACAATTTATGAATAAATTTATGTAATTTAAAATTTTATAATTTATTTTCAAAAAGATTTCTATATTAGTTATAGCATATATAACGGTAGGTTCCGTTGAATTTTTATCATATTTAATGACACATAATTTTAAATCTTAAAATACAAATAGATATATATATTTAAAAATAATAAATTATGGAATAATTAGAGTGTTTTTTTTTATGATTATAATTACATTTTACTGAATTGCTTCCATGTTAGTGGCACATAAATTTGTCTTTTGTCGAAGCCATAAGATTTGCCTCATTGTATTTTAAATCTTAAAATACAAATATATATATTTAAAAATCATAAATTATGGAATAATTAGAGTTTTTTTTTTATGATTATAATTAGATTTTAGTGAATTGCTTCCATGTTAGTGGCGCAGAAATTTATAATTTTAAAATAACCAAGCACATTTTTTTTTAAAGTCGTCATGTATGAAATTAATTAGAGTTTAATTGTTATAGTTAAATTACAATTAACCAATAGAGGTTTTTGAAATAAAAATTAATTACATTTTAGTCAATTGCTTCCATATATAGTATCACACAAATTTAAATTTTGAAACAGTTGAGTATACTTTTTTTTTACAAATCGTAATTTGTGGAATAATTACAGTTTTTTTGTTATGATTAAATGAGATTTTTATTGTTATGATCTAGTATTTCACTTGCACAGGCTTCATGGCACATGTACCTGAAGAGGTTCCACTGTTCAGTCAGGCACATCGGGCTGACAGTATATGAGAGCGTCCGGTATGCAATAACGTTTGTTGGACTTTACGCTTACAATTAAAATACCCTGCATTTTGTTTTACATTGTGTGATAATGCTATTATTTAAACTAGTCATTCTGTTATGCAGGACAAGGCACGCACCGTGTTGACCTGCCGCCAGACAGATTCTGGATTGTGGGAGCATCCGTTGGACCATAGAGTCTTGCAGTATATACTACGCGCGGGATTCTATGGTGTGTGCCGTATTGGGCATATTCGACTAGACCACCCACTCATTACTGCTCTAGTCGAGAGGTGGCGCACAGAGACTCATACATTCTATTTCTCGATTTGGGAGGCCACTGTCACATTGCAGGACGTATCTGTCCTATATGGTCTACGGATTGATGAGCGAGCAGTTACTGGAGTTTACCCATCATTGACGAGGGAGCAGTGGATAACCCTATGTGCTGAGCTATTGGGAGTAGCACCTACACCTACGGACTTATAAGCAGGTAGACTGAGGGTGAGGTGGCTGGCCGAGTAGTTTGCTCATCTTCCAGATCATGCTCCAGATGAGTTGGTACAGCAGCATGCCCGAGCATATATTTTGTGGCTTATTGGGGGGGTACTTCTCCCTGATAAGTCACAGAACCTGCTCAAGCTAATGTACTTGCCACTGCTGAGAGACATTGATGAGATTGGGCAGTATAGCTAGGGTAGTGCGGCTCTGGCATGCTTGTATAGGATGCTATGTCGAGCAGCTCAGGTAGGTGCGAGGGAGATTAGAGGACCACCTGTGTTGCTACAGGTTAGTAAGAATTTTATTACATGTCAAATCATATTGTATGCCATATATCAGTATTGTAATTGTGTTCAAACTATTACAGATTTGGGCGTGGGAGAGATTGATTCGCATTGCCCCGTCTAGGCGGCAAGTGGTTGGTCCTGGTAAGCTTCCCATGGGTGAGGGAGACATGGAGTTGTCCCTCGGACCGCGAGGTAGCCGGTGGAGGGTTGACATGGGCCACGAGGTCGTCTCGATCCACGTAGTCGTAGTTTATAGAGACTAGCTCGACCGGATGATCGAGGGCGAGGTATAAAAATTTTCTCTCAATTTTAGTTGATTAAATCATTGTATATGTTTTGAGTTCACGAGCGAATTTTAATATACTTGTCGTTATTGTAGTTTATTTGGCAGCCTTACGCTGGGGTCCTCAGTACGCTCCCCGACTACTGCCGACTAGGTCAGGAGATATGGATGGCGAGAGTGCCACTTATTTGTTTTGACGTGGTTGAGTGGCATCTCCCCCATCGTGTCCTCCGACAGTTTGGTCGGGTCCAGTTCGTGCCGGATCGGTTCGACACCGAGTGGCGGTTGCACGTCACTGATAGGCGTGGCCGAGCTGGCACTGACTGGAGTCTGTTTTATATGCGATATATACAGTTGTGGGATGCCCGTCGGGACAGTATTGTACAGGCTGACTGCAGCAATGAAGTGCTCCCCTCTTCCGACCCTTACATGTTGTGGTATCGACGACATACACACCTACTAATCGATAATCTGAGCCACCTGTCTGAGTCTGGATATCAGGGAGTTGGGCCTTATCTTGAGGCATTGGTGAGTATCATAGTATGTGTCAGATAATTATTAAGATCATAATTGATTTACTTTCAGTCAACTGTAGCCTAATACGTCCGAATTTTTGTTCAGGTGGCTGGAGCTGGGAGGTCATATCACTTGGTTGAGGACGCCCTTTTTAGACGTGATGGACAACATGGTTGCAAGCCGTTGCAGAGATCCGAGAGTTATTGTACCAGGCGATCCAACTTGCCTATCGGGGAGATCATTTGCATTTTGGCCACTACGGTGTACACAGTGCAGTAGCTGCTCCAGACACATCAACGCCTTCCACTTCAGCACCGGCCACATCAGCTCCTTGGACATCAGTCACCCCACCACATACTACCCCATACATATCTCCAGATTTCCTCCACGTACTTCCTACCCAGCATACTGGCATACCTTATGTAGCTGACCCTGATTGGACACCACCCCGATACATGCATGACGTTGTTACCCCACCCACCCAATTACCACCACCAGACAGTTCAGGTGTTTGTAGTGTTGGGGTTGATACATGTACATCACATAGTCCCACACTACATACACCTACTTTTGTGGGCACTAGTTCGACTGCGACCATGAGTACACATGATGCAGTTCTCACTGATATCTCGCACGTTGATGATCAGGCCTATATTGAGCCCCCCCTAGAGCGCGAGGGAGAGGCCGAGGTTATGGTTGTAGCGGACGTCGCGGCCGAGGTCGGGGTGCGGACAGAGGCAGAGATCGAGGTCGAGGTCTAGCTGCAGATCGTGATACAGTTGCACCAGATGAGGGAGTTTCACAGCTCACAGCAGTATCCGATCTTCGGCCAAAGACAGTATCAGGGGCAGAACATGCAGGAGATGGGGGGTCACACTCACAGGCTCCACAGGCAGTCAATGGAGGACCACATGTAGGGGAGGGAGTGCCACTGGATACGCATTTACGATTGGTGGAGCTAGATATTCAAAGAGTCTACCTCAGGAGACCGAGGAGGGAGGTCCACAGTCGGGGTTATGAGACTGGGGGCAGGTTAGGGCATTAGTGGGTGTGATATGGAGTGTATAGTTTTTTTTTATTTATAGTTTTTGTTATAGTTTTTGTAAATCAAACTTGTACAGATGATGTAAATGTGTCATACTTATTTATTCGAAAATATAATTTTACAATTTTTTATTCTTACTTATTTTGATGATTTTCTAAATACTTCAAATATTCAAATCATGATGTCACAATGGATTTAAACAGGGTGGTTATATACATAAGAGATTCAAGTTGTGCTGCATTTGGTACCATGTGGATTTTCGTTTTACAATAATAAACTATATAATTTTTCATACAGTTTTTTTTTTAAATAATTTTTTTTTAACTACATAATTACTTCTTTACAAAAAACACAAAATAAATAATTACATAAATTTTATTTATTATTCTGTACTTTTTTTTGCAAAGAATTTGATAACATAATGATAAATCTAAGAACAATTTTTTTTTAAATACAAACAGACAAATTTCAGATAACATAAGTTTACCCAAAAAAAAAAAAAAGGTACAGGACCTGATAATATAATAAAAATTTGAAGAACATTGATTTTTTTAAACAACGTGTGCACACACACACATACAACATTAAGAAAACAAAAACACAAATTTTATATACTCTGCTTTCCCCCCCCTCCCCCCAAAAAAAAGAAACAAAGAAAGAAAAAAGTTCTTTAATATTTGAATAGTCTTTCTGGAAAAAAAAAAGAAACAAAGTTTAGTTTTTCAATAGAGTGAAGATGGTGAACTGTGGAACTTATACAGCAGTTTGTTATAAATTTAAAATATAAAATAAAAAAAATAAACAAATAAAAAAAAGAGAAGATGGTGAAACGTGGAACTGCACAGCAGTTTCTAAAATGTGGGAAGTGGAAACGTGGAAGCTATTTACTGAGTTGGTAATTTACGATTTTACCCATAATTACAATTTGATATAAGTTAAAATAATAGATTATTTAACAAGTTATAGTCATTTTAGGAAAAATAGAAAAAAATTTGTAACCTAGGCTTCAGATTCATGACACCAAAATTGGTGTTCCCCTTTAGTAATAGAATATATTAACCCTCCAACTGGACCCAAATTCTGTAATAATAAATAGTTTATCCAGCACCCAAATTCTTTGATTTGCCAACCCCACATTCCTGCATTCCTATCATCACTGTGGCCCTCTTCACTCGAAGAACCCCAACTCCCTATATTGGACCCTCAACCATTTGCCTTTGACGTTGTGTCGTTCCCCAAAATCTGATTTTTGTCAACAGCTTACTCGTTGCCACCATTGGACTGGCTATTTTTATTACAACTGGCTATTTTGATATTAGTGGGTGACTCATTCTCATTTTCCTGGGTTGAGATTGTATTTCAACTTTAGTCCCATCAGTATTCGAAGAACCCCAAGTAGCAGAAGTTTTTGACTGAGGTACATGCTCAACATCTTCTTAGTTGACTGTGGGTGACTCATTCTCATGCCTGGTTTGAGATTGTATTTCAACTTTACTCCCCTCAGTATTCGAAGAACCCCAAGCAGCAGAAGTTTTTGACTGAGGTACATGCTCAACATCTTCTTACTTGACTGTGGATGACTCATTCTCATGCTCGGTTTGAGATTGTATTTCAACTTTACTCCTCTCATTATTCGAAAAACCCCAAGCAACATAAGTTTTTGACTGAGGTACATGTTCTATATCTAGGTACTTCACTATGGGTGTGTTTCACAGTGCTGTCTACGACTGAGAAAATAATTTCGATTTTATCTCATGTAATTTAACTCATGGGCATTTCAAGACACTTGGGGGTATTTACTTGCACTTCGTTTCGTAATTATTTATGAACAGTATTGCTTTAACACAAAGAAAATTAAAGCCTCTGATTCATTTTATAATTTAATTTATAATTTTTTGCAAACACCAATTTGTACTGAAATGGACTTGTTCGAAGTGACTTCTTACTGTTATTTGTAGAATTACAAGAACTATTAAAAAACTATTGAAATTTCTCCCTTCATTGATAAGTCGTGATAAGCATTACAAATCCATTACAAGATATTTGGTCATTCATCCAAACAATTTCATTTATTATCATCATCATCTGACATCTTAATATCAGATTCATACATAACATTCATGCTCCAGGCAAAGTACTGGTGTACATCATCCATTAACCCATCTTCGGCACACTCATTTGCGGTCTTCATTAGTCCGGACCTTTGCAAACGTTGGGTCATGCGATTAACTTCGTCACGGATACGATGTAATACCCTTTGCAACAACTGTGGAGTGTCAGTTGGCATACACATGGCTAACCGGTGAGGAAATTTAATATTAACTTCACGACATAGCTCAACGAGAACATTTGCTCAAGTCATGCGAAATTCCCACTCAGCTTTCATGGTATTGACGGTGGCATGTGAGTAACACAAATTTGTATTTAATGGGTATTGAAATTCATCTCCATCTGCAATCCAATAGCGACCCATTGCTGAATATAGATCAACCACCGTATATCTCATGATGATATCGCTCGAAATAGCTATAAAACTTTTGTTGTGGTATGATGCGATATTTATACCACATATGCATATGGTAGCTATGTGTTTGAAATTATTGTAAACAATTATGCATCCGAATTGTCACGTCAAGTTTTATGACCTGAACAACTATGCACCAACTTTATAGGAGTTGTCACTTTGATTTTTATTTACTACTCAGTGCATATCTGAAGGTTTTAAGCAAAGTTCAAATCCGCTTAAAAATTTAATTTAATTTTTCCGCTTACAAATAGAATTCAATTTATTTTGCCTTGACAATATATTTAATTTCACTTTTCACCTTACATATTTCATTTAATTTAATTGGAGAAATTTGACCAATTTAATTTGAAGTTAATTATGTGTTGATTTAAGTCGGTGTTGTTCTTGTCTGCATACTAGGCTAGGTTTTATCTATAACACTTTCAGGTTCTGTACATCGAAAAACCTATTCATTCTAACTCTACTACAAATTAATCTTCAATACATTCTAACTCTATAACTACATTATCTTCAACGTTTATGAATCTATTTGGAGCTGCATAGGGTGGCTTTTTAAACAGAAATGGTCTAATTGTTTTGTTATTTTGTTCTGACACCCCTTCATCCCATTATGAATTGCAGAATTCACATGGGTACAGTAGCTATGGTACGATAATAAATTGTAGCTCGGCGCAATGACACATCCAACATTTCTCAGTGATGTAGTGTAGTGACTTGAACAAACGTAATAATTTGTATACTTTGTTTTTTCCTCAGATGCTATGTGACTTTGTGCAGCGATGCAGTGATGCATGTGATGCATGTGACTTTGTGCAGTGATGCATGTGACTTTGTTCAGTGATGCAGTGATGCATGTCACTTTGTGCAGTGATGCAGTGATACATGTCACTTTATGCAGTGATGCATGTGATTTTCTGACTTTGTAAATTATATACTTTGTAACTTTTTTCCTCACATTACGTGACGCATGTGACTTTGTGCAGCGCAACTTAGATGCTTTGTTTTTTCATCACATTTCAGAATTCATCTAAGTCACATTAATACGACCACATGGCAATAGTGTTGATAAACAATTATATAAAGGACTGAAGGAGTGAAGTGTAATTTACCGAATATAAAAAGAAGCAGAAAACTAAACTTGGGGGCTGGACAAACAAGCTCAAAGCCAAGTGGTTGGTCCAGTTGGGGGACTAAGTTTAAAACCCAATTGGTTTTACTTGATTTGCTTGTCAAAATAACTATTTACAATTAATTATACCCAAGCAGATTGTTTTCTGCAACTCTTTAAAGAAATTGGCGATTCTCTTAGTATAGAATAGTAATCAATGCAAGGCCAAAAATGTAAGAAACTAGACTTGTAACCAGTTCTAATGACGCTGATTTGATATTTTTTGGATTTATACCCAAAGAGAACAACACTTCCGAAATTACTGTTTAACACTAGTTTTCTAGACAGATTTGAATGCACCAGTTAATATAGATTTTGACTCCAAAAGATTATGAGAAAATTCTGATATGCAATTCAGTATGTAATTAATCAACTGTAAAAAGTTCAGTTCAAAATTCATCCGTTTGATAAGGTTTCTTCATTTTTAAAGATTGTGGTTATGTGCAGAATTTCATACTCATAGATTGTACCCTCAACTTTATGTACCCATCTGATATTCCTCAAACTACATAAAATACACATGAAATTCACAAACATTGGTGGCCAAGTACTCATACCTAACCCACGTTTCACTCACAAGATCCATCATTACAAGCAAAAACACTCATGGAATATAACCCATGCCATATACTTGTTCTTCATACATCCACTATACCCATTACACTATTTCACACCAAGTATTAACCTGATAGATATTCAAGCCACCTAATCAGTTAAGCTTTCATTCCATCTTCTTCCAATGAATGCACAAAAACATAAATACAAAATAACTATATTCACAGAATATTGGTTTCAACTTTGGAGATGGAGTTATTAAAACACTAAACTAGTTATTCAATTTTCACCAAAAGCTACTCCTATCTCCTCTTCATGGCTGCTAGTTGAATAATATGAGAGTTTAGGGTTCCCCACACACTTTAAAAAATCTAACTCCCTTATCCTTTTGTTTTTATTTATTTATTTATTTTGTTATTATTAAAATCTTATCTCTAAATTAGAAATTTCCACCATAAATTTATTTTAGGTTTAAAAAATAATTAAAAGACCTTCCAAATATTTAATTTGCACTTTAGGATTGACCACAAAAATAATTGAGATTGTAATATTATTATTATTTAATTATTTACGTAATTTTTATATTTGGGTTCTCACAGAACAGGTAGCTCAGTCAAAATTTTTCCTCAACAAGGGCTCCTCAAATAGTGACCTCTACGTAAAGAATTTCAATCTTTATCAGGAAAGAAGAAAGAGTCACCTTCCAATTCCTGAAAGTCCAGTAAAAATGATGGCTCTGGTAAGGAATGGGGGGTTGACAAAAAACTAAACTTGGGGCAAGACAAACAAGCTCAAAGTCAAGTGGTTGGTCAAGTTGGGGGATTAATAAATTTCCAAAAAACTGTTCTTTGAAATTCGAAAACCAAGTAAGTTTTGGATTTAAAATTTATAACAATTATTTTAATATATACATTTTCATTCCAACAATATTTTCATATACTAGTCTTCCAATACTATTGGGTTAAGTGATCGTCCGTGAGATTTGCAAATTTATTACGAGTGATTTCCAGAAAAATCAAAATAACAATTAATCTTCCATACCTATGGGGTTAAGTGGGCGTGCATGGGATTTACAAATTTGTTACGATTGATCTGCGGTTGGGTACGTTACGACTAATGTTCAGTTGATGTTGTAAATGTTTCCCAAAATATTACAAATTGAATATTCAAAAGTTGATTTTAAAATAATTCCAAATGACAACAAAAATTCAAATAGTCACACTTTTCAATTAAATACAAATAGTTGGTCGTAACAACGAATGATGCATAGCTAAGTGAAACACAACATTGCCTACATAAGCTTCCTTTTTTCACACATTGAGTAGTAAAATTGTGGAGAGACTTGTCAGTATATGCAGATGGATTGTCAAGTCATGTGACTTGGTGCACAGGCTTTGATTTTCTCACTTTTTTTATTACAGTGACAACTCATCTCTTATTGATATATGTGGGATTCTCAATTCAGAAAGTCACATGGTAACAGTGAATTCACTGATTTACCTTACAGTGAGCATGCCCTTATTTTGTTGGTATATGCAGATGGATTGTCAAGTCATGTGACTTGGTGCACAGGCATTGCTTTTCTCTATTTTCTGATTATAGTGACAACTCATCTCTTATTGATATATGTGGGATTGTCAATTCAGAAAGTCACATGGCAACAGTGAATTCACTGATTTACCTTACAGTGAGCATGCCCTTATTTTGTCGGTATATGCAAATGGATTGTCAAGTCACGTGACTTGGTACACAGTATTTGCTTTTCTCTATTTTTTCATTCTACTGACAACTCATACCTTGTTCGTATATGTGGGATTGTCATGCAGAGGCATTTATTTTCTATGGCTTTTCCTTCAATGTCTTTCTAAAGCCGTTCATAACCAACTATATAAATGAGTAAAGATGAAGATACAACCTTACAACTCATTTTGCCCTACGAAATTATCATTCATTTGTTTAAAAAAATTAGCATGGCTACACAATTCATGGGAGGGAGTGCGAATCACAGAGGTGGTAGGAACTTGCAAAGGGGTGACAGTCCACGACGAGGAGGGGGAAGGGGACGTGGCGATGCTGAAGACGAAACAACAATATCTGTTTTAGATTATGCTTGTGGTTATCATGATAGGTTTGGGAAACGACATTTTTTGATGCCCAAGTATTATCGAGTTCAAGGAGGTTCATGTATGGAGCCATCTGACAATCAAACAGGATATGGTTTATCTGACGCTGCTCGTCTCAAGTGGCCCGCACTATTTATAGAGCGGGTATAGCTGGAAACCTTAAGTCGGGAAAATCAACTTAAGGTGCCAAAAGCACGTTCTGTTGAGATCCAAAAGGGAGATCCTGATAATGTTGATCGACTATGTAATGACCTCGAAATGTACGCCACAATTATCGGTAATTAATTACGCATTAATATGAATTAATTGGGAATTTTCTGTTTGACTTAGAAAAATATATGTTGGAACTACAACTTCGGGACTGAAATTGACGACCGTAACGGGTTCGGAAAACGAAATTGAACATGCCTATGTGCTACCGAGAATTTTTGGAACTATTTGGACAATTTAATTTGGGACTGAATTTCGTCTGATTCGCTAAGCTCCGTTTGGCTTGTAAAGTTTGGCACAATTGTTTATATCTAATGTATAGATAAGTATAAGGGCCTTGTTTGGCTTAGGTGTTTTGGGCATAGTTGTTTATTTGATATATATGACTAAAGATGAGCTTTGACTCTTATTTGACTCAACAAAAGAAAAGAAAAATCTGGAAAAAGAGAGAGAGAAGAGAGAGTTCGGGAGAAAGAGGAAAGAAAGGGGAAGAAGATAAAAAAAGGGGGAAAACAAGCTTAATTTGCCCAAATTGACTACTCAAGGTAAGGATTTCTCTCTAAATTCATGGAGTAAAGTTGATTCATGTTTAATCTCTTGAAAGGTAAATGGAATGAAAGGGGAAACTATGTTTTATTGAGAGGATGGGTTATATTTTCATCTAAGATACATCCATGAGCATACATGGCTTTAAATATTATGATTCATGTTGTATTTGGCATAGGATCGTGAAATCCATGTTTTTAATCATGTTTTTCTTGCATGATGGTCATGTTTGGGGAGAAACTCCATGGATTTGAGTTTATTTGAGTTATGTGCATGATTCATGAAATTTATGTTTAAAATTATAGTTTTCTAACTTAAATCAAAGCTTGATCTGTTATACATGAAAGATGTGATTATATTTGGAAGTTATGGTTTTTATGTAAACTAGAGTTGAAATTCAAGTTGTTTTTCTATGATTTTGAAGTTGACTTTGCTCAAGGAAGGAGACCCATTTTATACAGAATTTCGGACTGGTTTTCACCCAGATTTTCACAGTCCGCTCGAGCGGAGGTTTGGCCGCTCGAGCGGAGATTTCGCACATCCAGTATTTTTCTCACAGTTGCAGTCCGCTCGAGCGGAGGTTTTTACGCTCGAGCGGGGATCTATTTTCAGAGAATTTCAGAAAATGTTTTAAGGCATATTTTGAGCATCCACATTACATTTTGGGGCATTCTTAAGGCTTAATTAAGATATGTTGATGAAGTTATAAGTGTGTGTGTTCGCACTATGTGTTAAAGGATCATACTATACTGTTTATATTTGCAGGCCGAACCTTGAAGACTGTGCAAGCGGTTTCGGAAACCCACTGTGAGTAACATTTCTGTAAAGTTATGTTATTATAAAGTATGTTTCAAAAGACTATGTTATGTTATGTTTTCTGAAATGATAATGTTTCTGTGAACGGATATCCTGATTTGCGAATCTAGTATGGCATCCATAGATAGTCCTAAGTGGACCAATTTACGAGATCTCGTTAGTCACTTCATTGTGACAGTTTGTTTAATCGGTGTCCGGGACCGGTTACTCTAGTCGGAAAACAGTATATGTTATGTTCTATGGAGTATGCCATTATGTATGTTCTGATATGAGATGATTATGCTTATGAATGATTTTACTTACGGATATATGTTATGAGGAATTCGTTCACCACCCCTTTACTTTCATGTTACTTGCTGGGCTTTAGCTCACTATTGTATATATGTATTTATAGGTGAGCCTGCTGGGAGTCAAGCCTAAGCTGAGATTTGCATCGAGCCTACCAGTCTTGTGCGTCTCCGAGTCGGGGCTGGGCCTGAAAGGCCGTTTTGTGAGCTTTGTCTTGTTGTATCTGTGGCTTTTGTTATATGTGATGTATATGATCTTTTGTTATGTGATGTACAGTAAGTGGGTAAATTAACACCTTTCTGGCATGTAAATACTTGTTCATATGTATGCACAGCTCTTTGGACTATGGTTTTGTCTTCGCTTCCGCGAGCCCCGCTTAATTATGTTTTGTACTGTAAGGCCTGTGGTAATCTAGGATTACTGGCCGGTTACGATGCCAAACTTTTAGGGGCGGGTTTGGGTTGTGACAGAATGGTATCAGAGCGCACGAGTTAATTTACCCACACACGTGTCCATAAGAGCTGTAGGGTGTCCTAGAAGAAATAGGGCATGGCATAAACATGTGTGCATGTGTGTGTGTGTTTTGAAATATAAAGAAACAAGAACTGTAATGATGAGACAACAGAGGAACTATTATATTGAGAATGAAATATTCTATCTGCTATGGGTTCTATAGACCAATGGAGACCACCAATGCAAGGAATGTAGATGAAACAGAATCTTCTAATGCTAGACTAGACCGGTTAGAACGAATGGTAGAAGCTTTGACTGGGTTAGTAAGACAACAGCAAGAACAAAACCAACAACAACAGAGACAGCCATTTCCGCCTCCTCCTCCACCACCTGTCCAAGTGGAACCGATGAATAATGATGATGTTATCACTTTAACACAGAAATACAAGAAACTGAAACCACCGGAGTTTGCGGGGGGAATTGAACCCTTAAAAGCGGAGGCATGGGTATTAGAGACTGAAAAGATTTTTGAAGTATTTCCCTGTACTGATGTATACAAAGTGTTGTTAGCAACATTTACTCTAACAAAGGAAGCCCGAAGATGGTGGATGCTTGTTCGAGAGGTAGATAGGGATTTGACTTGGGACCGATTCAAAGGAAAATTTTATGAAAAATATTTCCCACAATGTATGCGAGATAGGAAAATATCTGAATTTGAACAGCTGAAGCAAGGTGTTATGTCAGTAGCAGAGTACGAAGCAAAATTTACTGAATTAGCCTGTTATGCTCCTCATATGGTAGATACAGAATACAAAAAGGCAAGAAAATTTGAGGGTGGTTTACATGTTGAGATACTTGACCGGGTAAATGTTTTAAAGTTGGAAAAATATGTTGATGTACTTGATAAAGCCTTGATGGCTGAAACAAATATTGCTACCTTGAAAATGTCCAAGTCAACGACCATGACCGAAGGAGAAAGTAAGAGATTTAAGAAACAGAAGGTGGAAACAGTTGGTGAATCAATGGACTCCGTGAATGAGACTTTGCATTCAAGTATTAGTGATAATACAAAGAGGGGAAATAGTGGAAATGTGGGCATACCTACTTGTAAAGAATGTGGAAGGCAGCATTGGGGCATTTGCCGCCGTGTAACTGGGGCTTGTTTCAAGTGTGGACAGAAGGGACATGTGGCCAAAGCTTGCCCCCAAGCCTATCCAAGAAATGAGAAGCCTAATGCTAGTGGAGTTAACCTAATAATGGCACCAAAGACAACTGCAACATCTACTTCTGAGGGGAACACTTTGAGACAAGGAAGGGTTTTTACCCTCGTTTCAGAAAAGACACCGAATACTGGAAAGGCGAATACAGGTATGACTTTACTACCTAATGTGAATTAGCCATGTTACCTATGCGATGGTGGGACATATTGAACATGTGACTATGACAGAACAAATTTACCTATGCTATGACCTTTGCTATTACATGTTTATGGAATGATTATACTATGTTATTACCTATGCATTGACTACGATGGAACTTCTATGTCCAAGATTTGTTTCTTATTTGTTTGACTGCTATGATATCGCCTCCACTACTACGGGATGGTTACAAGAATTACCTTATCATGTTGAATAACTGCATAGAACTAGTGGAACAAATTTACCCTTGCTATCCTTTGCGATTAATTGTTTAAGGACTTTTGAATTGGACATCTTTGACGGAAGGATTAATAATGTGCAACCGAAATTTCTGATTTGGACCTTGTCGGGATAAGTTAAGTTTGGAGGACCAAACTTTCTAAGTTGGGGAGAATGTAATGACCTCGAAATGTACGCCACAATTATCGGTAATTAATTACGCATTAATATGAATTAATTGGGAATTTTCTGTTTGACTTAGAAAAATATATGTTGGAACTACAACTTCGGGACTGAAATTGACGACCGTAACGGGTTCGGAAAACGAAATTGAACATGCCTATGTGCTATCGAGAATTTTTGGAACTATTTGGATAATTTAATTTGGGACTGAATTTCGTCTGATTCGCTAAGCTCCGTTTGGCTTGTAAAGTTTGGCACAATTGTTTATATCTAATGTATAGATAAGTATAAGGGCCTTGTTTGGCTTAGGTGTTTTGGGCATAGTTGTTTATTTGATATATATGACTAAAGATGAGCTTTGACTCTTATTTGACTCAACAAAAGAAAAGAAAAATCTGGAAAAAGAGAGAGAGAAGAGAGAGTTCGGGAGAAAGAGGAAAGAAAGGGGAAGAAGATAAAAAAGGGGGAAAACAAGCTTAATTTGCCCAAATTGACTACTCAAGGTAAGGATTTCTCTCTAAATTCATGGAGTAAAGTTGATTCATGTTTAATCTCTTGAAAGGTAAATGGAATGAAAGGGGAAACTATGTTTTATTGAGAGGATGGGTTATATTTTCATCTAAGATACATCCATGAGCATACATGGCTTTAAATATTATGATTCATGTTGTATTTGGCATAGGATCGTGAAATCCATGTTTTTAATCATGTTTTTCTTGCATGATGGTCATGTTTGGAGAGAAACTCCATGGATTTGAGTTTATTTGAGTTATGTGCATGATTCATGAAATTTATGTTTAAAATTATAGTTTTCTAACTTAAATCAAAGCTTGATCTGTTATACATGAAAGATGTGATTATATTTGGAAGTTATGGTTTTTATGTAAACTAGAGTTGAAATTCAAGTTGTTTTTCTATGATTTTGAAGTTGACTTTGCTCAAGGAAGGAGACCCATTTTATACAGAATTTCGGACTGGTTTTCACCCAGATTTTCGCAGTCCGCTCGAGCGGAGGTTTGGCCGCTCGAGCGGAGATTTCGCACATCCAGTATTTTTCTCACAGTTGCAGTCCGCTTGAGCGGAGGTTTTTACGCTCGTGCGGGGATCTATTTTCAGAGAATTTCAGAAAATGTTTTAAGGCATATTTTGAGCATCCACATTACATTTTGGGGCATTCTTAAGGCTTAATTAAGATATGTTGATGAAGTTATAAGTGTGTGTGTTCGCACTATGTGTTAAAGGATCATACTATACTGTTTATATTTGCAGGCCGAACCTTGAAGACCGTGCAAGCGGTTTCGGAAACCCACTGTGAGTAACATTTCTATAAAGTTATGTTATTATAAAGTATGTTTCAAAAGACTACGTTATGTTATGTTTTCTGAAATGATAATGTTTCTGTGAACGGATATCCTGATTTGCGAATCTAGTATGGCATCCATAGATAGTCCTAAGTGGACCAATTTACGAGATCTCGTTAGTCACTTCATTGTGACAGTTTGTTTAATTGGTGTCCGGGACCGGTTACTCGAGTCGGAAAACAGTATATGTTATGTTCTATGGAGTATGCCATTATGTATGTTCTGATATGAGATGATTATGCTTATGAATGATTTTACTTACGGATATATGTTATGAGGAATTCGTTCACCACCCCTTTACTTTCATGTTACTTGCTGGGCTTTAGCTCACTATTGTATATATGTATTTATAGGTGAGCCTGCTGGGAGTCAAGCCTAAGCTGAGATTTGCATCGAGCCTACCAGTCTTGTGCGTCTCCGAGTCGGGGCTGGGCCTGAAAGGCCGTTTTGTGAGCTTTGTCTTGTTGTATCTGTGGCTTTTGTTATATGTGATGTATATGATCTTTTGTTATGTGATGTACAGTAAGTGGGTAAATTAACACCTTTCTGGCATGTAAATACTTGTTCATATGTATGCACAGCTCTTTGGACTATGGTTTTGTCTTCGCTTCCGCGAGCCCCGTTTAATTATGTTTTGTACTGTAAGGCCTGTGGTAATCTAGGATTACTGGCCGGTTACGATGCCAAACTTTTAGGGGCGGGTTTGGGTCGTGACAGACTATGTGAAAGACTACAACGTGAGATTTCTCAAATGTGCCGTAGGTTAGCCTGCGATATGCAACTATACATAGTTAAGAAGGATGCCCAGAAGAACAGAACAGAATCGAACCAAATGTTGCGGCTATCAAGGGTATCATGAAGGATCCTGAACTTGTTTCTGACCCTGAACTTTCGGATTATTCAAACTCTGAGATTGCCGATTTAAGCGCGAATTAGGTGTTTATGTCTATACTTCGGCAATATTAGGTCATGCATTAATATGTAATGTCTGTGTTAGACTAAGTGTTTCCGTAATGAGTTTGTCAGATTGTCTGCCTAATATTTGTCTATCTAACTATTATGTTTATGTATTGTGTGTTCAGTTCAGGGTGTTCAGGATGTATGTATTGTGTGTTCAGTTCATGATGTCCAGAATGTATTTTTGTGGGAGACTTATGTCTGTACTACCTATGTAACTGAAAACTGTTACATTTACAACTTCAATTATGTTGTTTTCATGCCTGTATGAGTATTTAGTAAATTAGTGACTTCGTATATTATGTATTAAGTTTTATTACAAAAATGTTGACAAAATTTATTTTAGGAAAAATACACATTCTCTTAACTTGTTCATCTTCTCAATCGTGACAACCCAAAAATGTAACCATTATTCATTGTATATAACAAATAACGTTCTCATTCTTACAAAAAATACACTACCAATTGAATAAAACAAATAACCTTTCAAAACATTCATTCATTGCACAACATCATTCTTATGAAATAAGCGAAACCAATTGAATCACAATAACATCAACTCCAACCCAATATTTACATTACATAAGTTCCTGTTCGTAATCATAATTCAAATTACATACAAGTTACATTACATAGCAAAAAACGAAAAAAGTACCATTCGTACGTAAAAAATACATCACCAAAATTTGAGGTCTTTCTCTTCTTCCTTCTTGCTGCAGCTCTCGCGGTGGCCTTCGTCTTCTTGGCCTCCTCCGCGGTGCTCTTCGCGTCTCACCCTTCGTCGTTGTTCGTTGAACTGCACAGTGTGTGGGTGTGCTTGGACTGTAGAGCATATATATCACCTTCTAACCCAAAACAAAGACGAAAGAAAAAAAAAAAATAATAATGAAAACGGCTAGAAAACGGTTTTACTAAACCGGTTTTCTGAATTACATTATCACCTTCTAACCCAAAACAAAGACAAAAGAAAAAATATATATATTTAAATGAAAACGGATTTAGTAAAGCCAAAACAAATTTCTGAATAACACCTTCTAACCCAAAACAAAGACAAAAGGAAAAAAAAAACAAAATTTACATGAAAACGGCTTTAGTAAAGCCAAAAGAAATTTTTGAGTTACATTTCACCTTCTAACCCAAAACAAAGACAAAAGAAAAAACAAAAAAAAATTACATGAAAACGGTTTTAGTAAAACCAAAAGAAAATTTTGAATTCCATTATCACCTTTTAACCCAAAACAAAGATAAAAGAAAAAATAAAAAAAATTTACATGAAAACGGCTTGAGTAAAGTCAAAAAAAATTTCTAAATTGCACCTTCTAACCCAAAACAAAGACAAAAGAAAAAAATAAAATAAAATAACATGAGAATGGCTTTATAAAGCCAAAAAAAATTTCTGAATTACATTATTACCAAAATAAGGACAACAAAAATAAATAAATAAATAAAATTACATGAACAGTAAAAGCGTGGTTATCATCCACGATTTTTTTTTGTGAACAGTAAAAGCGTGGTTCACAATCACGTTTTCAGAAGAAAATTTTTTTTAGTTAAAAGCGTGGTTCACAACCACGTTTTCAGGAAAAAAAAAAAAAAAAAAAAAAAAAATTCAGCTAAAAGCGTGGTTCACAACAACGCTTTCATAAAAAAAAAATAATTAAAAACGTGGTTTAGAAACACGCTTTTACGATTTCAAGAAATTCCCGCGCGGCAGCCACAAAAACGTTGAAAGCGTGGTTGTAAACCACGTTTTAACTTAATTTGGGAATTCCGTCCAAACTAGGCCTAGTTTGGGAATTAAGTTGCTAATTTAGCTTAATTTGGAAAAAGCCCCTACAATTAACAGTGTTTTAGTTTTAAAGAGGGGTTTTTGGGGCTTTTCCCAAATTAAGCCAAATTAGCAACCTATTTCCCAAACTAGGCCTAGTTTGGACGGAATTCCCAAACTAAGCTAAAACGTGGTTGTGAACCACGCTTTCACCCTTTATCGCGAAAAATTTGTAAAATCGTGGTTACAAACCACGCTTTTAAAAAAATTTGATCTATACATAAAACGCGGTTACAAACCATGCTTTTAAGCAAAAAAAATTTTTTGGAGAAAATGTGGTTCCGAATCACGTTTTTACTGTTGACTAAGGAAACACGCTTTTAAAATATATTAAAATATGAGCAAAATAAAATTTAAGTGGGATGTAGCCCAAATGGTACTGCACTTGCTTACCCTGGAAGGGGCGCGCGTTCAACACCCCACATCTCCAAACTGTTGCTATTCTTCAAATTAAATTCAACTCTTTTTTTTTTTTTTTTTTTTCCTTCCACTTACTCTATACTTTATATATTTATTATGTAATTTTTTTATCAAAAAAAACTAAAACGTTTGTTTGGTTAACTAAAAAAATTCTCTATAAAATACAATTTTTTTCAAACTGTCAACATAATTGTTTAAAAGTATTCAGTGTGTTTGGTTTGAGTTTTTTGGATTTAGTTATTTGAAAACTGAGTTTTTTAATTTTCGTATTTTTTTGTTTTTAGTGAATATTTTTAAAATTTTAAACATTTTTTTTTTTACTTTTTTAGATGCACCTTAGTTAGATGTATCTAAAAAGTAAAAAATTGGTGAAAAAATATTTTTAAAAATTAATAAATACATAAAAATACAAAAAATGTACTGAAAAATGTATTTTTTTTTTTAAAAATACAAAAAATGCAAAAAATGTGTTTTTTTTTAAAATACAAAAAATATTTTAGAGTATTTTTTTTTTGTATTTTTGGTATTTAGTGAATTTTTAAAAGGTTTTTTTCACAATTTTTTTTACTTTTTAGGTATATTTATCTTAGGTATGTCTAAAAAGTAAAAAAAAAAATTGCTTAAAATATTTTAAAAAATCAGTAATTATCTTTTGACACAATTATTCGTAAGCAATTTTTTTAAAGCAATTTTAAGCAATTTTTTTTAAGCAAATTTTTTTTTTTAAACTTTTTAGACATACCTAACATAAATATACCTAAAAAGTAAAAAAATTATGAAAAAAACCTTTTAAAAATTCACTAAATACCAAAAATACAAAAAAAAAAAAAAAAAATACTTTAAAATATTTTTTGTATTTTATAAAAAAACACATTTTTTTGTATTTTTTTAAAAAATATATATTTTTTCAGTTCATTTTTTTGTATTTTTATGTATTTATTAATTTTTAAAAATATATTTTTCACAAATTTTTTACTTTTTAGATACATCTAACTAAGGTGCATCTAAAAAAGTAAAAAAAATGTTTAAAATTTTAAAAGTATTCACTAAAAACAAAAAAATACGAAAATCAAAGAACTCAATTTTCAAATAACTAAATCCAAAAAATTCAAACCAAACACACTGAATACTTTTTAAACAATTATGTTGACATTTTGAAAAAAATTGTATTTTATAGAGAATTTTTTTAGTTAACCAAACAAACGTTTTACTCTTTTTTTGATAAAAAAAATTACATAATAAATATATAAAGTATAGAGTAAGTGGAAGGGGGGGGGGGAAAAAGAAAGAGTTGAATTTAATTTGAAAAATAGCAACAGTTTGGAGATGTAGGGTGTTGAACGTACGCCTCTCCCAGGCTAAGCAAGTGCACTACTATTTGGGCTACATCCCACTTAAATTTTATTTTGCTCACATTTTAATATATTTTAAAAGCGTGTTTCCTTGGTCAACAGTAAAAGCGTGGTTCGGAACCACGTTTTCTCAACAAAAAAAAATTTGCTTAAAAGCGTGGTTTGTAACCACGTTTTACGTATAGATCAAATTTCCTTAAAAGCGTGGTTTGTAACCACGTTTTTACTATTTTGCAAATTTTCCGCGATAAAGGGTGAAAGCGTGGTTCACAATCATGTTTTAGCCTAGTTTGAGAATTCCGTCCAAACTAGGCCTAGTTTGGGAAATAAGTTGCTAATTTGGCTTAATTTGGGAAAAGCCCTGGGGTTTTTTCTTTTCTTTTTCTTTTGATAACCTTTGGAGTTGCCAGAATTGTGCACTCAATCAGGAAAAGCTGGCATAGATTCATCTTTAATGTTTAAACTTGACCTCCCAGCTCCTTACGATTACATTCCTCCTGCCCTCCATTGCCTTTGTTTTTGTCATACTTGATTCATAGCTGATTGAGAGTTGATTTCTTTTTACATCTCAAGAAGAGAATATTGTTAAGTTTTCTTCTGTTCTTGTTCCCTTAATTATAAGCAGTTTTTTTGGCCCAATCAAGTTTTACTTGTAAACTCTTCTTTCTCAGCAGCTGTGCATTTTTTTAATAAACTGGTCGATCGGTGAGAAAATCGGCCGGACATCCGGTGGGACCCACCTCCAGTTAAATAGTGAAACTTGACCCAGCTCCTCAATTTGATGAAAGTTTTGCTTCATTCTCAATTTGATATCATTTTTGTGAAACCGTTGGAGAGATAAAAGTGATCATTTTTCATCAAATTTAAATGTGATAAATCCGATTTACCATTGGAGATAGTCTTAGGGGATATTTGAGTTGGATTTTTAATGAATTTTTAGTTTTTATAAAAAGGTATGGAAAAGTCTAGAGAATAATGTAACAACTTGTAATGATTTTTTGGCTGAAGTTCCCAAACAAGACCTTAATATCTCAACAGCTTGTAACATATTAATCAAATTTTGTAAAGAAAAATACTATTTTACTAAGAATATGTTTGGATCATGGATTTGGGTAAGAATTTAGAAAATAAAAAAAAAATTATTTAGATAGAAATTTATTCAGATTTATTATCCAGACACAACATAATTTGGGACTGACTTTAAATTAGGTAAAAGAAAATATATGAAATGTAATTATATTTTATCACATTTCGCAGGCTTTTTTGTTTCCCTTTTCAAATTTCTAGCCGAATCCTTAATCCAAACATAATCAGAGTAATTAATCCAAACATAATGGGTATATTTGGTTTGTATTTGGGAGATGAGTTTTAGAAAAAAATTTCTAAAAAATTGTTTGGTTTGAGTTTTTTTTAAAAAATTTCCAAAATCACTTTCTCTCTCTTACACATCAATCAATCACTTTTTCTCTCTTCTCTCTCTTTCTCTCACACACATCTACTCAAATTCTCCCAAAATATCAAATCATCCCAAACTCCCAAAAAAACAACTTTCTCAAAATATACAACCAAACAAACCAAAAAAATTTTTAAACTCTCTCTCCAAAAAAATTTTCAAAAATAACTCCCCCAAAAATAAACCAAACAAGCCCAATCAGAGTAATCTATACTATATATTAAGCAAAATGAGGTTTTTAACCCCAAGGCCTGTGGGAGCTCCAATCTCCTAATCCTAATTTTCTAATTTTTTGATTTAAAAAAAAAAAAAAAACCTCAGCATTTATTGACTTTTCCCAACCTATAATCCCTTTTGACTTCTCTCATAATTATTGCAACATCCTTTTCAATTTCTCTCATAAACTATGGTTACACACAAAAATAAAAAATAAAAAGATAAGAATTTAGCTATAGATCTAAAAAAGAGATAACATCTAAATTTGAATTATGATTTAACAATATAATTATGTATTTTTTTTATGTATATCTATCAAAATTTTAAATCACTTAATGGGACAAATTAATCAATTTTTCAAAATTATTGATTTTTAATTTACAAAATAGATTAAAAAAAACTATTGACTGATTTATTTATTTAATAACAAAAATATTTCATAATCTCTCTCTCTCTCTCCTAATCTCTCTCACAAATTTTCAAAAAAAAAAAATTAAAACTTGAATTTCTCTCATAAACTATGGTTACACACAAAAATAAAAAATAAAAAATATAAGAATTTAGCTATAGATCTAAAAAAGATATAACATCTAAATTTGAATTATGATTTAACAATATAATTATGTATTTTTTTATGTATATCTATCAAAATTTTAAATCACTTAATGGGACAAATTAATCAATTTTTCAAAATTATTGATTTTTAATTTACAAAATAGATTAAAAAAAACTATTGACTGATTTATTTATTTAATAACAAAAATATTTCATAATCTCTCTCTCTCTCCTAATCTCTCTCACAAATTTTTCAAAAAAAAAAAAAAATTTAAAACTTGCATTCATTTTCTCTTCCCCAAAAAATCAGATAGGAGCTCCAATCTCCTAATCCTAATTTTCTAATTTTTTGATTAAAAAAAAAAAAAACTCAGCATTTATTGACTTCTCCCAACCCAACCTCAGCATTTATTGACTTTTCCCAACCCACAATCCTTTTTGACTTCTCTCATAATTATTGCAACACCCTTTTCAATTTCTCCCATACACTTTGGTTACACACAAAAATTTAAAAAAAAGAGATAAGAATTTAGTTATAGATCTCAAAAAGATATAACATCTAAATTTGAATTGTGATTTAATAATATAATTATGTATTTTTTTTTTATGTATATCTATCAAAATTTTAAATTACTTAATGGGACAAATTAATCAATTTTCCAAAATTATTGATTTTTAATTTACAAAATAAATTAAAAAAAACTATTGACTGATTTATTTATTTAATAACAAAAATATTTTATAATCTCTCCCTCCCAATCTCTCTCACAAATTTTCAAAAAAAAAATTAAAACTTGCATTCATTTTCTCTTCCCCAAAAAATCAAATAATATTTTCTATTAAAGTTGTAGATATCCACCTATATTTTATATATTATATTATAACATAACAAAAAAAACTAAAAAACTAAAAAAAAAAAATCTTTAAAGTTTATCTAAATAAACTTTAAATCAATAAAACTAACATGTCTATCACATATCTAACTCACATCATACCTTACTTAAATAATAATAATTAAAAACGAATGGAAACCACAAATAAATTAAATTTAAAAAAAAAAAAGATACCCACAACTCCATCTTAAATAAATTGAAAAAAAAAATACCTGAATAGAAACCACACACAAAAAAAATAAATAAATAAAATATATCTATCTATCTATCTATCTATCTATCTATCTATATCTATCTATATTATATACTATATATTAAGCAAAACGGGATTTTTAACCCCCAAGACTTATGAAAGTTTCAATATCCCAATCTGAATTTTTTTAATTTTTTATTTTAAAAAAAACTCAACATTTATTGATTTGGTCAAAATCCCCTAATTAGTATTTATTAACTTTTTTCAATCCACATATCTTTCCACATGCCTGCAATTATTGATTTGGTTAAAATTCTCTTATCAGCATTAAAAATCCCCTTATACAAATAATTATGGACTTGGGGTCACTGCTGTGGCAAACCCACAGCAGTGACTGTGGTGCTTCATTTTGTGATGCATTATGGGCTTATTTTTATGATCTGAACCGTTTATTTTGTAGGGTTTGTTGAGTACTTGAAGCCTACCAAAAATCATATTAATCAGATACCAATAACTATATGATTGATAACCAAAAAAACAAACAAGAAGTTTTTCTTTTGAAAAATAGTATAAAAATATGCAATTCGATCATATAGTTATTGATATCCGATTAATATGATTTTTGGTAGGCTTGAAGTACTCAACAAATCCTACAAAATGAACGGTTCAGATCATAAAAATAAACCCATAATGCATCACAAAATGAAGCACCACAGTCACTGCTGTGGGTTTGCCACAGCAGTGACCCCAATTCCAATAATTATAGATACAATTCGTGTATAGTTACTACAGTACCCTTTTGAACTTCCCCCATACACTATGATTAGTGATAAGAAAAAAATCTTAAAAAACATAATTTATATATTAAAAAAAATTTAAAATAAATATAAATATCTATAATTATTCCGTGCATAGCACGGGTGATAGGCTAGTACTATATATTAAGCAAAATGGATTTTTAACCCCAAGTCTTGTGGGAGCTCCAATCTCCCAATTTAAATTTCTTGATTTTTTTATTTAAAAAAAAAAAACCTTAACATTTACGAACCTCTTTCAGCCCCAAGGCTTACTCTAATAACACTCTAATACATTAAGAACAAGTATAAAAAAAAGTCTTTGAAATCCAACACGTGAATTTCTTGAAAAGTCTCAACACATATGATTATTATCCCTCATAATAACACTTTAATGCATTAAGAACAAGTATAAAAAAAATTCTTGAAAAGTCCAACATATATGGTTATTATCAAAATATTAAACTTTAATATAATATAATAAATAAAAAAAGACATTTAATTCCTTGAAAAGTCTAACACATATGATTATTATCAAAATATTAAACTTTAATATAATATAACAAAGGAAAAAAAGAAGACATTTAAAAAAGAAAGAAAAAGACATTTAAGAATCGTAATTCACATATATAGATAATTGTAAACACAATCTGTGCATAATTTCTTGATTTTTTTTATTTAAAAAAAAAATCTTAGCATTTATTAACTTCTCCCAACTCCTAAGTCTTACCATCATAATAACACTTTAATGCATTAAGAACAAGCATTAAAAAAATTCTTTGAAATCCAACACATGAATTCCTTGAAAAGTCCCAACATATATGATTATTATCTATCATAATAACACTTTAATGCATTAAGAACAAGCATAAAAAAAATTCTTGAAAAGTCCAACACATATGATTATTTTTAAAATATTAAACTTTAATATAATATAATAATAATAAAAACATTTAATTCCTTGAAAAGTCCAACACATATTATTATTATCAAAATATTAAATTTTAATATAATATAAAAAAGGAAAAAAGAAGACATTTAAAAAAAAAATTAAAATCACAATTCACATATATAGATAATTATAAACACAATCCGTGTATAGCACGGGTGATATGCTAGTTATAAAAGAAAAGAAAAGAAAAGAAAAAGAAAAAAAAATTCACATTTAAAGTTCTACTCGATTATTTGAGTCAGTCAGAACAGATGATGCTAGTATTATTTTAAGAACTTGATAGGAGGTCACTGAAATTGTTATAAACCTCGGGAGGTCACTGTAATTTTCAAGAAAAAAAAAATCAGCATTTTCTACAACTCTCTGATCATCGCAATACATACATACACATTATCTATACATGCTATCTAGGGTTTCAATCCAGAATGATCAATTAATCTCTCATGGATCTAGAGTTGATTGGACGCCACGCTCTCCTCTTTGACGACGACGCCACGGCGGCGTTCGTCAACTCCGACGACGCCCTCGTCGAGTGGCACTCTCTCCTCATCGACCGCTACGATGTCCGCCACCTTCTCTCCGCCCCTCCGCCGCTTCGGAAGCGGCGCAACCCTCCTTCCCTCTCTTCAGCTGATTCCGAGCTCGATCACGAACGATACCTCGATCTACCTCCTCCGTCAGAGGAACAAGGTAAATTATCAGTTCTTCGTATAGGTTTATTTATTTATTTATTTATTTATTATAATTTGAAGATTTTTCTTCTCTAATCTTATTATCTCTGTTTGGTTTAACGGATTGATCATATTTTTTCTGAGAAAAAACACGGAATTATATGTTCAGAGGTGTTTTTTATGGAAGCTAACGAATAGAATCGAAAAGTTTTTTTTTTAAAATTTGTGACATTTGAGTGGTAATATTTGTAGTTGAAGCAAATGGAACAGAAACTTTATTGTTGTGATTGGATTGATGTTGTTTTTATTCTTTATTTGGATCTTTATCTTCGTGTAAAAGTGTATTTTGAATGGCATGGCATGGTCCAGTTATAATTTGGATGGTTGGTAATGAAGAGTATGGAGAAGTAATGACCTGAAAGCCGTATGATTAGAACTTATGAATTGAGTTTCAGGAGTTAAAAGCTTTTAAGATCTCCAATTTATGTGGGCTAAGTGGATAGAGGTATGCAAGGATGTCATAGTTGGTGCACGTGGCTTGATTATGTGATGATTTAGGAAGCCCCCAACTGTCATAAGCCGGAGTCTAGAGTGGACCAATTCAGGCTGCATTTAATGGTTCTTGTCTCGACTCTCAAGTTTATACGTTTAACCAATCTGACGTTACACATTGGCATATAGTGGGGGTTGCGGAAACATTAATAGCTAATATGTGTGAGCAACTTACGAACAAAAACAAGATGTTTTGGCAACAGAACTCCACCAGCAACTTTGTTGGGTAATGAGGGTATTTTGGTGAGGAAGTAGTTGTTGGAGGGGGGAAAACATCAATGTTCAACTCTCCCTTTGACGATCCTAGGCATACCCGGCAATGAAACAACGTTTCTAGTTTGTAATGATAGTATACTTCTTTGCAATACATTTCTGAGTATGCAGGAAGAACATCTACTTTGTTAAGGTTGCATCTCCCATGGATGAGGAAGATTCTCTTCACATTACTCTGGTGTTTGTTTTTTGGATCCTTTTTTCTTTATTATGTTGATTTCTTAGTGGTTATGTTCCTTGTCAAACTATTACTGCTTAAATTTAATTCAGATCTTTTCTTTTTGTTTACAGAATCGGATGGAGGTGCCAAACGGGGTGATGGAGGTGTTTATAATGCTGTTGCCTTTTCATATGGAAATTATGATGATTCCACTGATCAAAAGAACTCTGATATCGGCCTGGGAGATTTTGTTTTTCATCCACCCTTCCCTGTGCCTGAAAGCTTACTCCAATGCCTAGTAAGTAAATGCTTCTCAGTTTTCTATTACCTTGTGTGTTTTCCTGGCACTTCGATAGTGTTATTTGGTATTTGTTTAGCATACTTACTCCATGTGGCCAAATGATAATTGTAAGGTGTATATGTTATTCTAAGGTTCACTGTGTCCAAGTTTTCAGATGATCGGAGCAGGGATGGAGTTCTTGTGACCTAAGGTCGCCATTCACGGGCACCTTGTTTCCTTTTGATATCATGACAAAGGGCCGTGCAGGTGGGATTAGGAATTGTAGAATTTTGATTACTTTAACTGGAAAAACCCTAACTGCTTGAGAGCAAATTTGATGAAACATATCTTTCATAGAGTTTTGCTGCTTGATCATTATGGTATCCGGATATATGTGAGATTCATATGGTTTATCTTGAAATTATCTTGTAAGATTCCTATTTTATTTTATATTTCTGATTATTATATGCTATTTCGTATTACTGAAAAGAAGCCTTTTTTTGGTCTCATATTTTCAGCCTCCAACAGAGAAGCTACATCAGATAATTGCAAGGACTGCTATGTTTGTCAGCAAACATGGTGGCCAGTCAGAAATTGTTCTGAGGGTAAAACAGGGAGACAATCCAACATTTGGCTTCCTGATGCCTGATCATCACCTTCATGCCTACTTTAGGTTTCTTGTTGATCATCAGGAACTTTTACAGTCTGACACTGATGGAAAATCTGAAAATGAGAAGAAAGGCAATACAGAGTATAATCAGATGGATGGTGTTGGGGCTGGGGCTGGGGCTGGGGCTGGGGCATTGTCCTTGCTAGGTTCTGTGTATGGGTCTGGGGAGGATGAGGATGCCTCAGAATCAAAGGTAAATGTCTCTGGGAAAACCTTTGATGCTAGTGGTGCAACAGTTTGTCATGGTTCTGAAAAAACACAACTTTCCGAGAATGTAGATGGAAAAGATGAGGCAGTTGCCAAGCATTTAAGCCCTTCGAAAGAAAAGGTTCAAGCATTGAAAAGGAATTCTTTCAAGAGTGCATCTAAGGCTGGAACTACAAACAGCGTGAAAAAAGGTGATAGTATCAGTTTGATTTCTGCTGCTGTAGACGAGTCACAATCTTCTGCTCTGCCGAATGCGTCAAAGGTTGAGCTATTGGTTTTGGAGCCTCCATCTGATTTAAAGAGATTGGTTGATAAGATAGTAGAGTTCATTTTGAAAAATGGGAAGCAGTTTGAGGCCGTACTTATTGAACAAGACAGCAAATATGGAAGATTCTCATTCCTTGTCCCATCTAACCAATATCACCCTTACTATGTAAAAGTTCTCCAACAAGCTCAAGAGGTGCTTTTCTTTATTTACTTTACTGTTTATATATGCCTATATTTGCCTGACATTCTTGGGGATAAGAAATGATGTTCAAACCTTACTTTTTGGGCATTAGAAATGATGCTAACTTCTATTTAACACAATTCTTCACTTCAGTTTATGCTACATATATTATGGCATACCATGTTTTGGTTTCTAAATTACGTCATTCTGTGTTGCATATTATTGATATGAGTCTATTTCTTCCTGAACTCTAGAGAGGATTTTCCTGGCATTGTTTTGTAAAATCATTTACAGCTAAATATTAATATTCTTGCCCAAGGTTTTAAGGTTTGATTGCATTTAGCAGAACAGGCTGGGCCCAGACAGACTGCTCAAGCAACCTGAGCAACTTGAGCCCAATTTCAAGTACCTAAAAATATGTAAAATCTGTTTGATTTTCTATTAGCCTTAGGACGGTTGCTAGATCAAGTTGTAATTTTAAGATATATAGCTTCCATCAGACACACTTGGACACTCCCTACACTTTGCCACCTCTGCCTAGCCAGTCCAGTGCAAGTTTACCTCTCTCTCGCTCTCTATATCAATGACTGATATGCACACATGATACATCTGTACAAATGATATTATTTACAAATGTGTTGATTGTTAGCGTTGTACAATCAATAATATGCCTTTATTGGTATCATGCAAGTGGGCTTGGATAGTGGGTTTGAAGGTCAGGTTCAGTTGGACCTGGGCAAACTTTGCTAGAGCTCGGGCTGGGCCTGGGCTAGACCCTAGCCTGACAGAACTGACCTGAGTTGCTGCCCTAGAAAATATATCCATTTCTGGCGCAGCTAAATCTGGCACTCCATTCTATTCAGGGCTGTGATGCCCTTTCGTAAAGTAATTTGTGCATAATGTTATCTATATTGAATCCCTTAAACTTCAGTTCTTAAATGCATATTTCTGTGTCTTATTTGATGTGTTAACTTTCTTAAGTGTTATTTGTTGAGTTGCAATATTTCCCTCGTTTCAACTATGTTGATGATGTTTCTGCCTTTTGTTTACAGTCAAAGGTAACTGGCAAGAGCTTTTTTTCCGAGAAGGATGATTCAGTGATGCATAGGCAAGACAAGAAATCTTCCCTATCGAAGGAAAGCGATTCTTTGTCCTTAGGATCTGCTAGTTCTGACATGCCATATGATTCCGACAGGAAAGAGAAGTTTAGGATGGTAATTGGAAAGTCGAAGAAGGATGGACCGGACCCATCTTCCAAAGCCACCCAGCCACAGTTTGGAGTCAGTGTAGATGCAGCTGCAGCAGCGGCTATTCTTCAAGCTGCCACAAGGGGCATTAAGTACCCTAATTTGGGAATCCTTTCAAGCACATCACTGAATGGTGAAAGTCATGGCCGTAACAGCGAAACTGGGCAGCCCTCAAGCTTAGGCACTGACATTTCTTCTCATTTAGAAAATGTCATCCAAAAGTCCGAGCAAAAAGGCGATCAGAGTGTTCTTGTCCCCATTGCCAAGGCTATTGCAAAGACTGCAGCTATTGAAGTCGCAAACGAGGCGGATTCCTCTGAAGCTCACATGACTAGAGAGCAGAAACTGAAGGCTGAAAGGTTAAAGCGGGCAAAAATGTTTGTAGCCATGCTAAAAACTGGAGCTGCACCATACAAATCTGAACCTCTGCGTAGCTTATCAGTAGAACCCCAAGAATCTGGGGTTTCTGGTTCTGGTGATAAGGTTGTTAATCTGTCTGGCAAAGAAAGAGAAGGAAGCTCTGTTCCTTTAGATGTTGATACTACGGATAAAAAAGAGAGATTTGAAAAGAAATATTCTGATGACGAGTACAATGAAAGAAGATCAAGGAGGAAATACCGATCAAGGTCTAGGAGGCATGAAGAAGATATAGATGAAGATGAAGAAGAAAAGGATCGTAAGCACTCAAAGAAAGGCAAAGAAGAAGATAAAGAGGACAAGGATCACAGGCATTCTAGGAAGAAGCACGGGCTTTACCATTCTTCGCATGAAGAAGAAGATGATGAAGATAAAGAGGATAAGGATCACCGGCATTCTAGGAAGAAGCACCGGTCTTATCGTTCTTCACATGAAGAAGAAGATGGAGAAGAAGAAGAAGATGAAGACAAAAGGGATCACAAACACTCTCGGAAAAAACACTGGTCTTATGAAGAAGATGGAGAAGAAGATGATGATGAAGATGAAAGGGATCACAAACGTTCTCGGAAAGAGCACCGTTCTTATCATTCATCACGCGAGGTAGAAGTTTCTGAAGAAGAATCGCGTCACAACCACTCAAGAAAGAAGCACAGATCTCACCGTTCTTCACGTCACAGTAGGGACAGGCTTGAGCACAAAGAACGACGTTCTTCTTCCAAGAACACAGAATCTCGATACCGGCACAAGCGTGAGAGCTCATCTGATGACGATGGCGTTCATTATAGTAGTTCTGATAAGCATAGGAAGATCTCTCACTCAGATGAAGAGCTTGAGGAAGGGGAGATAAGTTCTAAAATCTCAGACCGATCAAGAGGAGGAAGTGTGGCTGGTGGTGTTAGTAGAGAAGCTTCTCTGGATTTATCTAGCTCATATCAAGGCGGGAGAGCTCCTTCTCAACCCTCTGAAGTTACCGAGGTTTCTGATGATCTCAGAGCCAAGATCCGAGCAATGTTGATGGCAAACTTGTAACGGTTAGTTCTACACTGCCTTGTAATGAAAGTCATAATTTTGTTTTTGTTTTTGTTTTTGTTTTTGTTCTTGTTCTTGTTCTTTTAATTCGGACAAAGTGTTCATAATTTCAACACCGGTGATACTGAGCTAATAGAACTTTTTCCAATTCATCACTAGAGAGCATCAAGTTTTTCTTCTTAGGTGAGGCTTCCAGTAATTAAACTACAGAGTCCAGTTGTGGACCAATCCCCACCCGCTTAGTTATCTAAATTGCACATTTTAGTACTCGTTATGTAGATTAAGCATGCAAAAAAAGTAGATTGATCAAATATGAGCAGCTTCATAATTGAGGCCTCGTTTGGGAACCCTCCATTTTAGTCAAAAAGTCAAAAAGTTACTAAATTAGCCAAAAAATCAACAACCCATACCAAAAAGTCAAAGATTCTCTTTTCTCTCTACTTTTTGCACATCTTTTCGTAAAAAGTCAAAAAGTCATCCCAAACATACTAGTTTTTTTTAGTTCATATTTTAGCCAAATAGCCAAAAAGTTACTAAATTAGCCTGTTCCCAAACAGATATTTAGGGCCTGAATAACATATTTGTATTTATATAAATAAATGTGATATAATCTAATGTTTGATCAATATTCTTTTTTTATATAAATAATTCAAAGTGTGCTAAAAAAATTAGGAAAAATTGTCAATCAATCCAAGTTGAGGGGTGGGTTAGTCATTTGGTTCAAGGATTAATCTTATTTGGTGACAACGCATGTTGAAAAGCCGTCCAAAAATCATTGGCGGATGGTGGCAGTGAGTTAAACAGATAGGTGATATTGAATAAATATGTGAATAGATAGATGACACATGTATAGATAATGGGACATTTGGACAAATAGTTAGACAAATAGGCGACACATTTACAAATATGTATATTTGAATAGATAGCATGTCGATAGGTGATATTGAATAAATATGTGAATAGATAGGTGACACATGTATAGATAATGGGACATTTGGACAAATAGTTAGACAAATAGGCGACACATTTACAAATATGTATATTTGAATAGATAGCATGTCCTTTGGACTCAGAAAAGATTTAAGATTGGACTTATTGGTCTAACAATTTCAAAAATGAACCTTCGACTTAAGTGCTCAAAAAATACTAACATTCAAATTATTGAAACATATAAAACATTCACTTTAGCAAGTAAATATTGGACATAATGGTGATATCACTTGATGGTATTATAAAATAATCTCAATTTACAGTAGAGGTCACAACATTGTTGAATTAGTGAGAGATAAACTTTTCACCTAATTCTATTTGTAATTTTTTATTAGTCCGTAACATCAAGTAGGATAGTACTCAGGCCTTGTTTGACAAGTGATTTTTTTAGCTAAAAAGTCAAAAAGTCACTAAAAAAATTAAAAAGTCAATAATCCATATCAAAAAGTCAAAGATTCTCTTTTCTCTCTACTTTTTGCACATCTTTTTGTAAAAAGTCAAAAAGTCATCCTAAACATACTAGTTTTTTTAACTCATATTTTATTCAAATAACTAAAAAATTATTAAATTAGCTTGTTCCCAAACGAGAACATATTTTTTTTCACTTTAGCAGTCCTTGGCAAATTTTTTTGTTTTTTTTTTTTGGTTTAAGGACTCTTTAATCTTCCTATTTATGGGTCACAGCTGTGAAAGTAAAAACAAAAGTGGCCCAGAAGGAGCCAATCCTTGGAGGCCCCACTTCATTTTTACATTCGAAAGAGGGAGACTTGTGTGGAAAGCACAGCCTTTACAAATACGACAACAATGGCTTTGCTTGCTGGTTACACTTGCGGATTACTTTCTCACCAAGTTCATATTACTATTATTATAAACATAAAATAATTCTAGGGTAGATTTGAGTCTCATTATCTCAAAGTAAAAGACTTGTCAAAGCAAATTTTTTATTTCAAAAATATCATTTTAGTTGAGTATCATGCAAGAATAGTATTAAATAAGGAGTGAAATTAATGTCAATGTTGATGACTTGAGTTTGTTGGACAAAGAATAAAAGAAATTATAAAAAATATATATATATAATTTTAGAAGAAAAGATTAAAAACATTTCAAAATTTTAGTTAAAATGTAATTTCTCAAAAATTGAGGAGCATGTACCTCTCTTGTTTTGTTACTAACTAGCCACCTAGGCCTTGTTTGTCATAACATAAAAAAGTCAAAAAATCACTATTCTATTTAAATCACATCATCTTATTTAAGTTGCATTACCTCTCTATCACGTCACTTCAAACTCAATTCATATTTCATAAAAAGTCAAAAAGTATTATTATTTAGACCATCTCAAACCACTCCTCTAGTCTCAATCCAAGGATATGGCCGGCACAATATGTGCTCATTAGGGGTCTATTTTTAAGGCCTATTTTGGTAATTAGATTAAAAGTTAATTTTTTGATTTTTTTGAGTTACGTCATATCATTTCTTTATTTTTTTATATATATATTTTTTTTAAAAATCAAAAAATTAATTTTTAACCTACTTTTCAAAATATTTATACATGTGAAAAATTAAACAATTACACCATATCCTCAATCCAATCCTGACAAGTATTAGCCATGGGTTAGTTTAAACTAATTACAACTTTATATAGGCACTTAAAAATTACTCACAAATAAAATATATAAACTAACTATTCATTTGTTTGGGTGCAAATTATTTTCTAACAGAACATATTTTTTACTGAAAATATTTTCCAAATCTATGTTTGGTAGCGGTGGCAGTGGGATGAAGATGGAGGTGCATGTGGTGGTGGGTTGGTAGCAAGTGATGATGGTGGTGGACTGGCGGTAACCATGGTGGTGGTGTTGGTGGTGAGAATGGTAGTGGTAATATGGTAATATTAGTAAAATTTTAGTTCAAAAACTATTTTTAGCCTTTTGAAAGTAGAAAATACCAAAATAAAATTATTTTTTATTGACTATGAAAATTATTTTCTAGTAATTTGTATTTTTTATTGTACCAAAGTCAATTTTTCTTCCAAAATATATTTTCCACTTAAACAAGTGGAGCATAAATTTACTCTGAGTGTAATCTATATAGGGTTCGCTTGGGAAGTGAATTAGCTTTTTGCCTACTTTAGTCTGAGGTTAAAAAGTCTCGTTTGGGATGAATTTTTTGACTTTTTTGACTTTTGTGAGATAAATAATATAATGATTATGAATTGTATGTGACGTTTTGTCTTATTAAGTTAAAAAGTTTATTTTGTTTTTTTGTTTATTATTTTTTTTGTGATTATTTTAGGCAAAAAAATCCTAAACCTAACTTTCCAAATGAGCTCGTAATATTAAATTTAAATCAATATTATATAATACTTAATTAAAAAAAGAAAAAGCAAAATTCATAAAAAAAATTTAATGTTTTTTTTTGGGCAAGATAGGAGTGGGGCGGTTGTGTTACTCTGAGAATGCTTATCCTTGAGACCTACTTATCTTTGCCGCGTCCGACTTTGTTGCGTTCTCATTTGATAAATTGCGATATTTTTTTTAGCTTGAAAAGAAGGCAATTAATTCTTTAGTTAGTGGGTTTTGCGACATGCGTGATGTTTGAGTCATCTCATGACGTATGCGCTCACATTCTATGTTTTTGTCCCATAAATTGAAAATATATTCAAGTGTGTTTGACTTGATTGAACTTTGCACTACCCCCAAACAAATTAGGTACAACGCTTAATTTACTTTTTTTCAACTCCTCTTCTCAACTCGCCGCATCAAACATATGATTAGATATTTTTATTTAATTTACATTTGTTACATTTACTTAGCTTTTAAATATTAGACAAAATATATTTAATTTTCATGTTTATTATTATTTTTTTATTTTTATTGTTGATATGGTATTTTATAGTATTTTGATAAATAGCTAAAAATAAAGAGTAGAGTTGAAATAGTAACATGAAAAAATTGATAGATAGAATAAAAGTTATATATACTTTATAGTAACTTTTGGATAGGTAAAATACCTAATAGCGTTGGAGATGTTCTAATATATTAACGGTATTTTATTTTACAGATTTATGAAGCAAATTTTATTTATTTTTATTAAAGGAAAATAAAAAAAAATGGTATAATTTTATATTTTTTGAGTTATAATTAAAAAAATGTATATATAACCAAACACAAAAAAATTATAATTAAAATTTCAAAATAATGTCCTATCGAAATAAGAATATTTATATAAAGCTCTTAAAATAAGTGACATATTAAACAAAAACGCTCAGTGTGTTTGATTTTAATTTTGTAGACTTAATTTTCTGAAAATTGAGTTTTTATTTATTTATTTTTGTGTGTTTTTTTTTAGGGAATATTTATAAAATTTTAAGTAATTTTTTATATTTTTTTAGATGCACCATACTTAGATGTATCTAAAATTTAAAAATATTTGTAAAAAAAATATACTGAATTTTTGTATTTTTAGTATTTAATGAATTTTCTAAAAAAAAATTTCACAAATGTTATATTTGTAAGTATATTTATGTTAGGTGTATCTAAAAATTTAAACAAAAAAATTACTGAATAAAATTTTAAGTAATTTTTTATATTTTTTATTTATTTTTGTGTGTGCTTTTTTTTTAGTGAATATTTTTAAAATTTTAAGTAATTTTTTATATTTTTTTAGATGTATCTAAAATTTAAAAATATTTGTAAAAAAATATTTTAAAAAATATACTAATTTTTTTGTATTTTTAGTATTTAATGAATTTTTTAAAGATTTTTTTCACAAATATAGTACTTTTTAAGTATATATTTATGTTAGATGTATCTAAAAATTAAAAAAAAAATTACTGAAAATATTAAAAAAATTAAATAAAAAAAACATAAAAATAAAAAAAAAAATCAATTTTTTGAAAAATAAATTCTAAAATTCAAACCAAACCAGTTGAATATTCTTAAACAAATGTGAGAGACAACGTGGTAAAACCGTGGTGATGACGCATAAAAGCATGCCAAGTCGCCAACACGTGAGTCAACTCTTTAACATTTGAATCCCAAACCAAATATTCATTCTTCCTTTGTGCACACACTGAAAATGTCAAACTTATGCCCCAATGGTATTACAATTAGTTTTTTAATTCATAATTTCTCAAATATATAAAACTACAAGTGTTCAATTTTTTTATTTTTTTATTATTATTTTAGTTTCATTAATTATCATGTTTTCTGAATCTTCGCATTTGAGGATCTGTCTAAACTCTTATATAAGGTTTATACCATTTCTATAAAGAATACATATATATATATATTTTTTTATAACATATGCATTTTCTTTCTAATGCAAAAGGTTAACTTTGAGGTATTTGACATTGTCCTACTTGCTCCGCCTAAGAATAGCAATAGACAAGACATGCATATAGAGACGGATACAGGATTATCATTATAGAGGTGTGAAAGTATATATTTGAAAGTGAAAATTATTATAATTTTTAATTATTTTAAAAATTTTAATATAATATTGTTAGCACCATAAATCTGTAATTTTTATTATTTATATAATTGCAGGACACGTGACATCTTCTTATTCATTTGGAAGTTAAAAGAAGTTATAGAGATGATGGAGAATATGAAGGACAAAGTGGATGAGTGGAAGGACACATGGCAAAACAAGAATGAAGATGGAAGAAATGGGTAGTTACTACGTAGTTATTACTGTATTTTTTCCTCTATAAATAGTCATTAATGGCTACATTGTAAAAGATCCAGAACTTAAATCAAAGATAATTGATTTCAATATTTTTTGTCATTTTCCTTATCTTAGGAGTAGTTTAACATAGATTTATATTTCGAAGTATTTATTTTCAGCACTTTTATTTCGAAACATTTCATGCACTTCCTTTTCAAAGCATAGGAGTAGAGGTAAGTAATTATTACTTTGATTGTTCACTCAATCGTCTTTCTCCATCTCCCTTTCTTCTTTTAATTTTTCTTTTCTCTACACTTTGACAATTTTGAAATCCTCTTTGTTGAGGCAAAAGAACCGTCAACACAATCGCTTGATAATTGGCTTGAATTTAATCTGTAAGGATTTTTCAATCCTTGCTGGCACACTCGCATTTATAATATTTTCCTTCGTAGGAAAAATAAGCCAACATACATTTTTGGCACGCCCGGTGGGACTGCCAAGTGTAAGAAATGACAAACAATTTGGATTTCGCCATTCGAACTTGTCAATTTGAAATATATTGGCGTGAAAGAAAAAAAATTTGGATATTCAAGAAGAGATCCATTTTCTTGATGAAATAAATTTTCATCCATTACAATATTATTTGGTGGAAGAAAAAAGACACAATTTAATTGGAAAAATTCATCAACTTGATATGGAAATTCGCCAATGGAATGATGAGTTATCAACTCTCACTACCAAGTCTTTAACTGAGGCTTTAATGGCCAGAATTGGTGAATTTTTTCAGAATTTTTCCATGGTTGAAAATAGCAAAAGCAAAAAGTTGATTTCATCAATGGCTCAAGGGGTTCAAGGGTCCGTTTTTAAAAAGCCAAATTATGAAATTAACATAATGAAAGAGCATATTTTTTAGCCAAATTTGGCTAAGAATGATGTTTCATACATGGCTCGAGAAGTCTCAAAATCAATTTTTAGAGAGTCAAGTAATGAAAATAACATATCTATGGGTGATTTTCATAAGCCATTAATGGCTAACATGGAAAAACAACCCACTTTGCCAAATAATTATGAAAATCAATTCGGCAAAAGTCATGTTTTTAAAGCAAACATGGTCAAGAATAATGAACAAGCCACTGTTCATGAATTCAAAATTTTTGACATTTTCCAAAGTGTCAAAAAGTATGAATTTTCATGGTCACACTATACCATGACTTTTGTTATTCGAAATCCATTTTGGATTTGTGGACCACATCAAACGTTGACTTTGATGGAATGGCTAGCAAATAATATTTCGTTATTGAAATATATTGGGCCAAAAATATGGTTGATCCATAAAACCATCATCATTTGGTTTTGTGGTTACCTTCGAAATATGTCCTAAGACACATCGAAACATGTTATTCATTGAAATATCATTTTATAACCATTAATGGCTTGTTAAAATGCCAAACTAATTTCATAGTAATCCAACTCTTTGGATTTTGTATGAAGAGATGTCGTGAGCACTTTCGAAGGACGACTTTGATCCTTTAGTAACATATGTGACTTTCGAATGGTGGTTTTGTTATCAATAAATACCTTCGAAATGTAACATGGGGCGAAAAAACTTTCGAAATGTGTATCTCTCTTCAAATATATGTAAAATGACAATTAATTAGTTGTCGAATAATGCCTATTTTTGGCATGATAAGTTGGTTCGAAGAACAACCGTTTTGGTGTCTTCGAAGAATTAATAATTGGTTCGAAGCACAAAATTAATATTTTCATTAATTATGTATGAACCAGAACATGCAAAATTTGAATAACCACAATGTTGGCCAAAAGTTGCTTCGAAGGCCCTTTTGCCATAATTTTGTAAGCTTCGAAGCACTCCATCTTGCATTAATAGCTTCGAAGAAATAATAATGGTGGTTATGAACCTTCGAAGCTTTGCCGAATATTTCCAAGGATGTAATTTGTCCTTTGTCAGCACTTTTAACCTTCGAAAGATGATTTTGGTACTTTATACCACCTTCGAAGCTTGTTACTAGTCCATAATAGCTAGCATTAGAGACATCTAGTCATAATTTCATACTCATTCGAAGCACTTCATTGGTGCTATAACATCATTCGAAGCACTTTGTTGATATTATTCGAAGCATTTTATGTTAGAAAAATGGTTTAAATATAGGCTTATTTTTTAGCTCAATTTGAGTGGGTCCCAGACGTCTTTTGGGGTGGGACCGAAGAGGTGAAGTGTTCCTTGCCGCGTGGCAAGTCACACGGTGAAGACGAAACGTCAAAACCATTTATGAGTGAATAGGAAGTTGATATCATTTTCGAGTCTAACATTAATTTTTATTTGATAAAATTCATTTGAATTTTTTCAATAAAAAAATTATTGTGGGAATTTAATTTAATTCTAAATTCAAATTTTGGGTTCCTAAGTGGTTTCCTAAAATTTGTAATTGTGGGAATTTAATTTAATTCTAAATTTAAATTTTGGATTCCTTAGTGGTTTCCTAAAATTTGTACCTCTTACTTTATTTATTAAACTATTCAATTTAATATATATATATTTAATAGTTTAATATATATATATATAAAATAGTTTATTTAAATAGAATGCAACAAATTTGAATTCCAAATAGTTCTTGTGTTTGACCAATGGTTCTTTTCAAATGTTTAAATTTTGGTGCAACCGTCAGAATTATTTGGATACAATTATTGAACCTGTTCATTATTTTTGCACCTGTTCTGGTTGCACTTGTGTGCTTATAAATACCAAATTCCAACAAGTGTTTTGGATCCGAAAGAAAAAAAAAAAAAAGTCTGCATCATAGAAAAACTGTTGTCCAGGATTTTTTTTTTCTTTTTTGCATTTTTTATTCCTCATTCTAGTTTTAGAGATAAAATAAAAGAGAGTATAGAACACTAGGTTTGGTTCGCCGTACAAATTTGTTTGGTGTGCTACAACAATTTTGTGAAGATCATTGTATCCTGGGAGATAGACGCCACTCAACCGTAAGCACCGTAGCGGGGCGAATCTGTCTTAAGGACAGAGTGTCACACATTTGACTTGGTCTTAATTTTTATTCGGTTCGATAAATAAATCTAGCATGTTATTTATTTATTTTGTTTGAATTTATTTCAAGTTATTTTATATACACAGAAGGTTGTTCCAACAATCTTAAGACAGATTCGAATTATTCTGTTTACAGAATTTTTCGTTTGTTTTCCTTTTTCATTCTTCGTAATTAATTTCGGAAGAAAATTATTTTCTGTGAATTTACAAAATAATATTCTGGTTGGAAAAATAAATAGTGATTATATGCTATTTGACAGATAGTAGTAATATACTATCTCTTTTCTTTGACAACTAGTAGTACGATACTGGTGTCATCAACAATTCAGAATATATTTTTGTGGAATTTTGGTCAGAAAATTAATTTTGGTTTTTTTTTAGAAATTATTTTCTGAGTTTTCATTAATTAAAATTCTGGTTTCAGTATTTTAATTATTGAAGTGTTACTGAAATTAATTTTCTGTATGGAATTAATTTGGTTAAATAAAATTTTATTTTATTTCCAAATTAATTGAAAAATAAAAGTTATTTTCTTATTTCTTTTATTTTACAAAATTTAATTTCTTGTGTGGAATTATTTTGGTTAAATAAAATTTTATTTTATTTCCAAATTAATTGAAAAATAAAAGTTATAGTTTTATTTCTTTTATTTTACAGAATTTAATTTTCTGTGTGGAATTAATTTGTTTAAATAAAATTTTATTTTATTTTCAAATTAATTGGAAAATAAAAGTTACATTCTTGTTTCTTTTATTTTTACAGAATTTAATTATGTGAATTTGGATTAGTTTTCTATGTGGAATTAATTTGGTTAAATAAAATTTTATTTTATTTTATTTCCAAATTAATTGAAAATAAACATTACATTTTGTTTTGTTTCTTTTATTTTAACAGAATTTATTTCTGTAGTTTTGGTTTAATTTGTTTAAATAAAATTTTTATTTTATTTTTAAATTAATTAGAAATAAAAGTTACAATTCTTGTTTCTTTTATTTTTACAGAATTTAAAATTATGTGTTTTTTGGTTTAAATTTTTTGTGTAGCATAAAATTCTAATTCTAATTTTATTTTATAATTTAGATTTTATGGCTACTAAAACTGGTCAAACTTATGTTCAAACCAGTACTGGTATGGTGATTGCCATTACACCAACCTCTCCTTATATTGGGATTGGGCCAGTGAATCATGGTAAACAGCCAGAGAAGTTCTTAAGAACTGATTTTTGCAAAGGCAAAGGAAGAATAAGTAATAAGGTTACTGAAGTCGATATAACCGAAATGGATATAATTTCCAATGGTGTAGATGTCATAAATCTTTCTGCAGTTGTTTCCGAGGCAAATCTTGTCGGAAATCCTAAAGAATGGTGGGTGGACACTGGTGCTACTCGCCATATCTGTGCCGACAAAAAGATGTTCACATCTTATTCTATAGTGGACAATGGTGAACAACTCTTTATGGGCAGCTCCTCAACTTCCAAAGTTGAAGGACAAGGAAAGATTGTACTCAAGATGACATCAGGAAAGGAACTCACTCTCAACAATGTATTGTATGTACCGGACATTCGCAAGAATTTAGTTTCCGGATCTTTGTTGAGTAAGAATGGGTTTAGGCTAGTTTTTGAAAGTGACAAGTTTATACTTACCAAAAAGGGGATGTATATAGGGAAAGGTTACATGTCTGATGGCCTTTTCAAGTTAAATGTAATGACCGTTGTACCTTCAGTTATTAACAATAATACATCTTCTTCTTACTTGCTTGAGTCTTCAAATTTATGGCATGGTAGACTAGGACATGTTAATTATGGATCTTTGCGCAGATTAATTAATATGAAATGTTTACCTAAATTTGACATTGATTCAAATCATAAATGTGAAATTTGCGTTGAGGCAAAATTATCCAAAACTCCTTTCCATTCAATTGAAAGAAGTTTGAAACCACTTGAATTAATTCATAGTGACATTTGTGATTTTAAGTCAATTCAAACAAGAGGTGGGAAAAAGTATTTTATCACTTTTATAGATGACTATACTAGATATAGTTCTGTTTATTTAATTTGAACTAAGGATGAAGCTTTGGAAACTTTCATTCAATATAAGAATGAAGTTGAAAATCAACTTGGTAAGAAAATCAAGAAAATAAGAAGTGATACAGGTGGAGAATATGAATCACCTTTTGGTGAATTTTGTAAAGAACATGGAATAATTCATCAAACCACCGCTCCTTACTCACCTCAGCAAAATGGAATTGCTGAAAGGAAGAATAGGACTTTAAAAGAAATGATGAATGACATGTTAATCAGTTCTGAATTACCTCAGAACTTGTGGGGGGAAGCAATACTTTCTGCTAATTATATACTTAATAAAGTACCTCGAAAGAAAGTGAATCAAACACCTTACGAATTGTGGCATGGAAGAGTACCATCCTACAAATACTTAAAAGTGTGGGGGCGTTTGGCTAAAGTGGCTATTCCTAGTCCTAAAAAGACTAAGATAGGTCCTAAGACCATTGATTGCATTTTCATTGGTTATACCAAGAATAGTAGTGCATATCGGTTTTTGATTCATAAATCAGAACATTCCGAAATGCATGTAAATACTATTATTGAGTCTCGGAATGCATCATTCTTTGAACATGTATTTCCAAATAAGACTGGACAAAAGACTAGTAATAATAAGAGATCTTTTGATGCTATTACTAGTAATGATCAAGAGCAAGAGTTAGATCAAAATGAGGAAGAGGAACCTAGGCGTAGTAAACGTGTTAGAACCTCAAAATCTTTTGGTCCAGATTTTCTAACATATTTGTTAGAAAATGAGCCTTTAACTTTTAAAGAGGCTATGTCTAGTCCTGAAGCTCCTTTATGGAAAAAAGCTGTCAACAGTGAAGTTGAATCCATCTTGCAAAATCACACTTGGGAATTAGTGGACTTGCCACCAGGTTGTAAACCTCTTGGGTACAAGTGGATTTTCAAAAGGAAAATGAAAGCAGATGGATCAATTGACAAATACAAGGCAAGACTTGTAGTCAAAGGTTTTAGACAAAAAGAAGGTCTAGATTACTTTGACACATACTCACCGGTTACTAGAATAACATCCATTAGTGTCACAACCCAAACCCGGCCCTATGGGTTTAGCGCCGTAACCGGCCAGTAATCCGAGATTACCAAAGGCCTGCTTAACAGTTGTCACACCCCAATCCCGCCCCTAAAAGATTTGGGCATGACCTATTCGAAGACGGACATTTAACCTGATATATATAATAAGTGGGGCCTGAACGGAAGCATTAACAATTTAAAATAACTTAAATATAACATCCATTGAGCTACTACTACTATGCCAGGACCGCAATCATTACATTAGGTACATAATATATGTAGAAACATACACCCGAACTTGGTTACACACTTATACATTCATATTTAGGCCCACAACTGAGCGTGTAAAGACATTATTAGTGAGAGACAACCAAAACATAAATCAACAACCTAAGAACACTTTACAACATGCACGGCTTCAGGTGGTGCCTGGACTCATCAAAGTTGACAAGAGAAGGACGAGCGTTAAAGGTTAGGGCTGAACTCCCGGTTGATTACCTATAGAAATAGAAAGACAAAAATACAGAATGAGCGAACTCAGTGAATAATAGTCAATAAATCATGTAATGTTTAACCTGAATAATAAAATATATAACTGCAGATACATATGATCAACTACATTCCATAATTAATTTCAAAACAGTCATGATCCAGTTTCCGTAACAGAGTGGCTTTAAGCCCAATGTGTACAGAATGGCCATAAGCCCGGAAATTACATAATTCCCAAACATAACAGAACGGCCTCAGGCCCAAATGATAACAGAACGGCCTCAGGCCCAATAATAACAGAACGGCCTCGGGCCCAATAATAACAGAACGGCCTCAGGCCCAATAATAACAGAACGGCCTCGGGCCCAATAATAACAGAACGGCCTCGGGCCCAATAATAACAAAACGACCTCGGGCCCAATAATAACAGAACGGCCTCGGGCCCAATAATAACAGAACGGCCTCGGGCCCAATAATAACAGAACGGCCTCGGGCCCAATAATAACAGAACGGCCTCAGGCCCAATAATAACAGAACGGCCTCGGCCCAATAATAACTTATTAATAGCAAACAAAACATGTGGTACGATGGTGTGCTTAGATTCCCTCACGGTTCTTTGTACATAAACAGACTTGTTTCATAATTATCAGAACTTAAACATTACCAATAATCCGAAGGTAGGTGTACCATTACATTAACAGGCCAGAGCAATTCATAAACTAACTTCACAATGTTAATAGTTGTATGCAATTCTTATACATAAGTATAGATAATTCTTAGGATGGTACTTTGACTATAATTATTAACCATAACCCAAAATACGGAGTAAGTTCAGAATCATACTGATGTGGGCTAACTCTTCCAACGTTCATACTAATTCTCATCCAACACACATGTTAACATAATTACTCAGGGAGAAGAAAATGTCAATAACAATAATAATTAACCGTAAATAACGTACATTTGAGGTACTATTACTCACAGTGTTTAGATGCTTGGTCCATCTCTGTAGCTGACCCTACATAATTTATAACACACAATTCATCATCGTACAACACCATTCAATTCAACATTATTCAGCTCAACATAATCTAACAAAAGTCAATGTCACTTAATTCATCAACACCATTTGTAATTTAACATAATTCAAGATAAATCCTTGAATCCCATTTCAATATTCCGAAACCGAGTTCATCTCATCCATATCATTAATAGATCATTCCCCCAATTTTCCTTCCCATTAGAATATGAATTACAATGTTATTCAGTTGCAAATTGTAAACATAATTCTCAAACATCTCTACTTCCAATTAAACTTGAACACATATAATGCAATACCTCAATTTCATTATTTTACTTTCAATTTGGGCCAATTCATTAGTTATCGTCATTAATCAACCTAGGGTTTTAACGAGAATTGGGGGTTTTCCTCTTTTCTTAATTAAATCTTCAAATTAACAATTACTATACATCATTAAGCTAAAAACATTCAACATCCTTTAAAAATTGGAGTGGAGGTCCCATTTGTGAATAAACAACAAGCCATTAGTGTTCCTACCCATAATCAATTCAAAATTCCAAAATGTCAAACAAATCCCAAAGTGTCAACAAAATCACTTAGAAACATAAACATTCAAGGCCAAGAGAACCCCCTACCTCAAGATTGGAAGCAAAGAAGCTAGATCCAAAGCGTCCTCTTCAAAATCTCAAAATCTAATCGGTTGGAAAAGTTGATCTTCACTTCTTCTTCATCCTTGATGCACGATTCATGGTGGATTGTTGGTGAAAATGGCTGAAATCAAGGGTTTAAGGGTTAGGGTTTCGAACCTAGGAAGAGAGGAAGGAAGAAGGAAGAAGAAAATATATCAAATGATCCAAAAATCCCGTTTTTAAAGCTGCTGTCCCGTAATTTCCGCTCGAGCGGACTGATTTCCGCTCGAGCGGACCTGCCCTCAGCACAGATTTCGAAACTTCAAACAGGCATAACTCTCCCATCCGGACTCCGTTTTAGGTCATTCTTGTGCTCAAATTGAAGCCCCGAAAATAAGCTTTCCAATGGTTCTAACCTCACATCCAAATTCAAAGTGTGGAAAAAGAAAAGGGCAAATGAGTGACGGTTGGTCGTAAACGAATTATTCAAACTAAAGTTTTTGACCCAATCTTACTCTACCATCATATTACCACCACAATTAATATCCCAAAATAAAATAAGGAGGTTCCAAATACATTATTAAAAATGCCTCAGATGAACCCACGTGCCTCAAAATTCAAGCTTACCAGGCGACCCGCTCGAGCGCCCCACCTTGCGCTCGAGCGCTCCGACGAACAAAAACGTCCGCTCGAGCGTCCACTTCTACGCTCGAGCGGGAATCCACCATTCTCAGAATCTCGGGCAATCTGCAAAATTACTGAGAACCCTAAAAGTCCGCTCGAGCGCCAACTCCTCCGCTCGAGCGGAGGGAAAAAAATTCTGGGTCGTCACACCCTTCCCTCCTTAAGAAATTTCGTCCTCGAAATTGAAGAAAACCAAATAGAAGACAGGTCAAACATAAACAGAAACACACCCTGTGAAGTTCCAAAACTAGATCCACACTTGGGATAAGAAGGACCACAAATACCTTCAATCAACATACACACATCAGAATTTCAACGGCAAGAAGCAACACTAACCATTTATAATCCCAAAGCCCATAACAACTTCTCAATTAACAACCCAATTTCAAAAACAATTCACATTGTACGGTCCAACACCAAAAGTTTCACTTGCACTTCAATTAACGGCATCACCAACTCTTTATTTCATTGACATTTAAAAACATAGAATAGTGAAGACCATCATACAATTACTCCTTAAAGACACTCACATAGAGGAGTTCCTACTCAACTTCAAGAGGCGTTAATCAAAAGATCAAACATACCTTAAGCTTTGAGATTTCTACAACCTTTTCACTTCCTCCCTTACCTCCTTGGAGATCCATGCTCTTCTTTTCAATCCTTATTTCTTTCTATACGTAAGAAGACTTAGATATATATATAGATAGATGGTCATATATAAAAACATATCGGCCAAATCCAATCGTTAATCACTCCAAAATTGGAATCTCGTAAACATACTTTAGGTTACATAAAAATTATGCGGACCACAGGTACAAAATCAAATTCAGATAATTAAACCTTTAAGGTTTCCAATTTCTTATTCGATTATTCGAAATAAACTCCCACAGCATGCATTAAGTTCAATCGTAATGAAAGTACTCTCCCCTAAGTCCCTAACTAGATCAGCCCAGCTGTACTAGTTCATATGCAGTTTTATTAGAGAGTACGCGTTCAAACTTATCTTATAATGCAATTTACTCGGTGGTACATGACCATTACCGTTACATATAGTTCCCAAAATAACTTAATTACGTGGTTAGACTTAAATTCGATTGAATCAGATCTTAGAACCTACCAAATAAGGTTCTACCTAAGAGGTACCATATCTTCCATTTACGAAAACGTATCAAAATCATATCATTATGTAGATTTAAACCACATTCTCTACTTCTTGACAAAATCTGAACGGTGGGAAAAAGAATCCCCATTATAGACACCTGATCATGCCGTTATATGTTCAAATCTAAATAATAAATACAACTATCAAAACAAGGTCAGAAATTGAATTCAAAATCATACTTGACTAATCATTCATAACCGTAAGGTATAACATTTTCCTTTACTAGCACTTTATCTTGTCATAGCACAAATTAATTTGGCCCCCTTTTTCCACTATTCAAACAATTCTTCATTTTCTCACTGAAAGACACGAAGTCACTCACATGGTTTCGTCTTTACAACTTGTAATTATAGTGGATCAGCAAACGGTCATACAGAAATTAGAGACCAATCATCTGGCCCGATTAGTTAACAGACATAGAGTTTCCAGTTATTCCTCGTACGTAGATTCTACCAGGTTCGTTCATAGGATCATAAATCAGTAACCATAAGAATACATCCTTCCAGATTCTATAACATCAAACAACATATGCGATAGTATAGTAAAAGAATAATTTGATTGCGTAACATCAAGATTCATAATTCTTAATAAGATGAAATTCTTGGTAAGATTAATTCAATGTGGTAGTCAATCAATTTGTAATCACGTAGTGAGTATTGCATAAAGTTGTCTGAGTCTGTAATGTGGGTGAGGTCCTTCATATCATTCAATCTTTTCTTACAAGAAATTTTGATCGCAAATTACAGAATACACGTAAACAAACCAGATTACAGACTTCAGATCACAGATCACAGGTTCCATAAACAAATCCCGATTACACATAAATTGAACTCATCCGACACTATCAATTCACATCACGTTATAACATAGCATAATTGGAACGGATAAACAGAAACATATTCATACATATTCTTAGTTATACTTAATCAGAAACAGAAGTCAGAGTTTATGCTTGATCATAATCCACCCGTACAAGACCGTCGGTGGCAAGAGATATCTTGTAACATACTTAAACCACGGTATTATTACCCCCGGGCAAGGGCCATAAGACCACGGTATTATTACCCCCGGGTATGGGCCTTGTATTCAGGATGCCATTAATACTTTTACATACATGGATCATCATTCCTTAATTCGTAACGTAACATATCAGAAAATAAAGCATTGCTTGTCATATCATATCATTATCGCGCGCTTAGCAAAATAGAATCATTCACTTCTCATATGGGTCATTGTATATATAACTTTCTCTTGCAGCCGGTCATACGTAACATGATTCAACTATTATACAAAACACAACTTATCAAAATACGTATCACAATAACTTTTTCAAATCATAGGTCCAAACAGTACCATGACAAGGAAGACATCACTAGATCATAACTAAATATTCCATACCTAGTGTTGAAGCAATAAATGATAGGTAACTATCAGTTCACAAATAACAACCCAAAAATTGCATGTGCATTACTTACCAATCATTTTCCCTTTTTATTCAACCCGAGGTGATCCTCTATCCTTATTTATGCCATGCTCTACACAACAATCATCACAATATATATATACACAAGGAACGTACAATAGGCTTGGCTCATAATCGTTAACGTAAACAAATTACTCTTAACGTTGCTATCGGTCTCTTTGTATGCACTAAGGATGTCATGCATGAAGCCTAAGTCTTTTCTAGACATCCTACAGCTCAATGGATCCGTGTGTGAGATAGCAACTCGTGCTCTGATACCACTTGTCACACCCCAATCCCGCCCCTAAAAGATTTGGGCATGACCTATTCGAAGACGGACATTTAACCTGATATATATAATAAGTGGGGCCTGAACGGAAGCATTAACAATTTAAAATAACTTAAATATAACATCCATTGAGCTACTACTACTATGCCAGGACCGCAATCATTACATTAGGTACATAATATATGTAGAAACATACACCCGAACTTGGTTACACACTTATACATTCATATTTAGGCCCACAACTGAGCGTGTAAAGACATTATTAGTGAGAGACAACCAAAACATAAATCAACAACCTAAGAACACTTTACAACATGCACGGCTTCAGGTGGTGCCTGGACTCATCAAAGTTGACAAGAGAAGGACGAGCCTTAAAGGTTAGGGCTGAACTCCCGGTTGATTACCTATAGAAATAGAAAGACAAAAATACAGAATGAGCGAACTCAGTGAATAATAGTCAATAAATCATGTAATGTTTAACCTGAATAATAAAATATATAACTGCAGATACATATGATCAACTACATTCCATAATTAATTTCAAAACAGTCATGATCCAGTTTCCGTAACAGAATGGCTTTAAGCCCAATGTGTACAGAATGGCCATAGGCCCGGAAATAACATAATTCCCAAACATAACAGAACGGCCTCAGGCCCAAATGATAACAGAACGGCCTCAGGCCCAATAATAACAGAACGGCCTCGGGCCCAATAATAACAGAACGGCCTCAGGCCCAATAATAACAGAACGGCCTCGGGCCCAATAATAACAGAACGGCCTCGGGCCCAATAATAACAGAACGGCCTCGGGGCCCAATAATAACAGAACGGCCTCGGGCCCAATAATAACAGAACGGCCTCGGGCCCAATAATAACAGAACGGCCTCAGGCCCAATAATAACAGAACGGCCTCGGCCCAATAATAACTTATTAATAGCAAACAAAACATGTGGTACGATGATGTGCTTAGATTCCCTCACGGTTCTTTGTACATAAACAGACTTGTTTCATAATTATCAGAACTTAAACATTACCAATAATCCGAAGGTAGATGTACCATTACATTAACAGGCCAGAGCAATTCATAAACTAACTTCACAATGTTAATAGTTGTATGCAATTCTTATACATAAGTATAGATAATTCTTAGGATGGTACTTTGACTATAATTATTAACCATAACCCAAAATACGGAGTAAGTTCAGAATCATACTGATGTGGGCTAACTCTTCCAACGTTCATACTAATTCTCATCCAACACACATGTTAACATAATTACTCAGGGAGAAGAAAATGTCAATAACAATAATAATTAACCGTAAATAACGTACATTTGAGGTACTATTACTCACAGTGTTTAGATGCTTGGTCCATCTCTGTAGCTGACCCTACATAATTTATAACACACAATTCATCATCGTACAACACCATTCAATTCAACATTATTCAGCTCAACATAATCTAACAAAAGTCAATGTCACTTAATTCATCAACACCATTTGTAATTTAACATAATTCAAGATAAATCCTTGAATCCCATTTCAATATTCCGAAACCGAGTTCATCTCATCCATATCATTAATAGATCATTCCCCCAATTTTCCTTCCCATTAGAATATGAATTACAATGTTATTCAGTTGCAAATTGTAAACATAATTCTCAAACATCTCTACTTCCAATTAAACTTGAACACATATAATGCAATACCTCAATTTCATTATTTTACTTTCAATTTGGGCCAATTCATTAGTTATCGTCATTAATCAACCTAGGGTTTTAACGAGAATTGGGGGTTTTCCTCTTTTCTTAATTAAATCTTCAAATTAACAATTACTATACATCATTAAGCTAAAAACATTCAACATCCTTTAAAAATTGGAGTGGAGGTCCCATTTGTGAATAAACAACAAGCCATTAGTGTTCCTACCCATAATCAATTCAAAATTCCAAAATGTCAAACAAATCCCAAAGTGTCAACAAAATCACTTAGAAACATAAACATTCAAGGCCAAGAGAACCCCCTACCTCAAGATTGGAAGCAAAGAAGCTAGATCCAAAGCGTCCTCTTCAAAATCTCAAAATCTAATCGGTTGGAAAAGTTGATCTTCACTTCTTCTTCATCCTTGATGCACGATTCATGGTGGATTGTTGGTGAAAATGGCTGAAATCAAGGGTTTAAGGGTTAGGGTTTCGAACCTAGGAAGAGAGGAAGGAAGAGGGAAGAAGAAAATATATCAAATGATCCAAAAATCCCGTTTTTAAAGCTGCTGTCCCGTAATTTCCGCTCGAGCGGACTGATTTCCGCTCGAGCGGACCTGCCCTCAGCACAGATTTCGAAACTTCAAACAGGCATAACTCTCCCATCCGGACTCCGTTTTAGGTCATTCTTGTGCTCAAATTGAAGCCCCGAAAATAAGCTTTCCAATGGTTCTAACCTCACATCCAAATTCAAAGTGTGGAAAAAGAAAAGGGCAAATGAGTGACGGTTGGTCGTAAACGAATTATTCAAACTAAAGTTTTTGACCCAATCTTACTCTACCATCATATTACCACCACAATTAATATCCCAAAATAAAATAAGGAGGTTCCAAATACATTATTAAAAATGCCTCAGATGAACCCACGTGCCTCAAAATTCAAGCTTACCAGGCGACCCGCTCGAGCGCCCCACCTTGCGCTCGAGCGCTCCGACGAACAAAAACGTCCGCTCGAGCGTCCACTTCTACGCTCGAGCGGGAATCCACCACTCTCAGAATCTCGGGCAATCTGCAAAATTACTGAGAACCCTAAAAGTCCGCTCGAGCGCCAACTCCTCCGCTCGAGCGGAGGGAAAAAAAATTCTGGGTCGTCACAACAGTAGTACAGTAAAACAGAGTTCAGGGCCTGGCGGAAGCCAATACAGTAAATAAATAATGTCCATTGAGCTGTGACAGTCTGTATGCCAAAAAGATTTTTCATGCATTCACACATGTAGAACAGTACAGTCTATACAAAATTTACAGTCACACAGTACAGGGACTTAATCCCTTGATAGCAGTGCAGTTAGTAGCTGACAGTCTATACAATAATCCAAAACAGTACGGAGACAGACGGGGGAAAAACAAAACACCCCAAAGCCATAGCATGGCAACTCGAAACCTCGCAGAGAGGCACATAGGCTGGCTTGACAAAACTGGAGTCTAACGCACGCTCCTAGCTCCGATCTGGTGGCTGAGCACCTACATATATATATAAACAGTGAGCTAAAGCCCAGTGAATAACATAATGCGTAAAGAGGTTAAGAATGAAATGTCCTTACGGTAATGAAAACAGTTCATTAAACAATAATCCAGTCTTTCAGTCAGAACAGTCATTCAGTCATATGTGGACATCCATTAGCATAGCAGTAAACAGTAGGTCTTAAAGACCGAACAGTAATGATGGCCATCGATCAGTAAACAGTAGTGGTTCCACGAGAACCGACAGAGATCTCTGTAACAGTAACAGTAAACAGTAGGGGCTAAGGATGCCACAGTACATTTCAGAATATAGGACATACATTCAGTCAATTAACAATAATCAATTCAGAAAACAATTCGGTTAATCAGTCAGAAAACATTCTCAGTTGAACATATCTTTACACAATTGTTACTCACAGAGTTTGGGCTACAGTATGCTAGAGCGTGTCTCCCCAGTCGCCAACCCTACACAGTTCACAGGTTGAACACACACTAAGCTACACAATTGGGAAACATCATAATTTAATCCCTAATTTGCCTTGGTGTGTTCTACATCTATATCCTCATTAAGATGCCTTAAACTAGGCCTAAGAATGCCTAGAATGGGATGAGGATGCAAAAATACACTTAGAAAACATTTTGCAAAGTTTGCTGAAAATAGGAGCCTCGCTCGAGCGAGCCTTCCTTCGCTCGAGCGAGCTTCCAAAATCAAAGGCTTCGCTCGAGCGAGAAATCCTTCGCTCGAGCGGTCTGTCGAAACAGTAAAAGTACTGGATGCTGAAATTTTACGCTCGAGCCACCAATCCTACGCTCGAGCGTAGCTTCGAACAAAGGTTGGTCGCTCGAGCGAAGAAGCCAAATTCTGGAATTTCCAGATTTGTCTCCTAAGCTCAAACCAAGCATTCTTTCACTCAAAACTCGACCTCTTGGGCCCAAATTCTGGAATACACATCCAAATCCAATGTATAACAAGTTTTAAAGCTCAATTTATGAATTCAAGCCCCAAAGGTGAGTCAATTGAAACCATTTTTCAAACCCATTTTCATGAACATGGAGAAATGCAAACATGCATGGATTCAAACCAAATTCAACCTTCAAAGCTTGTCCAAATGGACTCATTTCTTCAAGAACATGATGAATTCATGGACTCAAGCCTAATTATGAACATGCATGTACAATTGGCCATGAAATCAACTCAAGTTTTATCAATACACACATGCATGCATGAAATGAGTTCTAATTCAACACTATAGGACCAATTTATGTCTTAACTCTATAATTTAACTTGACTCATGCAAGAAAACCTTAAATGCAACAATGGGAGATTCAATTACCTTGCCTAAGTCTTCAATTACAAGTGTAGAGGCTCAAACAAGCAAGAACTCCTTCTAATCTTCTTAATTTCCAAGCAAATCAACAAGATGAATGCACTCTCTCCCTCTCTCACTCTCTTAATTCGGCTATAGTAAGAATAAGGGGCTGAGGAGATGTTTTAATTCAAGTGTGATGAAGCTCAACAATAAGAATAAACTAAGGCCCACTCAATGGCAATTCCGTAAATAAGGCAACTTATATGTTTAGCTTATTTTAATCTAATTTAATCATACCTAATCACGTTTTCGATAAATATACCATTAAATCACACAAATTCCAATGATTCCAAAACATCAATCTATTTCCGATTCGGCTGCCGATAAGGCCTTCAATTTGCAATTTAAACACAAAAATACCAACAGATAATCAAACAATCAAAAAGATAAAAATGCAATACAATAAACATGCTCAGTCAATTCGTTTTCAATTTTCAATCAGTCCGTTCAGTACTCCAGTTAGTTCAATTATCAGTCATAAGCATTCTAGTTTAGCCGTAATCAGTATGTAATTCAGTAAATTTCCGGTAAACAGTATGGGGTTGTTACAATTAGAATGCTAATTGCCATTGCATCTCTATACAATCTAGACATTCATCAAATGGATGTTAAAACCGCTTTCTTAAATGGTGAGTTAAATGAAGAAATTTACATGGAACAACCAGAAGGGTTTTCTGTTCCAGGGAAAGGAAAGAAAGTGTGTAAATTGGTTAAATCATTATATGGTTTAAAATAAGCGTCAAAGCAATGGCATGAGAAATTTGACAAGGCAATGATGTCAAATGGATTTAAAATTAATGAGTGTGACAAATGTGTTTATATTAAAAACACAAATAAGGGTTATGTCATTGTATGTCTTTATGTAGATGATATGCTCATCATTGGTAGTAATAATGACATGATTAAAACTACCAAGAAAATGTTGAATAAACATTTTGACATGAAGGACATGGGCATTGCTGATATAATACTTGGTATGAAAATTACCAAAACATCAGAAGGATATGATTTGTCACAATCTCATTACATTAAGAAAATACTTGACAAATTCAACAAAGATGATGATCATCTTGCTAGAACTCCCGTAGATGTTAATTTGTATCTTTCTAAGAATGTACAGGAAAGTATTTCTCAATTAGAGTATGCCCAAATTATTGGAAGCTTAATGTACTTGATGAACTGCACTCACCCAGATATAGCTTATGCAGTAAGTAAATTAAGTAGATATACGAGTAATCCGGGAGTAGAACACTGGAAAGCAATTATAAGGGTTCTAAGATATCTCCGATTTACTCGTAACATTGGGCTTAATTATACTAGATATCCAGCAGTACTTGAAGGATACTGTGATGCAAATTGGATATCGGATACTAGAGACTCGAAGTCCACCAGTGGGTATGTCTTTACTCTTGGTGGGGCCACTGTATCTTGGAAATCTTCCAAACAGACTTGTATTGCGAGGTCTACTATGGAATCTGAATTCATAGCTTTAGACAAAGCAGGAGAAGAGGCAGAATGGCTTCGCCACTTCCTTGAAGATATTCCAATATGGCCAAAACCGGTGCCTGCTATATGCATACATTGCGATAGTCAATCAGCTATAGGTAGAGCACAGAGTCATATGTATAATGGTAAGTCACGACACATTCGTCGTCGACATAACACTGTGAGACAACTATTCTCTAATGGAATTATTTCCATAGAATATGTTAAGTCTAAAGACAACATAGCGGATCCACTAACCAAAGGGTTAGCAAGAGAGTTAGTTGAGAATTCATCGAGGGGAATGGGACTTAAGCCTATTGAATAAGAGTTACCACAACGGCAACCCAACCTAGTTGACTGGAGATCCTAAAATCTAGGTTCAAAGGGACAACCGAGTTGTGATTGACTCAGAAGGATCACTGTAGAGTCCAACTCCTACCCATTTCTATGATGAAATAAGTGATGTCTGCAGCGATTTAGGTTAAGTAATACTTTTAATGATTCTTATATCTAGGTAAACCTAGTGGAGTATGGCAGGATACTTTTCATAAGAATCACCTATGTGAGTGTGAACTGGGCCGGTTCTATAAGATTTGTGAAGGGCTACGAGTCTTTAGAGCACTCATGAAAGACCAGGTTGTTCAGGGCCAAAATGAACACAATAGTGAGAACTAAACTGTGTCTGGGGATATACTGTGTGAGTTCTATTGTCTTAGTTTACACAAACGGCTGAACAGTTCAAGACATCATGTTCACTGGTTAGCTAGTAAATCCGATAGTGTCTCACAATGGAAGGTTCGAAGCCAAAAGCTATCTATCCTTTGCAGAATATTTCTAATTTCTGTACTCTCTGATTAGATCATGTTGTTGCATTTTCTCTCCGTCAAATTCCATTCATGTAGGGGATTGTTGGAAAAATGGTTTAAATATAGGCTTTTTTTTTTGCTCAATTTAAGTGGGTCCCAGACGTCTTTTGGGGTGGGACCGAAGAGGTGAAGTGTTCCTTGCCACGTGGCAAGTCACACGATGAAGACGAAACGTCAAAACCATTTATGAGTGAATGGGAAGTTGACATCGTTTTCGAGTCTAACATTAATTTTTATTTGATAAAATTCATTTGAATTTTTTCAATAAAAAAATTATTGTGGGAATTTAATTTAATTCTAAATTCAAATTTTGGGTTCGTAAGTGGTTTCCTAAAATTTGTAATTGTGGGAATTTAATTTAATTTTAAATTCAAATTTTGGATTCCTTAGTAGTTTCCTAAAATTTGTACCTCTTACTTTATTTATTAAACTATTCAATTTAATATATATTTTATATTTAATAGTTTTATATATATATATATATTCAAAATAGTTTATTTAAATAGAATGCAACAGCTTTGAATTCCAAATAGTTCTCGTGTTTGACCAATGGTTCTTTTCAAATGTTTGAATTTTGGTGCAACCGTCAGAATTATTTGGATACAACTATTGAACCTGTTCATTATTTTTGCACCTGTTCGGGTTGCACTTGTGTGCCTATAAATACCAAATTCCAGCAAGTGTTTTGGATCCGAAAGAAAAAAAAAAAAAAGTCTGCATCATAGAAAAACTGTTGTCCAGGATTTTTTTTTTTCTTTTTTGCATTTTTTATTCCTCATTCTAGTTTTAGAGATAAAATAAAAGAGAGTATAGAACACTAGGTTTGGTTCGCCGTACAAATTTGTTTGGTGTGCTACAACAATTTTGTGAAGATCATTGTATCCTGGGAGATAGACGCCACTCAACCATAAGCACCGTAGCGGGGCGAATCTGTCTTAAGGACAGAGTGTCACACACTTGACTTGGTCTTAATTTTTATTCGGTTTAATAAATAAATCCAGTATGTTATTTATTTATTTTGTTTGAATTTATTTCAAGTTATTTTATATACACAGAAGGTTGTTCCAACATTTTATTGCTTAGATTAATCATGTGCTTAGTTCGGCCCTTCAAAAATTCAAATAAACATCATTTTTAAGGGCCGCGGGGGGTAATGTTAGCACCATAAATCTGCAATTTTTATTATTTATATAATTGCAGGACACGTGGCATCCTCTTATTCATTTGGAAGTTAAAAGAAGTTATAGAGATGATGGAGAATATGAAGGACAAAGTGGATGAGTGGAAGGATACATGGCAAGACAAGAATGAAGATGGAAGAAATGGGTAGTTACTAAGTAGTTATTGATGTATTTTTTCCTCTATAAATAGCCATTAATGGCTACATTGTAAAAGATCCAGAACTTAAATCAAAGACAATTGATTTCAATATTTCTTGTCATTTTCCTTATCTTAGGAATAGTTTAACATAGATTTATATTTCGAAACATTTATTTTTAGCACTTTCATTTCGAAGCATTTCATGCACTTCCTTTTCAAAGCATAGGAGTAGAGGTAAGTAATTATTACTTTGATTGTTCACTCAATCGTCTTTCTCCATCTCCCTTTCTTCTTTTAATTTTTTTTTTCTCTACACTTTGGCAATTTTGAAGTCCTCTTTGTTGAGGCAAAAGAACCGTCAACACAATCGCTTGATAATTGACTTGAATTTAATCTGTAAGGATTTTTCAATCCTTGCTGGCACGCTCGCATTTATAATATTTTTCTTCGTAGGAAAAATAAGCCAACATATGTATAATATTTAAAAAAAAAATTAAGGTACAGTCACCCCACTCCATACCCTCCTATGTCCATCCTTGCATGATGCAGAGGTTTGTAGTGACTTATTCTCGTCTAGAATTATATTTCAAATGAGGCAAGTCGAAGAGGGGGAGGGAGGAGGAGAATGGAATAGATTAATTTTGAGCTTGTATGGGAAGAAGATTTGGGTTAAAATAGTTATATGAGACAAAATAAATTATTTTAGTCAAATAGGATAAAATGTCACATCTAACCCATAATCATTTTATTTTTTACTCACAAAAGTCAAAAAGTCTATATCAAACGAGATTTTTTAATCTCAGGCTAAAATAGTCAAAAAGTTAAAAAATCAACCTACATTACAAACGAATTCTTTATAATTTAATAATCACTCTGCTATTAAAAATAAAAGATGATATAATGAAATATGGATAATGATTTAAAATTGATTAAGTTAAAAAAATATATGATGATAAATAAATAAGTGAAAATGAGTAAGAAGCATAGTATTTTGGTGTTTTAATCTTAATATATTTTTAAAAATTAAATTTTATATAAATATAGTTAATAAATATAATCTAGATAGGATAGGGGAAGAAAACTCATACTTGTTCCACTTCTTAATTACGTATTAAGTAGTATAGTATTTTTGGAGGAAGGAGAATCACACAACAGAGCACACACAATACAGACCGTAGTATAGTATTTTGGTGTTTTAATTTTATTAAATTTTAAAAACTAAATTATATATAAATATAATTAATAAATATAATCAAGATAGGATAGAGGAAAGAAACTCATACTTATCCCACTTTTTAATTATGATGAAAAACTCTCACAATATAAAGGTAGAGTAGCGTTGGTGAGAAAATGAGTAAATTTCCGTGTACATATGATTTTCACACAATGTAGAACACATATATGGCAATGAAAAATGTTTGAGATTTCAAAATAATATCTCACTATTTGATCCACAATAAAATAGTATGATAGATGTTAATTTTTAATTTGTTACATATTTAGTAAGTATTTTTTCGTGAGACAAATGGTAAGCCTCACACATGATCTACTCCATATGTGTGAAATTCACTTTTTATCTCATATTTATATTTTATTTATGAAACTTTTTTTTGTATTGGTAGTATTAACAGTTGAAAAAATTTTATTTTTAAGATTGTATTTGAATTATAAATTTTGATAGAAATATAGAAAAAAAATTTAAAAAATAATGTGAATAAATATAAATTAAAACTTAGGAAAATTTATTTATAAATCCCATTTTGAGGAAGGATGGTCCATTTAGTCCAAAAGATTTTCTTCCAGACCAATAAGCCTCATTGATTTTGGAAATATAAATTTAATATATTATTTAAAAATTAGATTTATGATTATACCCTTAATTCTATTATGTTTCTTTCTCCTTTTCTTCTTTTGTGCTAGAAAGGTAATGTACACAATCTATTTGTGATGAATTTTTATATGAAAATCTTTTTTATTTGGAAAATATTTGAAAATGAGTACAAAAATGACTTGAAACATGGGATTTCTCAAACATTTCAAAAGGATGTGGAATTCTTCAAACATTTCAAAATGAATACAAAAACCCCTTAGTAAATCTTGGACAAATGTATAATTTTAAACCTTAATACTTCAATATAATACTCAACACATGGGAAATTATTCAATTCTCCCGGAGCATCACGTGGCCATACTCCAAACTAATCACCAATTACTTAATTCCATGTTGTTGCCCCATCCCCAACATGAATTGTGGGCCCTTATGCCTCTCCACCAATCAAAACTTTATGGAGCACCACGTGTCCATACTCTGGGAGTACTGAATAATCACCCCCTCAAACATAACACTTCAATATAACACTTAAAAAAAAATTAGTATACTTTTCCAAACATAACACTGTAAAAAAAATTCTTAGTGTAACACTCCAATGTAACCAAAAAAAAAAAAAAAAAAAAAAACTCTTTGATATACTTTTTCCAAACGTAACACTAAAAAAAAGAGATATGAGATCCTTTAAATAATTCCAAAAGGATGTACGATTCTTCAAACTATTCCAAAAGGAGTATAAAAATTCCTTAGTAAGTTTTGAGCAAATATGTAATTTTAAATTATGAGTGTTACGTTTGAAAAAATTATATTAAATTTTTTTTAAATATTTTTTTGTGTTACATTGGAGTATTATGTTTGGGATTACATTGATTAGAGTGTTATATTTGGGAAAAGTATACTAATAAGTTTTTTTTGTGTGTGTTCCATTAGAGTATTACGTTTGGAAAAAAAAATACATTAATGAGTTTTTTTTAAGTGTTACGTTGTCACGTTTGGAAAAAGTTAACAAATATGAGGTTTTTAATGTGTTATATTGGAGTGTTATATTAAAATATTACCTTATTAAAGTATCACATTTTTAAAAATTATTGGTACTTCACTATTTACCTTTCATTTATTTTTAAATCTCTATACAAAACTTTACCAACATTAAAAGAGAAAAATCCACGGCGATATTACGTCCAAACAAGGAAATAATAGGGGTGCTCGTAGTATAGCATATTCTTCGTGTTTTTTTTGATAAAAATTATCAATAATTTAATAAATATATAGGGCTCTTTTGACAAGTTAATTAAAAATTAATTTTTAACTCTTAATATATTTTGAGTCATATTATTTCCCGTATTTTTTACCTATAAAAAGATAAAAAGATCAAAAAAAATTAAAAAATCAACTTTTAACTAATTTATCAAACCACCCCACAATAATAAAAACAACATTAAGCATTACTATTCAAGATAAAAAAATTAAATTAAAATTTTAAATTTAGTGATGTGATAATCAATTAAGATATTAAAAATAATACTATTTTTCTCATTTTTTTAAATTATTAAAACTAATTATATTATTTATATATCATTAAATTTCAAAAATAAATTTAAAATGGGAAGTTGTATACTGTACTATTATTTTTTAACAAAAAACAAATTGATGATGCATATGCTTAGCTTTTTTAATTGATTACGTCCCCGCTGATGTCGCAAGCTCGGCACGTGCTCACGTGTTCTCTCTCTCTCTCTCTGATGTGGAACCGTTTTATTCAAGATTAAGCAACCGCCGTCCAGAGTCGGTAAAAGCTGTCAACTCTCTCTCACCTTTTGACACGTGTTTCTCATCAACTCATGTAAACTCTCTCCAACTTTATACTATACAGAGAGAGAGAGAAAAAAAAAATGTTGGGCCGCCATTGGACAATAACAAGAATAGATTCTCTGTATTAATGCCAAAACATGCCCACCCAAATGTATATGACAGATAAATTCATATTACTATTATTATTATTATTTTTTAAGGATAAATTATAAACACACACTCATGAGCTTTAATTAAAATATGAATCACTTTTTATAATTTTAAAAATTACATTTTATCTTTTGAGATTTTTAATTTCATAATAAATTATTCATTTTATTAATAAATTATCAAATTAATTAACAGTTTTTAGTGATATTAGAAATATATTTTAATTAATAATTTAAGTAATTTTATTATTGTATAGAAGAGTAATTATAAATTTTATTTTTTTAATTAATTCTGTTAAATAAAAAATTCTAATAGAGAGTATTTATAAATTCCCAAACTATCGAGAGTAATATGTATTTTAAGCAAATCTTTAAGAATGAGTATTTCCACTTATTTAAAATCTAATTATCAAAAGAGGCCTTTGCATTCCTCCATTTGTGTGTACAAATAGGGTGATTAACACTCTTTACTTTTAAACTTTTATTTTTAAAAATTACAAAAGACAACACTGTAAGGTTATTTTAATGTTTGAAAAATATTAAAATACATAAAATATATATATATGCAAATATATATATACATCTTGAAAGATTTTAATATATTGATATTACAAATATTTTAATATTATGTGTTTCTTAATAATGAGTATGACCTTTTATTTCAGTGTTCCTCCTCTATACAATAATTATATTTAATTATTTTTTGATATATTTTATATTCCGATGTCATTTATTAGACTACTTATTATCGAGTGTGTAATGCAATAAGTTTCATATATTTTCATAAAACAAAAAAATCTATATCTAGTTTTTAACCTAATAATGTGACAATCAATTAAGATATTTAAAATAATATTTTCTCTAATTATTATCTAATCATATTAGTTACATATTATTCATTTTTTATGATTGTATTCTCATACTACTGACTTTTCTTAACTAAAAAGCAAACATTTCAAATAAAATGTTTATAAAATTTAAAGTGGTAATATCCTAGAATATGTTTACGTGGGCACTTCCTCTTTTTTTTTACCATGATAAGAGAATCACACTAAAAATCCAATTGGAATTTGAAATTTGAATACCTAATTATTACAATTAAAAAATAAGAACTAAACAAATTGGAACACAAGTTTGAGAATTGGAAAGTGTGAACTCACCCATATAAATATAGACAAAGCCACCAAGTTCCTCTCTAGCAAAACCATTCTTTCAACCAACCCTTCACTCCTCTCTCTCTCTCTCTCTCTCTCTCGAATGGACTGGACCAGAGGACCCACCATCGGCGTCGGCGCCACCGCCACCGTCTCCGTCGCTACCGCCACCTCCGGCGATCTCTTCGCAGTCAAGTCCACCGAGCTCTCTCGTTCTAAATTTCTCCAAAAAGAGCAACATTTTCTCTCAAAATTGAGCTCTCCACATATAGTCCAATACATGGGTTTCGAAATCACTCATGAATTCAACAACCAACCCATGTACAATCTCTTTATGGAGTACGTACCGGCCGGCACGATCTCCGATGAATTGAAGAGACAAGGAGGTTCATTTACAGAGTCCAAGATCAAATCATACACACATCAAATCTTACAGGGCTTGAATTACCTACATTTGAATGGGTTGGTGCATTGTGACATCAAGGGTCAGAATATTTTGATGGGTAGAGATGGATTGAAGATTGCTGATCTGGGTTGTGCTAGATTGGCTGAACACGGCGGCGATACGGTGTTTTCCGGTACACCGGTATTCATGGCGCCGGAAGTTGTCTCCGGCGAAGAACAGGGGTTTCCGGCGGATATTTGGGCTCTGGGTTGCACTGTAATCGAGATGGCCACCGGTCTCCGCCGTGGCCGGAGGTGAACGACCCTGTTTCGGCCCTGTACCGGATTGGATTTTCCGGCGATGTACCGAAGTTTCCAAGATGGTTTTCCGAAACGGCAAAAGATTTTCTGAGCAAGTGTTTGAAGAGAGATTGGAGAGAGAGATGGACAGCTAAAGAACTCCTTCAACACCCATTTTTTGAAGAATTGAATTGTGGAAAATCTGATGAGTTTGGTGAGAATTCTCCGAAAACTGTGTTGGATCAAGATTTCTGGGATTTATCAATGGAGGTTGAAGCTCCCCTGAATCTGACCCACATCGATTCTTCACCGTCTGATTCTCCTTCTGAGAGATTCAATCGTCTGATCGGTAGTGATTCGAATTTGCCCAATTGGACTTGTGATGAAGATTGGGTTACTATTAGAAGCAATAATGGCATTGAAGAAAGCAAGAAATTTCAGGAACAGAGCAAGAATATGGACACAGAGGAAAAACAGTTAATTGAAACAGAGTTGTACATGTTTTCAGGGTTTATTATCATTGCGATTCAATTGCTAGTGATGATTGGTTAGCTGAGTGGTCTGTTGAGGTGATGATTAGTGTAATTGAGTGCCTTTGTGTTTGTATTGATTTTGTGAAGCTCTGTGAAAGTGTTTCAAATGTTAATGAAAGTTTTGTTCTTGTTCAATTTGAAGTTCTCTCTCTCTCTCTCTCTCTCCCTTTACTTTTGTGTTTGTTTTATTGTTCTTTAGGATTACTTACTTTATACATGACTCATTTTTTTGGCTTTACATTAGGGAGTATATGATATCTTTACAATTATTTTTTAACGATGAAACAATAATGGATATCTATATAAATTGTGATATAAAGTTATGATAAGATGCTATTTCTTTTCATTTTTGCCTTTTTCCGTTCATAGGATGGATATTTTGTTCCTAGACGAAGAATCGCTCATCATTAAGTTAGTTTAGGTAAATACCATCTAAGTTGATTAGTCCGTAAATTAAAAGATAATATCTATTTAATTGATTATATGGATGGGTGAATGAGTTACATGCTATGATAATTCTTTATCCTTAGATCTTATGTTTTCTTATATTAATACATCTTTAATTATTGAATTATGTTTCAAAATTTTCTTATTTAATGTTTAATAATACATAATCACAGAGAAGTAGAAGATTTTTGACCCAATTATTTGTCACCTCTGAATGTGCTCAATTGTTGTATGTTATGTTTGGATTATGAATTTCAATAGAAATTTAGAAGGAAAAAAACAAAAAAACGAAAAAAGATAAATATAATGTAAATAAAATATAATTATATTTTACTCATATTTTTTCTTTTCCTTTCTAAATTCTTATCCAAATTTATAATTCAACATCTTTTTCTAATGCAAATGGAAATAGAGCTGTGAGACCGGAAAGAAGTTTGGTGAGTCTGCTCTGTTTTGGAGGACTATTTGACTTTCAATAAAGTGGACTCATATGATAAGTCAACCACTATTGGTTTTTTTAGACATTGTGTTGTGTGAACACAATAGATTTGAAATGTGAATTTGACTTGGCCCTCTCTTTTCTCTATCTTTCTCCATTGTTTATCTTCAATGGAAGTTGAGTCAACTACCCATCCTTTCTTTCCTTCCTAATCCAGTTTGATTTGGTAATAGCCCACTTTAGATTAGCATTGGTACACCTACTACCTTGTTCCAAGCAAAGGCACTAGGTAGATAAACCCCCCTCTCCTATAAATATTCCATGCCAAATTGGACTGCAACAAGAAGAATTTTCTTGTCTTTAAAATTTTTATTCATGTTCTTGATATCTTCCTAATCGTATAATATCATAAAAATTTAGCAACACAAAAATTTCAGCTTAAAATCATTAGGCCAAGGGTGCATTAATTATACGTCTTTTGATTTAGCTTATAAGTAGACTTTTATGAAAAAATTACACTTTAGTGACACTTTCACAAAATATTCATAGTTTAATAGAAATGTTCATTACTTTAATTATTAAAATTTGTAAGATTTATCACTGATTTTTTTTATTTTAAATACACTATATTATAACTTTTTCTACTTTAATTTTTTAATTAACTTTTTTTAACTTTGAGTAATTTTTTTAAAAAATTTAGCAGACAATCCTAAAAATTTAAAAGTTACTTTAAAAAAAAAATGTTTACTAATGAAAATAAGCTAAATTTTGTTGAAAAACCTAAGTAGTTGACTTATTTCAATTAAAATTATTTTATTTATTTTTATTTTAAAAATTGTTTTACAATAGAAAACTTGATTCAAAATTTTAAAAATGTTTACTAAAAATAAAAATAAACCAATTTATAAACTATAATAAAAGAATATTAAAATTTGAGAATAAATGGGCCTATTTTGAGAACACGGGTTAAAAGTCTAAAGTCAGCTTTTAACTTATTTTTGATCACATCACCTCTTATATAAAACAGTAAAAAAAGTTAAAAAAGTCAAAAGCTAACTTTTAACCATCTTTCTAAATCTTGCTCAAAAAAAAAAAAAAAAAAACATCTTCCCAAATCTCATGCCATGCATTGACAGTTGAGGGTGTCTAATTAGATTTGTAACATATTGTTTAGCAAGAATAGATTGAAAGTAAAGTTCACATTCCATGTATAAATTTATTATTAATTAGTGATACAACGTCATCAATATCCCAAAACGCTGAATTTTTACTTCAACTTTAAATATTTAGTCATTGAATCAAAATATCTCCAAATGTTAAATTTTTACTTCAACTTTAAACATTTTAGCCATTGAATCAAAATGATAGTGGGAGCTTTTCAGGCCAACGAACCTACTGACGTCACCACCATTCTGTGGGAATCCTATGAATTTTCCAATGACTTTTAGTTGGAACATTTCTCAAATCATAGGTTGGTATTGGCTCACTAATAAAAATATATACTTTGATACTTTTTGTGTGGTACATAGGTTTTCTTGTGCAAACTCTATTTTGTGGTGTCATGCATGATGCTTGGATGATGTATTATATGTTTCTCTAGATCTTTTTCAATGATGTCAATGCCTATGTGAGAAATGGTTAACTTAACTAACACCAAGTTCTCTAGTTTTTCCCTATCTGCAAGCACAAAGTCATGTGTTACTATCATTGGTTGTAGTGTTTATAGGATTGTAGCATCACATGCACACCGACTTAGGATACCATCATAGTTCTTTAATCAAATCAATGCAAATGCAATGCATATTTAGATTCCATCATAGTTGGCAATGGGCATAGGGGACTAGAATAACCAAGCTCGGCTAGGGGAGATCATTTAAGATCTATGTTAATGGGTGGCAGGGTTTTAAAAATGTAAATCAAGTTTTAGTGATTAAGGAATGAATGTACAATGTCCAGAATTGTAGATAAAAATAAAATAAAATAAAATAAAAGTGACGAATTTTTTTATGGACGCTCAAGTCAGCGGTTTATTTTTAAAATTATTTAGTGTATTTAGTTTAAGTTTTTTGGATTAAGTTTTTTAAAAATTGAGTTTTTTGATTTTCGTATTCTTTTGTTTTTAGTGAATATTTTTTAAATGTTAAACATTTTTTTTATTTTTTTAGATGCACCTTAGTTAAATGTATCTAAAAAGTAAAAAATTTGTGAAAAAATATTTTAAAAAATTAATAAATATATAAAAATACAAAAAATATACTGAATTTTTGTATTTTTTTTATATTTTTGGTATTTAGTGAATTTTTTAAAGATTTTTTTTACAATTATTTTACTTTTTAGGTGTATTTATGTTAGGTGTCTCTAAAACGTAAAAAAATTGCTTAAAATATTAAAAAAATTCAATAAAAACAAAAAAATACGAAAAATAAGAACGTAGAATTTTCTGAAAAGTATTTTTTGAAAAATGAAAACAAACAAGCTGTTATAGGCTTAACCTTAAATCTTTTTAGGTCAAAATAACATTATCTGTCCAAAATGACACCTATTTGTCCAATAATTTACCCATCTCTTTATTTGTTCAAACGTAACTTAGAGCATCTCTAGCAGCCTATGCATTTCACCAAAAATTGTACAATAGCCAGCCAATAATCATAAATTCCTTCTCCAGCAGCCTAGCTACTGTGAAGCCAAACCAACATTTTGCTACAGTACCTCGCTAGGAAAGACGAGGTACTGTGCACTAGCTCTGAATTTTTTTTATCATTTTTTAATTCAAACTTTCGTTTTTAAGAATATCTTAATAGAAGATATCTAAAGTATAATAATATTTTAATAAAAGATAGCTAAAGTAGATAGCCTTGTTGGAGTGTATATTAAAAAAATAACTAGCTAAAATAGTAAAGTAAAATTTTGAATAGTTATTTTGACTATCATTGCTAGAGATGCTCTTAATTGTCTAAATGTTATCTATATGTATACTTGTCTCCTATCTATCTACATTATCGCCATTAACCGCCACCACCAACCATCATTGGCCGCCAATGACTTTTCTGAAGCTGACAACCTTTCCAGCATTGATGACTTGTTCTATGACTTTCAACTTGTGTTCTTATCACCAAAAACAAAAGGGTTTGGTTATGGTGTGCAATTTACACCTTACACCTTACACTTACACCTTACACTTACACCTTTTGTGAAAAATTAAATCTTACACTTACACCTTTTCTGAGGTTGCACACCATATGCAACCCACTTACACCTTACACCTTACACTTACACCTTATACTTATACTTACACCTTACACTTACACTTTTTGTGTAAGTGGCACATGGTGTGCAATTGCACACTTAAGAAAAGTCCAAAACAAAATTAAACTCTTAACCAAATAACATATAGTCCCACATGTATGAACTTATCATCAATTAATCTATTTTTTTCCCCTCATTTAAGTATATTGTACAGTGTTTGTTTCTATTGTTGATTGCAAAATTTGTTAGGGAAAAAAACAAATAAATAAAAGGAGGAATTACACCAAAGTATATGTTTTCAAAAATATTTTCAAATTAGTGGTAAAGTTTATAAACATTAATAGTTAAATTCATAAACTTTTCTAAATTTTTTCAAAAATGATTGGTAGCTCAAATTTGAGTTTGCCCGAATCACCCGAATTTATGCATGCCAGTTAATCGTTCGGACAATCAGTGTAACACTTGTCTACCGCGATTATTACTCTTATCGACCGCGGCTATTGCCTTGTTACCAGACGACCGGCAAGATGACCGGCCAGACAACCGTCAAACCAAAATTCGTATGATTCAAGCAAAACTCAAATTATAGCTGCCAATCATGGTTCTATTTTGTAAACATCCAATTAATGTGTATTTTTTGCCAAATAGAAATCCAATGTGACTTGTGGGCCGGGCAATCCATTAGTGGACCTTTTGGGCGGACTTGGGCTGAGTTATCACTCGTAGGCTCTATGA
>CM069907.1:12639552-12805808 GCA_036172215.1 Camellia granthamiana
TTACCAGACGACCGGCAAGATGACCGGCCAGACAACCGTCCAAACCAAAATTCGTATGATTCAAGCCAAAACTCAAATTATAGCTGCCAATCATGGTTTCTATTTTGTAAACATCCAAATTAATGTGTATTTTTTTGCCAAATAGAAATCCCAAATGTGACTTGTGGGCCGGGCAATCCATTAGTGGACCTTTTGGGCGGACTTGGGCTGGAGTTATCACTCGTAGGCTCTATGACAAACCAAACAGCCCTGATCCAATCTTGACCCAAGTACACCCCCCATGGTGTTTGAGAAATAGAAAGTGATCTTCACCCAAATGACACATTAGGCATTTGTTAAAAGGAAGTGCCTTTTCCCAGCAAATGGATTCGAGGGTGGAGATCAGGAGATTGTTAACCCTAAAAGAGATGCCAACAGTTTTCATTTTTTAGTGTCTAATAAAGTAAATTATTCGTTTTACAAAAATTATATTGATTAAATATGAATAATTAACATGATTAGATTATAATTTGTCTTAAGAAAATAAGTGATCTATTTTTTAAACTACTTTTTTAAGACAAATTTAATCTAATTATGTAATTACTTATATCTGTTTTTTTTTTTTTTTTTTAATCTTCTTCTCCTTTTTTTAATTTTTAATTTTTTTTTTTTACATAAATAATCTATTTAGAAAATCGACCGTGCTAGGGAGCTCGAAAGCTCCCCTCCCGAATCCCCCCCTAATTCAAAAAACGACGCCGTTTTTTATTTTTTATTTTTTATTATTATTTTTTTTTCTCTCTATGTGCAGAAGAAGGAAGATAAGAATTTCAGAAAAGAAGAAGAAGAGAGGGAAGAAGGAGGAGGAGGAAGAAGAAGGGACTGGAGGGGGCTTAATAAATTGGGATGGAGGCGGAGGCGGGGGGCGGAGGCGGAGGTGTGGGCGGAAGAGGCAAAAGGCGGAGACGAGGATCGGCCTGCGACGACGATCTGGCAGAGGCAGAGGCGCGGAGCTGCAACGACGGCGGGCGGAGCTGCGACGGACGGCGGGCGGAGCTGCGACGACGGCGGGCGAAGCTGCGACTGCGAGGACTGGAGGCCGGAGCTCCTCCTCTTCCTAGCCACGACTCCTCTCTCTCTCTCTCTTCTGAAATTAGGGGGATTCGGGGGGAATTAGAGGGAAAAAAACATTTCCCTTAGAAAATATTTAAAAATGACCAAATTCAGGTGGACACAAAATATGTACACATCTTCTTAATTAGACCCTTCATTCCAATTACTAGAGAGGCTACTTCGAATTTAAAATTGTTAGTTTACTATTCTTTACCGGCATGTCAAAAAATGTTGAATTTAAAATAGTTTAATATAATTTTATCAAAGGTAAATTATAATTACTTTTTCTAAGTTTTAAAAAAATTCAATTAATTATATATTTTTTTAAAAATATAACAGTTAAGACATTTTTTTATCAGTTATTTGTTAGTTATATGAATGAAAAAAAATAATATTATTCTGTGGTGGTTTGATTTGAGTTTTTTGGATTAAGTTTTTTTGAAAATTGAATTTTTTGTTTTTCGTGTTTTTTTATTTTTAGTGAATATTTTTAAAAATTTTAAGTTTTTTTTTTTACTTTTTAGATGCACCTTACTTAGATGTATTTAAAAAGTAAAAAATTTGTGAAAAATATTTTTAAAAATTAATAAATACATAAAAATACGAAAAATATATTGAAATTCTCGTTTTTTTTTTTTTTACATTTTTGGTATTTAGTGAATTTTTAAAAGATTTTTTTTTCACAAAATTATACTTGTTATGTGTATTTATGTTAGGTGTGTTTAACAATTAAAAAAATATTAAAAAATATTAAAAAAATTCAGTAAAAATAGAAAAATACGAAAAATAAGAAAGTAAAATTTTTAAATTCCAAAAACAAGCAAGATAAAAAATATATTTATTTTTATTTATTTAAACCTTACTAAAAGAGATGTCAGCATAATTAAATTAAAAGAATAAAACTAGCTTTATTTGATAAAATCTTGGGGAAACCTTTTTATAATAGTTAAAAAAATCAAAAAATTAAAGAACTATACGAGTCAAAGAATTTTTTTTTTTCTTTACTTTTTTACATATTTTTTCATAAAGCATTAAAAAATTATAAAAAAATATATTAATTTTTTTCCATCTTATATTTTAATAAAAAAAAATTATTAAAATAATTTATTCTCAAGCTAGTGTAATTTATCCTTTTATGAAATTGAGGCGGCGTAGTGTGTAATACCCTTAAACCTCAAGGGTAGTAAGTGCAAATACCCTAAAAAGTATTTTATGTTTTGAGAGGGAGAGTGAAGAGGGGAGCGCACAGAGAGAGAAATAGCGACAATGGAGGCGGCGAAACTTGGTTCAGCGTACTTGTCGTCTTCATCTTCTTCTTCTTCTTCTTCGTTGTCCAGTACTCATCGCTATGAGTTTCAGTTCAAAGTCTCTCAAATTCAAACCACGCTCAACTTTCTCAATCCCTCGCCTCCTCTAGCGGCGAATCTGATTCCGGTAAAACTCTCTCTCTCTCTCTCTATAGTTGTATCGATTACATACATATGTATATATACACGCATTTGTGTGTATATGAATCACTTCGTACTTATGTAATTGAATCTCGAAACTGTTTTGGTTTCGAAATTTGCAGTGGTGACTCTGCTCGACTACGGTGCTTGGAAACGTTCGTAGTGTTAGAAATGCAATTCGATTTCTCGGCTTCCACATCAAAGACGTAATTGTTTATTCGCTTCTTTCAATTATATATATATATTTAGTTTATTTTAATTTTGTCTGGTTCTGTCTTTGTTTCAATGCTAAAAAAGGGGCAAAAATGTAAAGAAAAGGACAATGTTAATTTGTTTTTATTTAATTTTTTTCATTTATCTCTATTCTATTGTGCCTTGTAGGCTTGAATGAACTACTATATCTGAATTAGTTGTTTGAGGCGTGAATGGGGCCTTGAATTTTTTTACTTTATTCTCTTTATCTGAGGTTTCTAGGGACCAAAGGGAGCATCATTTTTGCTCATATCATTTGGAGGTTGTGAATTCTTTGTGTATGTGGTTTTTTCCCCTTGTAAGATTTGTATTTCTACGTAATTTTTTCCTGATGTTTCTTGGCAAGCCAAACAAAGGATTGTATTACTAGCTTCCCCAAATTAAATCTATTAAACCCACAAATCGTAATTTGTTCTTGTGTAAAAAATGGCTCATTCCCTTATGTTGTGATCATCAAGAGCCCCCTTGTTTCTTTGTTTTTGCTTATTTTGTAATTAGGAGGATATGCCCTTCTTGATACTTGTAATTTTTTTGTCCCCCTCTTTTAATAAATTCTCACTTACTAGAAAAAAAGAGAGATTGTATTACTCATATAAAGGTTGGAACAATAGCAATAAAAAGTTGATACTTTTCTTTCATACGTATTGCTCATATTCAGTTAATTTTTCTTTGTCCCTTCATTAATTGTTTCATATTTTTTAAATTTTTCTAGGTGCAAACGCCAGAGGGACATTGTCAATGCAAAGCGCCTCATTTTTCCTGGGTTGGGGCATTCGCTGCAGCTATGGATGTACTAACCCAAAAAGGGTAAATTTTTGTGCATAACATCTTTATTCCATTGTAATTCATGTTTGCAAAAAAATTATAGTTCTGTTAAGAGTTTTTGTCTAACAAGGTCATTCATTTTCCTAAGAAATTTTTTTGTTATAGTTTTGTAAAGGGTTATGCAGTGCCAAAACTTCGTACATTTTTTTTAATGTGATTTTTGGACAAATGTACTTGTGGTTCAGTTAAAAACATATCCAGCTTGTACAAGCAGTAAAAGTGATCAATTTGCATCATAGACAAGAGTTGGCCCACTTTTGAATTTAAATCGCAACTGTTTGCACGGATTTGTATGAAAGTTCATGTATATAAGTTTTTGGCAGGATGGCTGAAGCACTATGTACTTACGTTGAGAATGACCGTCCATTTTTTGGGCATTTGTCTTGGATTGCAGCTACTTTTTGAGTCAAGCGAGGAGAATGGACCGGGTAACTTTGTGATGCTTTCCTTTTTAATCAAACAAGTTCCTATACATTTGTTTGACTCAAGTTTTGCCTACTTTTTATTCATCACCTTTATTTGGAGTATAAGAATTTTGAAACATGAATACTTGATAGATGTAATCATCTGAATAGTTATGTAATTTTTTTGTTGCAAAGTGGAACACAATTATCTTCTATTTTCCTAGGCATTGAACTTAACCATTGTAATGTGCTTGGTGCTGGTGGGCTATTAGTATACTACTATATTAAATATATTATTCCTGCTGCTATTTTTATTCGTGTTATAATCAATCACCAATATTTGTTGTCCTTTTCATTGTCATTATAGTTATTTGATAAAAATATGAAGTTGTATGTCCAAAGGTGAAGGGAATGGAGAGAACCTTATAGGAAGATAAGTGAAACAGCCAGAGTTGTATTCAGATAAATAAAAACGCTAAGATGGGTAAGCATGCTCTTTAATTCCAGAAGAGTTGATGGTGATCTTGTGTTTGGCTGTATCAATATCTGATAAAAGAGATGTTTTTCAAATTTGGGCGAGCTTGTGTTTGACCACTTCAATATCTAATAAAAAGACAGAGATGGGTAGTAATTGTTTTACTATGTTAGTTTTATCTTTCTTGTTCAGCAGAAGGATGACAAGATAAGTGATAATTGGTTCATGATTCTGTGCTCTCTTTTAGTTCGCCTGCCCCCCACCCAACCTGACAGGACAAACCTCTTCTTCTCTCTCTGTCTTACTTCTTAATACTGCCACTTTACCGAAAGTACTCCTTATTGCATCTTTCAAGCAACTTTTTTTACCTATCAAAGGAGTTGGTTTTTCGTTGTTCTCATTGATCTTATGCCTGAGATGGACATAATTTTTTTTCTTATTCAATTCCGACAAGAATTATAGCTTGAATGCCTCGATGTTAAACCTGGACTGAAAACCAAATACAAACTGGATTACATTAAAGGTATATGCAAGGTTATGTTCATATCCTTTGTTCACCTTTTCTTGATTATAATGGAGTTTCTCACAGGAATTTTTTATCAATAGGTTACAATCTGTTGTTGACTAATTTGGTTTCATATGCTTTACTACTTTTGACACCATAGTTTAAATATGTGGATCTCCTTTTTTTTTACACTATGTTTGGATTGGAGTGATTTGGAGAGAACAAAAAAGAAATGAAATGAAATGAAATGAAATGGAGAGATATGTATTTCTCTTATTTGTTTGAATAATTTAAGTGGAGAGAAATGGGAAAAAATGGAGAGAAACGGAGAGAAACTCATTTCTCTTATAACCTTCATTTTTAATCTTCCCAAAAGTGGAGAGATTGGGAGAGAAAAGAAACCAACAACTTCTTATATTTTTATAATACTAATTTTTGTCCTTATAAAAATAAAAGAAATAAAATGATTGATACCCCATGTCCTCAAGGACTTTTCATATCCAGCAAAAGGTCATTTGGTAATATAACATAAAAAGATTTCTTTTCTTTTCTCTTATGAAATCTAACCAAACGAGAAGGAGAGAAATCACAATTATTTCTTTTCTTTTCTTTCTTACTTATCCAAATAAGGAGAGAAATTATAATCATTTCATTTCATTTCATTTCTTTTCTCTTCTCTTATAACTTAATTAATCATTTCTTTTCTTTTCTCTCCTAGGTTCCCAAACATACCCTTAAAGTTGTAAGTGTATTATTAAATTGGGCGAATTATACTAACGGTCCCTGTAGTTTGAGACTTATGTCACTTTAATCCTTGACTTTTTCAATTGTGATACATTTGACTCTGAATTTTGAATCTTGTTTCAAATAATGACAATTGAGGACAATGTTGCTCTATTTCAAGGGTAAAGTCGTCAATTTCGATAAAATATAAATTAGTTTCACAAAAATAAATGTCAAAAAAATTATTTCTATTCATCAAAGATAAAATTATATAAAAATGATAAATCTTTTACATTTTTATTTATTTTTATTTTTATAATAAATTAATTTTTTAGTATGTGTTTGGATAATGATTATGTAATAGGTGATTATTTTTGTTGATATTTTTGAATGGTTATCAATGTAATAGATGGTTGTATTTGTTGTTAACAGATATTTTTTGATGGTTATCATTTAATGGATGGTTATTAGGCTTTTAATGTATAATTGATATGTTTAATATATGAAATGTTTTTAGTTTTATATTTTTTTGATTTAATAGATTAGTTTAATAATGATTATTAAACTTATCGCCATGTTTGACTTTTAAAAAAATAAAACTAATTTAATGAAAATAAATATGAAAAAAAAATTAGTTAAAAAAGTTTGTTTTTTACCCTCCGAAAAGATAAAATTATATAAAAATGATGTGTTTTTAATTTTTTTTCACCAATTTAATTTTTTAATTTCTTGGAAAAATTTTCTGAAAATAGATTCCGAAATCCAAATCAAATAGAACTTTATAACCAAAAAAATTCTAACATTATTCATTGCAAAAAAGGGCCATTATATTTTAAACAACATATAAGTTAACCAACACAAAATAAATTGTATGATGACTTTGCCTTTCTAATGGAGTAGCAATGTTTTTCAATTGTCCTTATTTGGAACAAGATTCAAAATTCATAGTTAAATGTATCACAATTAAAAAAGTTAGGGATCAAAGTGGACAAGCCCCAAACTATAGGGACTGTTAGTGTAATTCGCCCTATTAAATTTGTTTTGCCACCAAGTTTAACTGACACCATAGTTAAACTAACATTCATAAGTGTTTCGCAGTGAAGGGTCTTGGCTTGATTCCTGGTGTGGTTGGACGTTTTGACTCATCTAATGGTTTCAGAGTACCTCATATTGGTTGGAATGCGCTGCACATAACAAAAGATGCTGAAATTTTGGATGATGTTGGAAACCATCATGTCTATTTTGTTCACTCTTACCGTGCCATGCCAGTATGCTATTTCTTCCCTTTTTAGTTGTTGCCATTTCATATACCTGCCACACCTTTCTTTGATAATATTTCAGTCAGTGATCTAAGTTGGTTTATATTTCCATGTAGTCAGATGATAACAAAGAGTGGGTTTCATCTACCTGCAACTATGGTGACAACTTCATAGCATCTGTTTAGAAGGGGGAATGTGCATGCAGTTCAGTTTCACCCGGAGAAGAGTGGAGGTAACATATTCTTCCTTCTTTTTCTTTTTTAACTTTTTTTCCTCATAAGATAATGGACGGGAAACAGAATCTCTCTGGTGACTATGAGCACTACCAATTTGAAAACTAAAGCTATTCACATTAGGACACCATATGGGAGTTATTGCAGTGAAATCAACAATTATTTCTTTTAATGCTGAAATATATGCCAATATCATTAACATCAGCTATAATTATTCATTGTGCTTATAATATGAATGTTTCAGATGTTGGTCTTTCTATATTGAGAAGGTTCTTGTATCCAAAATCTTCTACAACAAAGGTTGCCTTTGAATCTTGGAGTTATAAAATCCCTTCTATTCTCAACTTCTCTATGAGACCATCTAACTGAAGCTTCATGTTAAGACAGGGGCCACAGGGAGAGAAGGCTTCAAAACTTGCGAAGAGGGTAAGTCTAGTCTTTGAAAGTATGTCTTAAAGTTTTAATGTATTTCTTTTTTCCTTGGAATATTTATAATTTACTTTATGCAAAAATTTTCAGCGCCAATTAATATGATGGCTATTTCCATTTTAATGCATTGATCTGCTGGCCAATCAGGGGCTCTATGCTAAAATGACTATACTTCTGGTCAGGTAATTGCATGTCTTGATGTGAGGACAAATGATAAAGGCGATCTTGTTGTTACGAAGGGAGACCAATATGATGTAAGAGAGCAAACAAATGAAAATGAGGTATAGCAAAATGTAATTCTTAATCAAATCATTATGTGTTTTGAATAATATTTACTTTAAACTGTATGATTTGATTGGTGTGCAGACAGTGGTGGACATCTTGATATTATTTATATTCCCACCCAACTCGCCAGCCAGCATCTTTTTATTATGACACTAGTTGTTTTCTTTAATTCCATCAAGGAAATAATTGTCTATTATTTGTTATGCTTCTTCTTGCTAGACATTTATCTAAACTCTTAATTTCATGACCTAATACCTATTGATGTTGATGAATTTTCTTTACACTAGTCAAGGCAGTGTTATCAAAGGCGAGCCTAAGCGCTCACCTAAGCGCGAGGCGAGGCGAGGCGAGGCGAGGCTTTAGCGCTTCATGCGTACTGAGGCGAGGCGAAATGGCGAGGCGATGGAGAAGCGCCTGAAGCGAGGCTTAGGCGATGAAGCGTGAGGCGAAACGAAGCGACGCTTCATCGTATTTTTGCCTGATTTAAGTTCGAATCATCTGCCAAAGTCAATCGTCTGCCGAAGTCGAATCATCTCTGGGTCTTCTTCTGCCGAAGTGAGTTCGAATCATCTTCCTTCTTCTGTCGAAAGTGAGTTTCGAATCATCTGGGCCCTAGATCGAATCATCTGCCGAAGTCGATCGTCTGCCCTAGATCGAATCATCTGCCGAAGTCGATCGTCTGCCAAAGTCGAATCATCTCTGGGTCTTCTTCTGCCGAAGTGAGTTCGAATCATCTTCCTTCTTCTGCCGAAGTGAGTTCGAATCATCTGGGCCCTAGTTCGAATCATCACCTGCATCTCTTTGTTCGACTTCGAATTGAAGAAGAACACTGTCGAACTCGAACCTGTGTTAAAATTAATTGAATTATTTTTTAAAATTAATTTTTAATTCGCAAAAAATTAATTTTTAAAATTAATTCAATTATTCAATTAATTATTTTAATTTCCTGTTATTCAATTAATTATTTTAATTTCCTGTTATTCAATTAATTATTTTAATTCAATTAATTTGTTTAATTCAATCAATTTGTTTGTTTTAATTCAATTAATTTAATTCAATTAATTTCCTGGTTATTCAATTAATTTGTTTAATTCAATTAATTTGTTTATTGTAATTCAATTAATTTAATTCAATTAATTTCCTGGTTATTCAATTAATTTGTTTAATTCAATTAATTTGTTTATTGTAATTCAATTAATTTAATTCAATTAATTTTCTGGTCATTTTAATTTCCTGGTTATTCAATTAATTATTTTAATTCAATTAATTTCAACTATTTTAATTTCTTTATGTTCTTTAATGTTGTTTAAAATATGTTCTTTAATTTCTTTATGCTGAAACATTGAATTGCTTGTTGGATAGAATTAATGAATTGCTTGAAAATATTTATATTTTTATCTATATCATTTATTTAAAAAAAATATCATTTTTGGTCGCCTCGCTTCGATGAAGCCCTCGCCTCGCCTCGCCTCGCCTCGTCGCCTCGCGCTTAGGCGTTCGGTGACCTTGTCGCCTCGGTTCGCTTTTCGCCTTAAATAACACTGAGTCAAGGAACATCATTAATGTAAATTTTGGTTAATTCATATTTTGGTCATATAATGACTTTATTCTTCAATGTTGACGTATCTGCCTCCCGTTCAGTTTGTTTTATTCTGTGGACATATCTATACTCTGTTAAACCAGAACAGTTTGGGTTTCCAGCTTGGTGTCCACATGGAGAAAGTGTGCATTGTCTTTGAACCTTTAAATTTAGAATAATAAAGGGAAAAAAAAATAGAAGAAGAAAATATAGATGCTGGTGAAAAGACAAAACTTTACCTTTTTGAAAAAAGTAAATAATAGCAATTAACTCCCACTTCTCCTCACCTCACCCCTCTCTCTCTCTCTTTCTCTCCCTCTCTCTCTCCATATCTTTCTTTTCCCTTCAATTTTTATTTATTTATATATTTTCTTATTCTATATGGGATTATGATCATGTGCATTGCTAATGCATCACTTCAGTTTTTTTTATTTGGTAATGAGTAGTGTCATCATCTTTTTGAAGGTGAGAAACCTTGGCAAGCCGGTGGATCTTGCCGGACAGTATTACAAAGATGGGGCTGATGAGGTATGCCCAGTTTTGGATAGATTTGATGTTCATATTTTATTTGAAGAGTCATGAAATTAGTTTTAAGCCTGAACATTGTATTTCAGGTTAGTTTCTTGAATATTACTGGTTTCCGTGCCTTCCCTTTAGGCGACTTGCCAATGCTGCAGGTTTGTCAGCAAGCGATTAACGTGAATGTCCAACATAAATCTTTGTATATTGTGCTGTCATTTCCTAACTTTTTGTCAGTTGTTTTGTTTTTAGGTATTGAGGTGCGCATCAGAAAATGTTTTTGTACCATTAACAGTTGGAGGTGGTATCAGAGATTTTACTGACGGAAATGGCAGGTACATTTACACTGTTCTGTTATTTACATTAACAGTTGGAGGTGGAATCTTCTTTTGTTCTTAACATTTAATATCAGTTTTCCTGAGTTTGTCTTCAAATACTTTATTTACAAAACTTCTGCAGTTAGAAATTTGTATGAATAGTTACAACCTACATCTGAGGCACTCTTTTCCACAGGCACTATTCTAGTTTGGAAGTTGCTTCAGAATATTTCAGATCTGGTGCTGATAAGATTTTCTATTGGAAGTGATGCAGTTTATGCAGCAGAAGAATATTTAAGAACAGGAGTGAGATGCTTCTTATCAAATGTTTATTTACAATATGCTTATGCTTCTTACTTTTTAAATTTCTCAATAACTGCATTTTCTAGGTAAAGTCTGGAAAAAGCAGCTTGGAACAGATTTCCAGAGTCTATGGGAACCAGGTGATTTTCCCTCCAAGTGCTGTACTTGTTTCTTCATGATATGCATTCCCTTCCCACTTTTCATATGAGACAAGAAGAATTCTTAAGAATGCAACATATATGGCTCTTATTGACAAAAAAAATTTGACAATGAAACAAAATTGGTTAATGGAGATGAAAGGAAGAAGATTGCTATCAACAAACCATAATTGCAAGGTGGGAACGAAATAATACAAAGAGCTTGAATCAAATTGTAACACCAGACCAGGCTAAGTGTATAAACGCTCTTTAACATACAAAAAGGGAAAAATATTGTGAGCAAGCTCACTTCTGTTGGTAGGTATGGGAGAGTACAAATATACTTCAATTGTAATGTTGGTTCAGGATAGAAGCACTCTCAGTAGATATGTTCAGTTAAAAATTCCTACTTAAGACTTTAGATTAATTTTCTTCTTATGAATCTTAAACAACTAAAGATGGAATTAAAAAAAAAAAAAAAAGGACAAAAAATGTAAAGGGAAAGACGAAATATAGGTAAAAATGGAATAAACATGTTAAAATTGCAAAAATCTTCTTTAAGATCATATTTTGCAAGATCCAGCTTGATGAAATTATTAATTGGGTCTGCAATTGATGGTAGCTAAAAGATTCTCAACTTGGCTACATCACTTCTATATTTCAAACCACTTCAGGTGCTTAAAGGGTGCCAGTTCCTCTGTTACCAAGCTTGGACCAAGATGTGCTGGTACAAATTATGTACTACAGACACAGCCATTGACGAATAGTAGAATTGTCTCGTATCATAACATGTTGCATCTGTAATCAGTTGATTTATTATCTGTATTGCAGGCAGTGGTTGTAAGTATTGATCCTCGTAGGGTTTACTTGAAGGATCCTCATGACGTAGAGTTCAAGGCTGTTAAAATAAGCAACCGTGGTAAGGAGACCCATGTCATATTCTTGTTTATTTGGTTGTTTTGGAACTATCTGCCACAGGAATCATACCATGTTTTTTAATATTTGGTTTCAGGTCCAAATGGAGAAGAATATGCCTGGTATCAGTGCACGGTAAGCCCTCATACATTTCATTACATCTGTTTATTGATTTTGAATAAATCTCAACCTCAATCCTTTTTCTCCAAGTTAGCTATCTCAAGTAATTTTGCTTAAAATACTCCCCAGATCCAGTACATGGTACCCTAATTATTTTGAAGGAAAAAAAAAGAAGTCGGAAAGAAATTACAGGGGGAGAAAAGGGTGTAAGATTCCTCTAATCGTTAAAGAGAACAGTTTGAGATGTTCTAGCAAACCCCCTCTGTTTTTGTCTCTAATCTAGGAGAAACTTTAATTTTGACAAAAGTGTTCAATATCTTTGCCTTCTGACTCTATTTTTCATTTCTTGTTTGGGATACTGCATTGTTGTATTGTTTTGTTCAATGAGACCAGAGATCTCCTTCTAGAGAGTGTTACTGTTGAGCAATTTTTCAGGTTAATGGTGGGCGAGAGGGTCGACCAATTGGAGCTTATGAACTTGCAAAAGCTGTTGAAGAGTTGGGAGCTGGGGAAATACTGCTAAACTGCATTGATTGTGATGGTAAAGCTTCTTTAGAACAATAAGCACGCTTGCATGCCTATCCTTTAGAACATCAGGGTTCTTTTTTTAGTTTTATTTTCTTGTTTTTTTCTTCTTTGAATCTTTGATGCAGACATCAGTACAGATAAGTAAAATTTTGATTTCTGCAAATTAGTTCTTCAAAACTTGAGTGAAGCCAGTTCAGTGTGTTGCAGAATTGTTGATGTTCATGGAGTTTGAACCTTTTATCTATCTCTTTCATTCCTTTTTCCATTTTTTAATCGGTTGGCAAAAACTGCTGTTAGTTATTTTGGTTTGTGCTTCAGTTGTACTTCAACGTTTCTTTTGTTAACATAATTTTCTTGTTGCTGATCAAAAAAACAAAATAAAAATATGCAAGTCAGCTTTCATGCAGTTGTATTTTGCAAATGTGTATGCCTCTTTCCTCTGTTTTGAATACTTAGTGCTCTTCTATGAATTTTACTGGCATTTGAAGCCATCTTTTGGAACCAAGAAAATCATTCATGATTGATTTCCCATACCATCATGTCCTGGTGGCAGCATCGTCATTCAAGTTCTGTCAATGAATTATAATTTCTTTCTCTTTTTTTTCCGGAAATTAATTTTTCTTTTCTAAGGTTGCTTGTTTGATGCCTTTCACAGGTCAAGGGAAAGGATTCGATATAGATCTTATAAAGCTGATATCAGACGCTGTGAACATCCCCGTGATTGCAAGTAGTGGTGCAGGAACAGTAGAACACTTCTCAGAGGTTTTCACTAAAACAAATGCTTCTGCTGCTCTTGCTGCTGGCATTTTCCATCGGAAGGAGGTACGTACTATAAATCCTCAATGAGTTACTAAAAATTCTCTTTTGTTATTCTATTTAAGCTGTGATGTGGAATGTAGATTATTGTTTACACCATTTGGAATTCATCTGGCATCGCTGTCCATAGTAGACTGGTTTTTAGTCAATTGACAAACACTGCAACTTCTGTGTTGTTCCCTTTTAACTTGCATTTTCTTTTTCTTCATATGATATGGCGTCACTTCATCATCCTGCATATAGTTTGGCAGCCTAGTTTGACAAATTCTTTTTTCTTGGTGGCTTTTTTTGACCTTTTTTTATTAATAAAAAAAATAAGCTTTTAGTTGATTCTAGACTGGAAGCCCGTAATAAACCCAATTTTTTTTATCCAACCAAGTGTTACTGTAATGGCAAAGAAAAATAACAATTAACAGAAATATGCATTTCTTTGAGGGAACTATTTTGATGGATGTTTTTTAGTAGTTTTATTGCTCTATTACTGATATTTTGCTATTTTTTTGTATTTCAGGTGCCTATTCAGTCGGTGAAAGAGCATTTGTTAAAGTTAGGCATAGAAGTCAGAATGTGATTCAGTTGTGTAGTTGGTTGGACTCTCTCGAGATATCAGTCGATCCTGAAGAACCCTGCAGTATCCCCTAGTTGGGAACCAGTTTGGAATTATGATATTATGACTTTGAAATTTTAATTATTTTTGTAGGTCTTTGGTTGTTGTTGAGATGCTGTTGTGTAGTTTGAAGTGTCATAGTTACAAGCTTGAAAAGTTAGTTAAGTCCAGTATAAGAGATAGTACATGCTACCTAACAAATATGTTAAAAATTAAAAAATAAAACAACCAACCTACTATTGGTTTAATTATTCCAAGTTTTGATTACATGAGGTTCAAACCAAAAATGAATTAATATTTTCTTTCTCTTTTTTTGTTTTTTGTTTTCTCGCTACTCTTTATTTGTTCTTTTTGGTGGAGGAATTTGGTTTATGTTTAGGATAATGTTAGGAATACCAAATTTTCTACACTCACATTTGGTGGTGGAGGAATTTGGTTTATGTTTAGGATAATGTTAGGAATACCAAATTTTCTACACTCACATTTGGTCATTTGTTTGGTAGAAAATTTAGGACTTATAGCATTTTCCTAATGCTTATTGGAGATGCTCTGTTGAGGTCTAAAGGTCAAACCAATTTTGCATTTGAAATTTGTGCTCTTGTATGTTGACTCAACTCTGTTTTGCATTTGTTTTTAATTGGGGTTCGGATGGTGTTTCATTTTTATGAGACTTTGTGGGGCTTGTGAAGCATACACTTCATTCAAGGTTATACAAGAGGCTCAGCCTTATAAATATAAGCTTCTTGGACAATTTCATTGGTGAGTTCTACTCTAGTCAAGGAGTGTGTATTATTTGATATCCTACAATTGGGTTAACGTCTGTGGAGCGTGGTGGAATGTTACAATTTCATAATTTAACATAAGAACCCAAGCTATGACCATTCATGACGGGTCAATTTGAAACGTTGAAACTTACTCGTAGCAAGAAGTCTACAGTTAAACGGGCAGAAACTAATCTCTTGTTATATGTCATTTTCAAAAAAAATTAGCCAAAGCTAAAAGCAACTCTCTCAAGACTGAAGGTCATGGTCATATATAGCCCAAAAAAAAAAAACAAAAAACAAATAAACCTCACCGATCACAGGTTAACAGTCCTGAAATCCAGTAGTCCATGTAACCATTTCAACTATACTGGACCTCAAAACATTTAAAAAGATAATATCATAACATTACAATGAAGATTTCCAGGCAATATAAACTTAAAAAAAATAACGTTGCTCATTTCAAAGTGAACCAACCCGGCCAGCCGCAATTGAAGAACTCAGCTAAAGAGGAGAGTCAACAACAAAACCTATCAAAACTTCAACCCCTAGACATTTTATTTAATCATGCTTTAAACGATTCCGAGTATATTTAGTTCAGAAGTATACCGGGAAATCATATAATTAAACTCCAGCAGCTGCGAGAGCATCTTCATACATCAAGGAGCAACCTCCGAGGATCCTCCACCACATCCTTGATACGGCGGAGGAAAAAAAACAGCCTCTCTCCCGTCAATCAGCCTATGGTCATATGTCAGAGCAATGTACATCATTGGTCTTGGAACTATGTTGCCTCCAACGACCATCGGGCGAGAAACTATTGAGTGCATACCCAGGATTGCAGACTGTCAAAAAATGTCCAAATTTTGTGAGATGCTAATCCTCCAAAGCTGATAATATGAAATATTAAAGGACAACAGAGCAATATAACTACCTGATTTTCACCTCCTTATCTAGTTGATGTTTACATAGAGGAAAAAGTCCGAGAACACAAAACCGATCACAACCCTCTCATAAGAGGTGGATCCCACACCCATGTGAGAGGGTTGTCCGATTTCTGTGTTCCTAGAACTATTGAGTCATACCTGAGGGGGGTTGATGATGGGGGTGCTTAAGAGGCTTCCATAAACACCGCCATTAGATATTGTGAATGAACCTCCAGCCATCTCATCAATTGACAACGTTCCATTGTTCGCCTTCTTAGCAAGATTGTTGATCTGTTTCTCTATATCAGCAAAATTCATCTTCTCAGCATCGCGGATAACTGGAACAACAAGACCCTGAAGAAGAAGAAGAAGACACATCAGCAGGGGACACCAAACTAAGAGTGTAGTGTAGAGTTGAGTAGAGTCCTCTGTTATATCAAGAAGTCATAGCAAACATTCTATACATTTACAAATACAAAAAGACTCCTATGGATCACCAGCAATCCATTCAATAATGTTATATATTGGTATCTTCTAACTGAATCAACCATGTCAAACTTTCTTCAAAACAAGAAGTGTTTCGTACTTCGGGCTATGTTGGGTTAGTGCCCCAAAAATAAAATGTATTTTGAATTATCAACACATCCATGGTGATAAAGTGCTTGATTTCAATTCAACTCTTATCAACACATCCAAGATGTGTGTGTGAGTGTGAATATATCCCTAGATTAGGGGTTCAAATGGATCTAACAACAAGACACAAAATGCATCCAACAAGCTCCACATTTTTTTAAGACCAGAGTTTAATGAGATTAGTACTGGAACATACTAAGTCAACTAAAATTTGACAAACCTTTGTAGTACCAACGGCTATGCTGATGTCTATATAGTCTCTGTATATGATATCATCTCCATCAATTACAGCATTGATTATTGGTTGATTCTGGAGCCCACTAACAGCAGCCTAAAATTTGAAACAGTAACCCATAAATATATTTGAAATTAAACTATAAACGCAGAAAAAGCATGAACACTGATGTACATGAATCACATGCCAAGCATACATGTACGAGCACATCATTGACCATGCTCTATTCTAGCTATACAAGCGACAGACTTATTACATACCTTAATAAACCCAGACATAAGTCCCAACTTGACTCCATGCTTTTCAACAAAAGCATCCTTGTAGTCAGAACGGAGCTTCATCAAATTAGTCCTGCAAGAAGTAACAAGTCAACATGCAAAATAATACAATTAATATAATCATGAGTGGCATGTCAACTGTGTTAAATAAGCACCAATCAGTCAAGCCAAGGATTTCTATTGATTCCTGGGTCAATAAGTTGGTGAACCATAGCGCCCAATACGGCACTGACCTCAAGTTCTAACCAAATATGGTTGAAACTTGTATCGATAAAGCCAACCTAGAAGAAAGCCTAACAATTAATACTCTTTAAATAAATAGTAATAACAATAAGCCTGTAGAATTACATCCATCCATTGGTCAAAATCATGTTTTAACTAACTAGTGAAGATCATGTTTCAAAATAAAGATATAATTGAATTTTTTTTTTTTTAAATGTTAGCACTACACATTCCAAACCAAGAACCGACCTAAATCAGTTAGAACTTAAGTCTCAACCACATCTGTTTGGTGCGGTTTTTTTTTTTGTAAACTGGACTCCGTATTTGGTCAGTCAACTCTAGGTTGAGCAGCATCACTTATCAATCTTTAATTAAATTTAGCCCCTAATCTAATTGATAGACAAACCCTAAACATGGATTTACACTTACATATCAACTTCATTAAATGTTGTCAGCATTGCAAATGTGTTTTGAGAATCTTTCAAACGTGTTGCAACTCGCTTCCTGAGCCGTGTCATAGGAACCTGTAATCAAAATTATATGTTGAAGCAGGATGATGAAAATTTTGTTTGGAATATTCATTTCAACAAAAAAATTTGACTGATGCATTTCTAGAGAAAATATTTGGCGTATAAATATGGAACTATCAGACTTACCCGTCTTTCTCTTTCTTTAGGAGGAAGTTGGGGTTCTGTAGCAGAGCGTTTAGGAGCAGGAGGAGCAGCAGAAGTTGCCTTCGGCTTCTCTATAACAGGAGCACTTTCAACTTTAGGCTTTTTCTTATCTTCTTCACTCTTTTCAGCAGGAGGCAGTGGTTGAGAAGCAGCTTTGCCAGATGTCTTCTCAGATGGAGCAACATGGGCCACACCTTCATCGGACTTTGAAATGACAGCAATCTTAGTACCTGGTTCCACAGTATCCCCTTCCTTTGCTGTAAACTATCAATGATTAAATACAGAATCAGAATCCCAGCCATTTTGAAGCGAGTAAGGGAGAAGTGCAGTGAGAGCTTATGTAAGAACAATAATAGTAATCCAACATTACCCATATTTTACCTTTTGGATTACACCTGCTTCCGGACTTGCAACGTCAATTGTCACCTGGTGGAAAATCCCAATATTAAGAACAATCAGTCCTATTGACAATTTCAGAAACTTGAATAACTAACATTACAACACTGCTTTACAACAAATACCTTATCAGTTTCAACTTGAGCAATTGGCTCATCAACTTCCACTCTGTCACCAGGATCTGCTCCCAAATATTAAATGCAAAACAACATTAAACAATTAAATTCACAAAGAATAGATATTTGAATGGAGGATATGGGAAAAGAAATATTAAGAGACATACTCTTCAAGAATTTTGCCAGAGTTCCATCACTTATTGATTCACCCATAAAAGGGACAACAGCCTCAACCAGATCACCTACATCACACGTGCACACAAGAGGAATAAATTTAGAATTATTAGAAGTTAAAAAGCCGTTACAAGACACGGAATGCAACATGTTAAGATTTTAGATGCTATCTTGGCAGCTTGTTGCATATGTTTGAATTCCAAACACCATCTCTTAAGACACTGTCCTATCATCAACCCAATTCAAAACTAAGCTCATGGTTGCAGCTATGAACCTATGCTCTTGATGTGGAAAAATTGTACTTTTCCAAACAGATTAATGTAATTGCGATACTGCAGCTATTGCTGGTCAGATAATGCATATATTCTTTGGATTTTCAAAACTTACAACAAAATCTAAGGGCCCGCCCCAGACCAACAAGAATACTTTTTGGTCCAATGGAAAGTTCCTGTGGTAATGTTCAGAGTCCTAATATTACTTTATTTAAAGTTTGTTTACTGCTAGTTGCTTGTGTTTATGTTTTCTTATATTTTGAGAGCTAGGGGCATTTGGGGTATGTTTGGTTTGGTTTTGGGAGAGTAGTTTTTAAAAATTGTTTTGGGGAGAGAGTTTAGAAATTTTTTTGGTTTGTTCAGTTGTGTATTTTGAAAGTAGTTTTAGAGTTTGGGAGTTTGGAATGATTTGATATTTTGTTATAATTGAGTAGATGTGTGTGAGAGAAAAAGTGATTAAGGAGAGAGGAGAGAGGAGAGAGAAAAGTGATTGATTGATAGGTAAGAGAGAGAAAGTGATTTTGAAAATTGTTTTGGAAAATTTACAAACCAAACAATTTTTTTTTAAAAAATTTCCCTAAATCTCTACAAATCCAAACCAAACATACCCTGATAATTTTACAATTAACATAACAAAAACTATAGAGGGCATCCATGGGAGCTTCTATTTACACCACAAAACTATCTCATTACACCATCATTTCTCCATTTTTTTTATTTATATATATATAATTATAATGTTGGCCCTACATGAAACTACCACAAAGGAGACAGGAAGGGGCTGGGGCAGCACACAAATCCAATATCTTTCGACAATTTAAGCCATATAAACTCAATATAATGTATGTGTTCAAGCATTTTTAATAAGCTTCACTTAATATAAGTTATGCAAATTACGAGGTTAACAAAGATAACTTGATCAGTGTATTGTTATGCATATATGTAAATGGTATTATAGTCAATTGTTATGGATATATGTAAATGGTATTATAGTCAGTTTCAAATCAATCCTTTTTGTTTCTTTATTTGCAGAGATTAGATCATATATGAGTGGTTCTTCGACTGTCTAGGCTCAACTAACTCATGAAAGAGGCAAAACCACATTATACATATTTGGAAGCAAAGAGTTACAATGGAAAATCGACTTTATTGTGTTGTTGGAGAAAGCCAAAGTGAACAAAAAAATTTCAGGAAAGGAAAAAAAAATGGCTCAAAGCCACGCTCATATCTTCAAATGATTTTACTAATGGACAACAAGAAAAGTACTGTCAGATGCATGCTTGCAAACGCATCTTATCATAGAAAAAATCATTATGGGAGGCATGTGAATATCATACCATTGTCAGAAGAAAACAGCCTGTGTTGTATTTGCATGGTAGCCTCTAGCCGAAGACTGGTACAAGCTTCCCTGCACACCAGACAAGTTTTAAAGACAAATGTCAAGAATCAGAAAACCAGAAATTAAGTCAGCTCTGTTTGGAAAAAATTAAAAAATAAATAAATCTATAGTATTTATCTTAGTTGTTTCTTCTATCCTTCTAATAAATTGGGGTGGATTAGCTTCTTTGTTGTGCAAAAGGAATTAAATGTAGCAGATAACTCATTAAGTATGGCAATAAGTTTGCCTGGCCCTGATAGACAAGTATAGTATATCACCATATTTGGGCTTGGAGATGGTTTGAAGTGATATATCAGACGCCACCAAGATTGAACAAACAGTTCAAATTTCAACAAATTCCATTTGTTAATCCTACTTGAGTTCGGTTAGCTTTCTTTTTTATATTACATACACACACTCTTCTATACAATTTAGTGGGATCAACAATCACAAAGTTGAGTTCAAGTCAAGCTAGTTTAGCATTAAATAAGTCATGGCAGTTTTGTTTTGGATCAAGCCATCCTGAGGCTACCACTCTTACCATTTGGATTTTATCAAAACAAGAAAAAAAAAGACTGCCAGTACGCACCAAAACGTTCACTTAATTGATAAAGTAAATGACAAGAAGGTATTGCTAACCTTATTGGCCTTAAGCTTGTAGTCCGGCCTATCACAACATTAAACATTTGGAGGAATTAGTCGCAAATATAGTGCAGAAACTCAAATGCATCAGTTTTTCCCATGTTGTTACAACAATAAAGGTGACCCAAAGGTTACCTGGTAAAATGAGGTGACACAAGTTTCGAACATGCCCAAATCCTCCTGGATGATGTAATATCTGTTCACGTGTTTGAAAAGCAAAAATTCTAATAAATTTTCATATAAAGCCTTGGAAAGCAAATATCTATTCACAACATGGTCAAGTAGGAAAAATATTAATCACAAAGCAGAATAAAAAACAATCTTGCTCTCTGCTAACAGTAATGAAACAATCATCCACCAGTTTACTGTGTATTGTATGAACCAAATAAAATTGAAGAGTAACATAAATCTTGTAATACCTTTAAATGGTCAAAACTGACTTTTGTCAAGGTTTAAGCCAAAAGGATAAATAAATGAAGAATTCTCGGAAACATTGATTCAAAACTATTCATTTTCTGGGACCTAAGAAAATAACAACCTCAATTCAAAATTCACTGATACAACTGCTTGGTTTGGTCCAAACAAGTTCTTTCTCAGATGGAAACCAACATAATACACAAAATGACTTAAAAATTCAATTTCATTTCTATTCTTCGGTTTTCTCAGCAACTAAACAGGTAACAAGTGGAAACAATGAAAAATGAAATAAAGTAACTGCACAATCTACTCAATCCTCTTTTTTCAGCTAGTCATTAAATTTTGTTCTCCATTTCATTCATGGCTTTGGTAAGCGAAAAATGTAAAGAAAATCAATATTCTTTGTTTGGTTACCATATAAACAATAAGAAAATAAAAACATGTCAAAAATTCTTAGTTCTAAAAATCATCTCTCCTTTTTTTTTTTTTCTCCATGGTTTATTATCATTTCATATTAACTTTCCTTTCCTTTTCCCTTCCCTTGTGAACTCTAAGTTCCAAAAAAAGTGTTAGCCTATGAAACACAAACACATATCCAAAGGTCATGTATAGGTGTGCGACACGTCTGAGCACATGTCGAACACACTGAAGAGAGTCGAAGACGCAGAGACACGATAAGGGCATGCTGAGGACCATTTTTTTAAAAATTCAAAATTAAAGGTTCACAAATTTGATGAAATTAAATATTTGACATAAAAATATTAAAAAAATTGATATATAATAAATATTTAAAATTATATGTTTTGCACGTATCCACAACGTGTCATATCCTGCATTTTTAAAATATTTGAGTTTCCATGTCATGTCCATGCCTGTGCTTCTTAAGTGTTAGCATTAACATGATTTTAAACCAGTCCAAAACCTCCAATAGATATAAACAAATTCAAATTTTATCAGCACAAAACATGTCCAATCCATGGTAATACAATCTATCTCAATCTCATTAATAAATGCACTTAACGACAACCTCCTAATAGAACAAATAGAACAAACCAAAACAACATGTACCTCTCCTCCTGGGGTCGAGTAAATTCCAGGTGTAGACGCTGCAGTCCGTATGGCACAGAACGATTGACCCAATATCTGGTTAGGAAAGCACAAACAACTTCATTACAACAAATTTTTTGGTGAAAATTTCTATTCCTACAGAAAACACTATAGCAATGTCAATTTTGTAAACAAAAGTAATCTTCATGATGTTTTGCCTTAAAATTAAAACAAGAGGTCCAGAAACACACCATTATTTATAAAACAATTGTAAGAATTTTTTGTATTCAAATATAAAAAACTGAAATAAATGAGCAAATATTGCGTAACACATCTGCAAATCTATATATGTAAGAGACAAAAACGAAGAAATGATAGAAGGATTAGGGTTTGAAGGTTGTACCGAAGAAGACGAGCCTCCATGAGAGACTCTTCGCCTTACGATGCTCAACATCATCACTCTTGATCCCTTAACACTGATTTCAAAATTAAAAGAGTTCACAAATGTCAATCAACATAGAATACATGAAGAATGGTACACAAATCACAAACATGCATATAAGAAACAGAGAAATGTCGCCATTGAAACAGATCTTAGAGGAATTAATCGAGAACAAATTGAAGAGGTTTCACCTCGTTGAAGGAGGCTATGATTCTTCGAATATCGCTAGAAAAAAATCGTAGGGTTTTGAGAGAGAGAGAGAGAGAGAGATGCTCAACCTCGAGAGCGTGGCTCAGAGTTCCAACGATCGCTGGAGCATATGACTTTAGAATAGTTTTTCTGTCGCCGCTAAAGCATAGAGCATGCAGCATAATTAAAGATAAATTACACTTGGCGTCCTTTATCTTTGGTAATTCTTCACTTTAGCCTTTTGAAATTTATTTATTTATTTTATTTTCATCCTTCATATTTTAAGTTTTTTTTAATTTACTTTCAAAATTAATTTCTAGTTAAAATTAAATTAAAAAAATTATTATTTTAACTGTGACATAATACAAAAATATATATAATATTACAATATTAAGATTTGAGTTAGAGTCATAAATTACATATAATGAAGTATTTTTATATTACGTGACTATCAATATGTTATTTTTCAAATAATTTTAAACATAAGTTAAATTTTGAATAAAATTGAGAAAAATTTGAAACATAAAAAGTTAGAAGAAAAAAAAAACAAAAAAAACCTTCAGGGCGCCAAGGTGAAAAATAGTCAAATACAAAGTGGCAAAGTATAATTTACACAATTAAAAGTTGGCTATGGAGTTAAAACGGTGTCGTTTATAAATTTAAAATTGGAAATCCAGTTGGGCCGTTGCTGAAATGAGGCCCATTTGAGCTACCACATCTTTAAAGGCGGCCCTTTATGTGTAACTGACTTCAAGGCCAGGCCCAAGTAATTTGACAAATTACCCAATACAATTAAGAATAAATTACTTGATGAACGCGTTAAGTATATAATTTAAATTTTTACTTATTTTGAAATTCGTTAGTTTTGTAGGCTTGGTTTTCGATAAATTTATATTTTTATAAAAATTAATTATTTAAACTCAAATTTATTAAAAAAAATTAGATTGATTCGAAAGAATAATTAAATCAAATTTAAATATGTTTTCAAAATGATTGAGATTTCAAATATAAAGCTTAAACAAATCTACTACTCTCTATGCATTTAGAACCCTAACTAAAATTCGCATGAGCATTCTCATAGGATTCCAAAAAACAAGCTGTGGAAGTTAGGTGTGGCTGTTGTGATGCAGCTGTGGAAACATTGATCCCTTGTGTTAAGGAGTGTGATGTGGCGCAACAAGTTTGGGCTTTGAGTCCACTTCCGCTAGTTTCGTGTATTGGGTTTGGTTCTGACTTCTATCAAGTTGATGCGGCAGGCTTTGGGCTGTTCTTTGGGATGTGTTGGGGCTTATGGACTGCCCGAAACCAAGCTATTTTCTATAATGTTAATCGGGTAGCGATGGAGATTGTCCAAAAAGTGTATAATTTGGTCCAGGAATTCTGTCAACTAAGAGCTCGAGTGCAAGGTCTTCGGGTATGTGCTAATCCGGAGAAATGGAGGCCACCAGCAGATGGTGTGTTCAAGATTAATTTCGACGCGGCAGTGTTTGGAGAGCTGGAAGCCATTGGGGTGGGTGTGATAGTTCGTGTTTTTTTGTTGTTAGGTAGGAAATCTTGGGCTACCTTACGTACACCAGACTAAGTCCCTATAATTTGAACAAGCCTTCCGAAATTAGGTTTACGTCATGCGATCCATGATCCAAGGTATATGTTTGCTGGCTAGGAGATTCGAACCTGAGATCTAGGAGGGAGTAAACCTCTAGGCTCCCAGTCGTCACCCGCCAACCGCTCTGTGGTTACACGGCCAGGTTATGGCCTCCATGTCGGAAAGAATTCAACATTGGGTAGAAGCGGACTGTGCTGATGTTTTGGCGGCGGCTAGAGCGGTTGAATTTGCTGCAAAGCTGGGTTTAGGTCCTATACAATTGGAAGGGGATTCGTTGACTATTATCAAATCATTCCAAATTGATGGACTCATGTTATCTTCTTTTGGGCATATTCTCCAAGGTGCTATTAGTGCAAGACGATGCTTTCCCAAGTTTTTGCTGCTTTCAGGTGCTGCGAGGTGGTAATAAGGCTGCTCACGTGTCGCATGATGGGTAGCGTGAATGGCTTGAGTGTGGATGGAAGATGTGCCTGCTGAGTTATTCAGAATTATTCGGTTTGAGTCGGTTTAGTTCTACTTATTAACCTTTCTAAAAAAAAATGAGAACAAGCCAATTAATAGTGACTAGCTATATTTGTTATTACATCTGTTCAAGATTAATTTTGACGTCGATTTATTCTTAGGCCCCGTTTGTTTTGGGCTATAGGGAGGGTATTGGGATTAGTAATACCAAGGTATTACTAATACCCTTGTTTGTTTGGAGAGATAGCCTTGGGACTATTAGTCCCTTGGTATTACTAATACCCTTGGAAGGGGGATTGGTAAGGAGGAGGTAGAGATGGTATTAGAAAATAGTGAGGGGATTAGAAATTTTTTTATTTTTTACATATTGGGAATTTTTTTTTAAATATAATGTTTAATTTTTTATATTTTTTTATTTGTTTTATTATTTTATATAAAAATAATTTAACAATTCCTCATTATTAATCCCCTCACTATCAATCCCCTCACTAACAATCCCCTCACTATTAATCCCCTCACTATCAATTCCCTCCATTCTATCTCCCAAAACAAACAGGCCCTTACTTAAAACAAAATATAGGGCTTATTCTTACTATAAAACAAAACATCCATAAACAGTAGATAATGCATCTAAAACTTTAGAATATCAAAAACTATAAAACAAACCATAGGACTTATTTTGCTTAAAAAAGTTTATTTCTTCATTAAAATTTAGAGTGGAAACCAAACATCCATAAACAGTTGATAATGCATCTAAATAAAAGATAAACTAGTAGTAGTAGACAATAGTAATAACAATTGGAGACATATGGTTCTCTCCTCCTCAAGGCAGTCCATCTCCACCTCCGAGGCCTCCACCAGCTCCTCCACCGAATCCTCCGCCAAGTCCTCCACCAGCACCACCGCCGCCACCAAACCCTCCACCAGCACCACCGCCAGCTCCCCCACCAAGTCCACCCCCACTTCCAAACCCACCACCAGTTCCTCCTCCAAACCCAGACCCACCACCTAATCCTCCACCACCACCAAGCCCTCCACCACCACCTCCTCCGAGTCCACCACCAGCACCAGCCCCCCCTCCAAATCCAGCTCCCCCTCCTGCACCTCCTCCTCCACCCAACCCACCACCGCCGCCTAATCCACCTCCGCCTCCTAACCCACCACCGTTAAAGAATGTTTTCTCGTCCTCAAAAGAACCCTTTGAGCTCACAAGCTTTCTAGCATTGGTGGTGCAAACAAGAGCACCCACAAGGACAAGAATGAGAAACTTGAAACTCATCTTTTTGTTGCGAGTGCGCGATTGTGAAGAAGAAGATGAGTTTGATTGTGGTGAGCAATGAGGAGTTTGGAGACGGATTATATAGAGAGAGATGAGAAGGGTAAATGATGATGTAGAAGAGAGTCCGTATACATTCTAATTGGTTGAAAATAGTGAAGTTTATTATTATAGGAGTAATTATTCAATAATTTTGGAGCATACATATGTGGTATTCTATAAAATTACAGTTGGTGAAAAAAAGTGGATAGATGGAGTATTGTGTTGGATGATTAGGGAACATGAGGGACATATTAAATGATAATTAGTTAGGAAGTCCAGACACGTAATATTCCGAAAATATTGAATAATTTTCCTATTTTGCGTGGGTCATTGTACTTTCAATAATGCTATTCTAATCTAAAAACGGTGGTACTATATGTATCAATTAATGTACATACTAGTGTACCAATTAGTGTTATGTCATTATTATTGACCCCACCTATTATACAAATTACAAATATCTAAAACTTCTAAAATTATATCATATAATCTGTTAATATATTAGTTAGTATATTAATTAGTACATATAGTATTATTCATCTAAAAATTAAATTTACTTTGTCTATCAGTGATGCAGTCTATTAAAATATGTAAATAATTCTCTCTCATATTTTTTCTACTTATTAGTCAATTATTTCTTTTACGCATTATTGCATTTAGAAAATAAATCTAAAAAATGATACGATATCCACATATTTAGACCAATTATATTTTATGTATTGTTCACGTATTAAAAAAAGTATGCAATAAGTTTTTTATTTATTTTTATTTTGAAGAAGAGGACCGTAGAGAGAGGGGTTTTAAATTTAGAGACAGATAATTGAAAACCGCGTTGGCAAGAGTAAATGCAATCTCTATTCTCTCAACTGTCTGTGTTTTTGACGAAGAGAGAAACAGCTTGGCCCCTTCACTGACAATCTCCAACTAGAGTTATCAATTTCTTTGGTGTTGTGGGGGTACGTCGACTTTTTGATCTAGCATTTACACGAGTTTAGCACCTGTTTTTTTACTCTCTGTCTTCAGTGGTCTGTATTCTTACACATCTCTCTTCACATTTCTTGTGTTGTGCCTTGTAAGTGGTCATAACAATGCCGAGAGGTATTTTGAGCAGTACAGAATTGAAAATAAAGATTCAAGTTTTTAAAATCACATGTCCTCTTTAAATAATGAAAAATAATGTAAAAGTCTATTTTTTAAATTTAATGATATGTAAAAAAGATGATAGATTGATAATTATAGAAAATATAAATATATATATATCTTAAATATTTTAATAGACTGTCACATTATTAAATTTGAAAAGTGAGTCTAATTTTTAAGTTAGAGTAACACTACTCTTAAATATTATTCACTCTGTTAGTTTCAGTTTTTAGAATTCACTTTTCAGAAAATTTTACTTTTTCGTTTTCTAAATTTTTTTGTTTTCACTGAATTTTTTTAATATTTTAAGCAATTTTTAAAATTTTTAAACACATCTAACATAAATATACTTAAAAAATATAATATTTATGAAAAAAATCTTTAAAAAATTTACAAAATACCAAAAATATAAAAAAAAATTCAGTATATTTTTCATATTTTTGTATATTTATTCATTTTATAAAATATTTTTTCACAAATATTTTACTATTTAGATACATCTAAGTAAAGTATATATAAAAAAGTAAAAAAATATAAAATTTTAAAAATATTCACTAAAAATAAAAAAAAATAAAAAAAAAATGAAAAACAAAAAAAATTAATTTTCAAAAAACTGAAACAAAATTATTTTAGTGAGACTTGGCTATTGCTCTCAGTGGAAGTGTTGTATACATTTGTTGCACTATTTGGACAGAGTAATTGGGTTGGAAAAATATAAATATGATATGACAATATAACATATAAGGATTTTAGGTTTTTTTTTTTAAAAAAAAAAAAAATTGTTGTAATAAATTTTAGAGACTAATTCCTGTGGTTGAGATTGTCATTGCCAAAAGATTATGCCAAAAGGCAAAATAAAAAATAAAAAAAATTAGCAACAAAATTTTTAAAATATAGTTAATAAATATACTTTTAGAGACAAAATAATTTGAGATTAAAAAGGTTTATTTTTTTAGGCAAAAAATGAATAGTAATTCATTACTAAGGCTTGGTTTAGGATACCCAAAAAAATTCAAAAAACCAAGAAGTTATTAAAAAAGTTAAAAAATTATCACTATTCACCAAAAATAAATAAATAATTTGACACACAAATTATTACAAACAACTCTAACCTCCCACAGATACAAAGCTAAGTTTTTTGAAAAAATTACACAGGTGGGGTGCACAAACAACACGATACTGTTTGGCCCATGGGGGCCCATCACGGGTCCTGTTTTGATAATCTGAACCGTTCAATATGTAGAACTCATCGAGTACTATATGTCTGTAAAAAATCACGTTGATCGGATATCGCTAACTACATGATCAAAATAGTTTTGTATAAAAAAATGGATAGTGTTATAGTTAACGGTTGAAAAAAAACTAATCAAATCAGATAACTATCGATATCCAATTAACGTGATTTTTTACAGGCATATAGTACTTGACGAGTTTTACACATTGAAATTATTAAAACGAGACTCGTGTAGGGCCCCACGGGCTGAACAACAACGTCCAATGCCATGCCCGAAAAGTAAGCAACCATTTTTTAAAGTCAATTCCCTCTACCGAGACGGACGGCCGTACTGTCTATGTCCTTATCTTCTCCTACATACTAATTTATACAATTTTTTAATGGGAAATTTAGCTATAAACCCCTTTTACTTTTCTTTCATTGTTAAAAGGACTAAGAAAAAAATTATACTTTCCAAACCCCCTCATAATTATAAAGTCTTGCATAAAAGACAAAATTTATTATTTAAATATTTTATAGGACTATTATACCCTCAACTTTTGCATATATAATCAGTTTCGTCATCAACTGTATCATAATCACCATAGTTGCATCTTCCAAGCTTCAGCAGAAGGTCGTCGACAAGCCGCCGCCATAGTCGCGTCTTCCAAGCTTCAGCAGAAGGTCCTCTCTTCATCTTCATAATCAGCAACGATGAGGCTTTGAGTATGTTGAAATTGAATGAGGATGTCGTTGGAGATTCAAAAGCTAGGGTTTCGAAGCAGATGGGGGAGATTCGGAGTGCGGTGGAGATGGCTCAATTGGAAGCGGAGAAGAAACATGATGAGGTTGTTGATGAGATGCTGGTGATGTTGAATGCGAAGGCTGAAGCTTCGAGATTGAAAGAAGTTGAACAGGAGGTTGGGAAGGATGTGGATGAGGAACAGTAGAATATATGTATATATATATTTGTGTGTATGAGTGTTGTTGAACACATGTATTCTTTTTCATTGAGATGTGTGATTGTTGATCGAGTTTTAGAAGTTTTTCGTTTCAATTAGATATGTGGATTTGTTGATTAATTTGTTTTATTTTTGTTTGTTTGTTTTTTTTGAAGTTTTTTTCTCAATTAGATATGTTGATTTGTTGATTAATTTGTTTTGTTTTTGTTTGTTTGTTTATTTTTGATTTATTTTTGTTGTTTTTTATCTAATTTCATACTCTGGTTCTATTGCTCTGTTTTTTCATTTGACAGAACCAGAGTAAAATTTTACTCTGGTTCTATTGCTCTGTTTTTTTCATTTGACAGAACCAGAGTAAAATTTTACTTTTATACAGAGTAAAATTTTACTTTTAGTTTCAGAGTGTAATATTTTTTTCTTATTTTGAGTAAAATTTTACTTTTATACAGAGTAAAATTTTACTTTCATACAGAGTAAAAATTTTACTTTTAGTTTCAAAATGTAAAATTTTACTTTTATACAGAGTAAAATTTTACTCTGAAATATATAGTGAAGATTGCTTAATAGGAGAGCTGATAGATATGAGGGTAATATAGTAAAAGAAATAAGTTTTAAAATATTAGGGGGTTTTGAAAGCACTTATATAATTCTTGTCATTTTGAAAGACAAATTAGATAGTGAGAGGGCTGTCACCAAATCCCCCTTTTTTAATACACATTTTTTCATAAAAGGTCAAAAAATTAACTCAAACAATCATATTTTTTTCCTCAACTTTTTAGTCCAAAAAGTAAAAATTACACTTATTTAAGACATCCTAAACAACCCCTAAATGTCTAATTTTGTTATTAAAAATGTAATAATACACTTTTAACAACTAAAATATTTCGGGTTGTTTTGGCAACATGCGTAAAAAAAAAAAAAAAAATAACTTTTAACTCATTTTAGGTCACATTATTTCTCACATAAAATAACAAAAAAAAATTAACTTTTAACTATCCTTCTAGAGCAACCTTCGCCTCTAACTTTTTTTCTTCTAAATTCTTAATTTGTTGTAACGTGTACATATTGAGATCAAAGTCACGCCTATAAAATTTAACAATGTTAAGAACATATAATTTAAATATAAAATTAGAACCCAAAAAAATATGGATGAGCAAGATTTAGTAGTTGGACTCATTTTTTAAAAAATTTATCTAATCATTTTGTTTTTTATATTTAGATTTTATATTTAGATCTCGTTTCTCAAATATATATTTTAGCTAAAAAAATTTAAAAAATTATTATAAATTGTCATATCGCTCTCTCTCTATTATTTCATATATTTTTTTTATAAAATATTAAAAAATTATTAAAATAATCTGTCTTCAAACGAGATTTTAGTTTTGTATTTAATTGATGTGTAATTAGATTTATTGCACACCAGAAATTTGATTGATTGAAATATGCATTTATTAGAGTACAATGCTAACGACTCACTGAACTAGTCGTCCAAACCATGTGGCATCATAAATTTATGACATTGTGGGTCATATGGCTGTTTAATTAGAATTTAAAGCCTAGTCAATTTGTGCATATTATTGGTGTTTGGCGTAAATGCCATTTATTATAATTTTATCTTTATATTTTGTAAGAGATTTTTGGATTGATAAATGTGAGGACATATTTTGTGAATGGCAACACGTGATTAAGGTGGCGCCAGAGTGTCAGCCGAGATACCACGTGTCTTGGTCACGTTGCCAAGATGATCTCGACTAAGTCGAGGTTATCTGCGGAGATACCGGAATCCGGGATGAGTGAATAAGAGACAAGAGTTCTACAATGGAGGAGGATCTCAGTCTGAATAAAAATAAAGCTCTAGAGAGTTTATCTCTATTTGGCTGGGAGTCCAGGATGAGCATTGAGTCAGACTCCATTGAAGCTAGGCTTCCACAAGGATCAAGTTAGTGCTAGCTATAAAAGTACGGCACCCTCGTGGGTCTAAGGTATGTTTTTTATGTTCTTTCTTGTGAGTTAATCACTATTTGCTATCTATGATAGATATATGTTTATTAATTTGATCGTCGGAGTGTCCCCGAGTGGACGAACCACCGTGGTATTCTCACATTCTTGTTGGCAAGTGATTGGCTCAATCTATTTTGCCGGTACTCTCCAGCTAAGTTCCCCGTTTGGTTGTGTGGTCAGAAATTAACACCCACAATTTGGCGCCGTCTGTGAGAAACATAAGGAGAATAGATGGCCAACGACGGGCAGAAAGAAAAGATTGGGGGCGACATCCCTAGTGGGAGTGGTAAAAACGCTGATCCTAACGTTGAGGAAGACAACTGTAATGAAGAACCTCGGGATAAGAATCCCAGAGAAAAAGACGTCGGCCAAGGGGGGAGACATACCGAAAAAAGCATGTCAAGGCGGGTATTACAACGAAAGCGACCTCCAAGTATGGAAAGATAGATTCTTGAGGAGTGACGGCTAGATGAAGGGAATGACAAACAAATTGGCAGACCTACAATCGGTTGTCAACTTCATGATGCAGAATAACGTCATGCAACCACCGTTTCCATTAAAGGACACGCTGATTCTAGCGGCCAAGAATGATGCCCAGAAAGGGGGACAGAAAGCAATCCCTACAGTCTCTCAGCATGACAAGGCAAATGAGCATTCGCATCGGCCTTCGCGGGAGGTCGGGCGAGGAGAATCGATGAGAGGACAGTCTCAGAAGACACATCATGCCAAGGAAACTTACGTCAAGGAACATCAGCATGTTCAAGGGAATGAGCTTTGTTTTGGCATGATGAATGAAGGGAGGTCCAAGAGGACTCAAAACAACACCGGCGGCAGCGCACCAAAAAGGCTGAAATTCGTTGACAGCCGAGCTCCTGGACGGACTAAGGAGAATTTGAGGGACTACCTCCAGAGGAAGCGACAAGATGCCGAGGTCACGTATCCGGTCAAGCCGAGAACGCTATTCTCAGTAGAATTGGACAAGTTTGAGGCCTCGAAAAGGTTTCACATACAGAGATTCCAGATATACGACGGTAAGTCCGATCCTAACTTTCACGTCGGCTTATATTTGAACTCAATGGCACTGTATACCGAGAACGAACCGTTGCTCTGCGAGGTGTTCCCCTCATCCTTTGGGGAAATCGCATCAAATTGGTTTCACAAGTTGCCGAAAGGAACTGTGAAAAGTTGAAAAGGCCTGGCCGAGATGTTTATGGCCAGGTTCGTTACAAACAAACTGCAGCTGTTGAGGGTAAACTCCCTGATGGCTCTAAAAATCGATAAGGATGAAAGCCTCAGAGCTTATGCCAAAAGGTATTATGAGATTTTCAATCGAATACCAGGGTACAACCAAGAATTGGCGGTCGTATCTTTTAAGAACGGCCTGAATGATGATTGTCTGCTTCGAAAGTCACTCGCAAAGACGCCACCAAAAAGTATGGAGGAACTCATGGCTAGGATCGAGAAATATGCGAGAGCTGAAGAAGACACGCCAGGGACAAAGGCGTCGAAATAGGAGAAGAGAAACGGCTCGCTGAAGCGAGGCCAAGGTAATACTGGATATAACAGGCAAGAGACAGGACTAAGGGCTGCACATGCACTCACTACCGTATTCCGGATTCCGATTTATAAAGTGTAACGACCCCAAAATGCGTGTCACAATTATCTTTATTTAATTATGCGATAATATGAATTAATTTGAAAATACCTGATAAGGCTACAACTTCGGGACTGAAATTGACGACCATAATGAGTTCAGAAACTGAAATTGGGTACATGGATATGCTAATGGGAAATTTTAGAGCCATTTGGGACGTTTAATTGAAAACTAATTTCATTTGATTCGCTAATTTTAATAGGTTGGAATTAAATAATTGCATAAGAATTAGAGCTTAATACACATTAGTATAATGTAATTTAGTGTAATTGAGATTTTATTGTGATGAGAATTAATTTAATTTGCGTAGCTTTGATTTTTATTTAACTTAATTAGAATGATTTAACTTAATTAAAATGACTTAATTATTAGTAATGACAATAATCATGTAGACCACTACTCAATTTGTGACATAGGAAGAGAGAGAGTGTTTGGTTGCTTATTATAATGAGTTGTTTATTATATTGAGTCTTTCATTTCATATACCAAACAAGACCCACGAAGAGAGAGAGAGAGAGGAAAGAAATAGCCATAGAGCTTGAGCTCAAGAAGAATTGAAGGAAGAAGAAAGAAAGGGATTAATTCATATGCATTAAATCATCAAACTAAGGTAATTTCCATCTCCTAATTCATAAAATTGAAATGATACACTGTTAATTCATAGAATCTAGGTTCAAATAGGAAGATCATAAGCTTAATTGAATTGAATTTATAATTAATTAGAAGATTAGCTCATGTAATTAAGAGCTTAGGACATGCATGTTTGCAAATGGGTAGAATTGTTCAAATTAACTCCTAATCTTTACATGCATGGTATATTTTTGATTTTATACTTGTTCTCCTACATGATTCATGGAGTTTAAAGAGAAATTAAGCATGAATTAGAGCTTGGGTTCAAGAAAATGGATGTTTCATGAAATTGAGTTTCAAAAATGGAAAAAAAAAATGGGTTTAATTTGCTATTTAGAGCCTTATAAGAATTCAATTAAAAATTTGATTTAGGTTCATAAAATTAGATGTAATCAAATTAAGCCTTAATTGATAATTAATTAAATTCAATTGAAACTGAGTTAGGCTTAAGATTATGGAAATAAATGTGAAGATTAATTATTTGGGCCTTGATTTGCTTGAAAATGGAGTAGAAATTGCAAAATGTGCATATCTATGAGTTTCTGATTCAATAATTTAAACATGACTAAATAATTGTAATTTAATGTGTATGAGCCTAATATAACTTTAATTGTGCAATTAGTGAACTTAATAAGGGTTGGCATATGATTAGATTATTTATATTTAATTAGTTTGGTTAATACATGACTAAACATGTTTTAATTAAAGATTAAAGGAAAATAATAATCTAATTAATTCATAATTCTAATCATCTATATTTAAAAGCTTAAGTGAACTAAATATGTTTAAGATGATTGTGTATCGTGCTATGCATATTTGTGATTGTAGGTCACGAGTCAAGGACTGTTTCACCAACCATTTTGGAAGCCCACTGTGAGTTAGGGCTGTTCAAAAATCCGTTTAAACCGGTAATCTGAACCGAACCAAACCGAATCGTACGGTTTGGTTCGGTTCTATTAAGAATTAGTTCGGTTTCGGATTAAGAAATACGAGAACCGTAAAAACAATTCGGTTAATGGATTTTATGAAAAAACCGCGGTTCGAACCGAACCGAACCGAATTTTAAAAGATATATATATATAATATCAAGTTTTATTTTTATTAATTGGTTTTTTATAATTTTAATGATATTAGGATAGTATAGATATGTAATATTAAGTAACACCTTAATATTATTAGTTTTTATCATGAGTTAAATGTAATTAGTTTGAGTAATTATTTTGCTAATATTAACAATTTATTCTTGTAAATAGAATTTTTGGAACCGTAAACCAAACCGAAACCGAACCGTTTTTTCGGTTTGGTTCTGGTCCGGTTTTATAAGTGTAACGGTCTGGTCTGGTTCTCAAAATCAAAGAACCGTTAGGATCGGTTCGATTCTTGGATTTTCTCATAACCGAACCAATCCGGACCGTGTACACCCCTACTGTGAGTAACATTTCTGTAAAGATATGTTGATATAAATTATGTTTTAATTGTTATCGATAAGCTATGGTTTCTTGAAATGCTATCTTAATTATGTGAACGAATATCCTATTTGTGAATCTATTATGGCATCCACAGATAGTCCCAAGTCATGGGGGATGGCATGTAAATGGGGGTCCATGACATATATGTGATTCGAGGTCTCATTAGCTGTTTCATCGTGGTGATATGTGTTTAATCGGTATTCGGAATCGATTACTCTAGTCAGAAGACGATATGTGATATGTTTTGTGAGATGTACCATTATGTTATGTTCTGATATGAGACTGATATGAATGATTGTGTCATGATTTGTTTTACGGATATGATATATTTGAAATTCGTTCACTAACTCCTTTACTTTAATGTTATTCACTGGGCTTTAACTCACTGTTTTTATATATATGTATAGGTGAGCATTCTGGAGGGCAAGCCTAGAAGGGGTCTTTAGCTGAGCCACCGTTTTGAGGCCTACCAAGTTGTTTTGTGTGCCTCTAAGTTGGGGTTAGGTTTGGAAGGCCGTTGTCAGGCTTTTGATTGTGAAATACATTTTTGTTATGTGCATATGTTATGTATAAGATATTAAGTTATAAGTTATGTACTGAATGTGGGTAAATTGACGTTTTTGCATGTAAATATTTGTTCATATAGATGCACAACTCATTGGACTATTGGTATTTTTGTATATTGCTTCCGCTAGCCCTGATTATTTTTGATTATTTTTTATTATACAAGAATGCCTTTGGTAATCTTGGATTACTGGCCGATTACGACGCCAAACTTATAGGGACGGGTTTGGGTCGCGACATAAAGTTCTGGAAAGAATCAGGAACCAGCCGTATCATAGACACGCATGCTCCGTTCGACTCGGCGACCTACCGGCCGGCGATTCATGTTCTGCCACCCGACGGACTGCGCCAGTTCAGGAGTTTCAACATGGCGTTGGATCCCGAGCTCCTGCTACGTGAGCCTGCCTCCCACCTATCCTCCGGCGCTTCCGAGGTAACCTTCTTTCTCTACTTTACTTTCTGCAATGTAGGATGCTTTAAACTGTCAATTGCCATAACTGATTACAGTCTTTAACTGCTTAGTGCCGATACACTGATACACTGTATATTGTAATCGATTACAAACGCGTTTGCAACTGATTATCTGTTTAAGACTGACACATGCACACACACTGCACTAGCTTTAAACCACTCAAACACAGACACCCGATACCTATCTGAATCTGAAAATATGCACGCATGCCACATTTGCACCGAGCCACACAAACAAGCAGACGCATCACACGTTGTAGTTCACTGTAAACACACCGGCACCCGGTATCTATTTGAATCTGAAAATATGCACACATGCCACATTTACACTGAACCACTCAAACACGCTGACGCATCACACGTTGTAGTTCACTGTAAGCACACCGGCACCCGGTATCTGTTTGGATCTGAAAATATGCACGCATGCCACATTTGCACTGAACCACTGTTTCTTCAAAACTGTACATTTTATATTGCTTCGCAACTATTTGTTTGAAAACAGGGAGATTCCCATACCATCCGCGGGTATGGGAATACTGTCGCTCGTGAGTGGTACGCCGAGCTTCCCGACGCAGTTCGCCATATTGTGGACCAGGCCGGCTTTGGCGCATTCTGCAGAGGACTCTCTAGGCTTACTACATGCAGACCTCTCCTCGCCGCTTTGGTGGAGAGGTGGTGGGACACCACCGATTCATTTCACTTGTCTGCGACTGGGGACATGACGATGACCCCTTACGATTTCTCGATGCTCACAGGCATCGGGGTAGGGGGTGATCCGATCCCTTTTGACATTGATATGGACGAGTGGACCGCGGCTCAAGTTTACTTGCTCGGCGCGGCACCGCCTTTTGCACGTCCCGGCTTTGTTCGATACTCCTGGTTCGAGGTGCAGTTCAGGGTCCAGCCCCTCCTTGTCGATGCAGCCCTGATGACTCAGGAGGCTGTGGAGAGATACGCACGCGACTTCCTTATGTTCTTGTTTGGGATGACCATTTTCGCCGACCGGGCGAACACAGTGCCTCTCTGCCTGCTCAGCGCACTGGTGGACATCAGGGACATCTTGCATTACGACTGGGGTGGCGCCGCTCTGGCCACTCTCTATGGTTATATGAGCTCAGCCTCTCGCGGCAGCGGACAGTTGCTCGGGGGCTACTGGCGTGTTTGGGAGGTACATCCTCTTCTCTGCTTTACATTTCTGTTCTATATTTTCTGTACTCTGTACACTGCACACACTGTAGTCTACTTTACACTTGCTATATACTGTACACACGACACACACATACTCTGCTTTACACTGACTGTACACTGCTCACACTGTACACTCTGCACAATACACTGCACAAAACATGGCTCTGCTATTTCTGCTTTTATTCTATATTCTGCTTTATCTGATAAATGCACTGGTATTTATCTTGCAGTTGTGGGTTTACGCTTACTTTCCCAGGCTTGCTCCCGTACCCGACGCAGAGACCCCTCTCGTCGTCCCGTTCTCGCGCCGCTTCGACGGGAGGTGCGTGCGGAGGCCTCGCGAGACATTTAGCTTCTTCCGCCGCTACTTCGATACCATCACCCCCGCAGAGGTATGTTCTACTTGCAATTCATTTAAGCTTCATCTTTCCACTGCATGTTTCAATAACAGTAGATAACAAACTATATTGCATTTTCAGATCACCTGGCAGCCGTGGGCTCCTTTGCCAGCCATGATGCGAGATCGGTTTGCCGGTGCCGATGAGACCTCGCGTTACCGGATTCTGCTGGAGGGCCCGGTCTATCGGGCTTGGTACCTGGGCGAGCGTTTCTTGTGTCAGACCCTGGGTTTACCGGAGCAGATAGTCCCGGTGCACCCTCCTGAGCACATGAGGGATACCGAGAGATTCACCGCCTATCAGATGGCGGACTACACCCTTGGCTGGGAGGCAGAGGACTTTAGAGGCGAGGGCGATTACTCGGAGTACGTCCGGACCTTCATCATGCGACCTTTGAGCGGCGGCCGCCGAGCGGAGAGGGAAGAGACCAGCGGCGCCAGCGGCTGGAGTGGGAGCGGGGGCTGGAGGGGGAGCGCCGAGGAGGGCTCGAGTCCGTGGCAGGGGTGGAGTTCAGCGGGGGCGAGGGACCGGTTGGCCTGCTCTGCCCGCTTCATTGACTTTCCGAGGGCAGGGTGGGGCGACCTATCAGATCTCCTTTGCTCCTCCGCCGGCTAATCACGAGTTTGTCGATGTCCCCCGACTTGCCTCCGGTATGTATTACTGCATTCTTGTACAGTTATTTCATTTCAGTTTATTTAATATTCCACAGAATACTGATGCATCTGATACTTTCGCAGGCGTCTTCTGAGTACACCCGGCAGTCATTGGAGATGAATGCCTCCATGATGGGGATGCTACAGCGGACCTTCGACCTCCTGGCCCTTTACAGCATTCCGATATGTTCTTTCTGACCACAAGCCTCAAACCATACACAAACTGCTTTACATAATCTGATGCACAACACAACATCTGATAAACTGCTCACGGCATCTGATACACTGTACTCACACACTGCATTCTATACTGATTCACTGCTCACGACATACATACACTGTACTCATACACTACATTCTATACTGATTACTGCTCACGGCATACACAGACTGTATTCATACACTGATAAACTGCTAATGGCATATTGATGCATTCGCCTTTCATGCTTTTTCAGCCTCCCTTCCAGATTCCTCCGGTGGGTGGTGCTCCGGCTGGACCTCTCATTTCTACCCGGGATGGCAGGGTATATCCCCGCACCAGAGGGGGGGCGCACTCATGTCGGGAGCAGCTCGCGGGCTCCAGTTCCAGATGACGAGTCTGAGGCAGAGACAGAGGCGGAGGCGGGGTCGTCGTCGGAGGAGACCGGGGACAGCTCGGGCTCAGGCTCAGACGGCGATGCTCCTGGTGATGCTCCTGGGCTTCTGCCCAGGAAGAGGGCGAGGACGGATCCCTAGGCGTGAGACCACCGATGCTGCTTCAGATTTTTGCTGCTCTTTTTTCTTTCTTTTTGTACTTTTTCTCTTTTTGGTAGTTAGGTTACCTTGTACTGCCGCAGGCAGATTTTTGTTTCCAAAACTTATGTACTTGAAAAGATTATGAAATGAAACAAACTTTTTGTCTGAAAAAGTGTTACATCTGCACATTTCATACTCGGCGCTGTGTTGCATCATATTACACCTCAAATGTAAATGATATTGATCTGTTGTTTGAAAATTAAACACTTGCATTGTGATAATCGGATAACCAACCAACTAACAGCAAACAACTCATACAAATCACTACTCAAACTGAATAATACAGTCCATACTCTACTGGGGATTGATCTGCATACAGCCCATAACACAGCACTCGGTTCATTCCGCACACAGCAAAACCCTGAACAAACAGCCCAATCTGACAAGACGGACCATAAAACTGAAACGGTTGAAGTTGAAACACACTCGGATGTCCCAAATTTTCCCTTTCCTTCTCTTGCTTCGCACGAATGTAGAGAATGGCACAGCATTCTGAGCACAAACGATTTTATGAAATAAAGAAGGGTTTTCAACCGGGGTATCGAGCCTACCACAGAACACAGTGGAGGGACTCAAACAAAGAAACAAAAGGCACACGACCTGAACACAACAAGACACACTCGGAAAAGGCTCAAAGCCAAAATCGAGACCGACAGATCAAAAGACACGACACACGGACATGTTTACAAAAAGACCTCAAATCTCGAGGAGCCAATTCTTCCGGGTATTATTTCCCACCCTTTCTGATTTGTGATACTCACATCACTCGGCCCTCAAGCTCGGTTTTTTCTCTCAAAAACCCTTTTCTCACTTTTCCTCTCAACTTACACCTCTCTATTCTTTTATTCTCTCATTTTTCATCCCTTCCCAGAGCGGTTGATGGGTGAATAGGAAGCCGCAGGTTCACACCCAGCACTGTTAGTTCGCGGCTATTTCTCCCAGTGGATAGAGTGCTTTTCTGGCAAATGTGTTGATGGGGGAAAGACAGAAGACCTGACTCGATCGTGCCCCTAGTTCGTCACTTTGACCATTCTTTGTTTTCTTCCTAAAACAGTTTTGATCAAAATGAGAGTTGGATTAACATACTTGTTCGATTTTTGATTTGAAAATCATGCAAGTCAGGCTGTGAGCACTGAAGATTCTCCTTTTTTGGGTCCAAACATGGTCCAATTTTGGAAAATGAAATAGTTTTCGAGAAAATAGTCAACTTCAGTAAAAATTTTCAAAGACTACTTTTGCAAACAATCGATGCTCGACGAGCACGAAACTTACCCTCGAGATGTGCAACCTCGGATCGGGGACGATGGAAAATTGCCCCTGGCTTGAAGGGGGGATAAGGCAACGGAAAGTTGCCCCTGGTTTGGACGGCAACTCAGGGCAACTTATGGCAATGCATGGCAACGAAAAGTTGCCCCTTGTTTGGATGATGCCGCGGCATGCTGTAAGTCAGTCCTCGTTGATGACGATCGAACCCTCGGACGCGGAGGAGACGAAGACGGTTTGAATCAATATATGGACACAGTCACCTGGAAGGTGTTGGTGGTTGGATTTCAAGAGGAAGTTAATCACGTAGTTCCAGGTTGCTGCAATCGAGACATCAGATTCGGAGGAAGCACAAGTGATCAAAACCATGACATGGACTGAGACGCAATGGAAGCGTTGGGGGCTGGACTTCAGGATGAAGTTGCCTACGTATCCCAAACATGGGAATCAAGCCTTACGTAGTTCCGGTTAAGGTACACTCGGGTATTTTAACCTTCACTGATTTTAGGCTCTAACTTTTGCCAAGGCGCCCGATGCGGGTTTTCGACCTTGCGAGCTATGTTTTTTCTTTTTCTTTTTCTTTTCTTTTCTTCTTTTTTTTTTTGCTATTTTTTTGCTCTTTTCCTTTTTTTGTTGTTTTTTTGTTTTCTTTTTGTCTCTTTTTTTTTTTTGCATTTTGTATTTTTCTTTTGCTCTAACTTTTGCCTGGGTCGCCCTTCCGGGTTTTCGGCCCAGCGAGCCTCTCAAAGGGTAAAAAGTGTAGCAAGCCCATGCCAAATGGTTTTGAGATTGAAGCCTCTCTGTATCCAGGAGAGTGACTGTTGTGTCGATTTACAGAAAAGTCCATCACGGTTGCTTCACGAGCCTTGCCTGGTGGGATCTGATCTCCTTGATCTGACTTTGATGCCTCTTGCTCGAGGGCTGCCTCAAAATGTGCCACGCAGGCGTTTCATGGCACTGAATGTTTTGAACAGATTCCAGGTTTGAAACAGATAGGTTGAATCTTGAGGCTGAGAGCGATCCTGGGCTGTACAATCTCAAGAGCGATTCCACACAGGTCTCCGCAAGACTGTGCGAAACATTTCGTTTTTGAAAGTTTTTAAGAAAGCGACAAATCGCTCGCGCAGAAGATAGTGCGGAACCAGTCTGGATCAAATCAGGATCCTTCTCAGTACTCACGCCGACAAGAATGATTTCATTCATTAAAAACGTAGCATACTTCTCTTTCCCTCAAAATGATCAAAATTTTGCAAATCCCGAGGAATTCCTCCCTCTTCGTTTTTATCACCGCAGTGTTCAAAAAGGGTTTTTATGAAAAGCTTAGGTCATTACAACGATGCTTAAGGCACAAGAGAGTAGGCGAAATGTACTGTCGTTCCATTCACATCCTTTGGCACAACTAGCTGAAACAACAACAAGTACAGAAATGTGATAGCCGCGGCTGTTTCATTAAGATTCCCTGATTGTGACTGGCTCCTTGGCCGAGATGGACTCAAAAGGAAAAACAAAAGGATAATTACAAAACGGCGTTCGAAGCAACAACCCCGGAATCACCTGATATTCTATACAAAGGGGACTGACTCGCTACAACAAGACAGACCCGTAAGCAAAAGGACCGACTCAAGACAATGAGACAGACTCAAAACAAAACAAAACAAAACAAAAGACTGACTCGACACCCAAGCCAGAATTTACAAAACTAGCATTCGCAGATGCTCAAAAATACGTGCCAGACGCCACATCAAAAACACTAGGCACCGCTCGCAAGTGGTCCCACCCTGATCACATACTCACAGTATTCGCATCCTCAAAATCCAATAGCTGGGTAGTAACGAACTTGGCTGAGGTGGGTGGGAGGATAACCTCGTTGGCAATCAAATCTTGCACCTCATGACGGAGGCGGAAACAATTGTCGGTAGCATGGCCTGTCTGCTGGTGGTACGCACAGTACCGAGCAGGGTCATGAGTAGCAGGGAGATTCTTCGGGAGGGGCCGAGGCTCTAGGGGTTTAAGGTGTCCCCTCTCGGCAAGGATCTGAAGTGCCTTGGACAATGGCATGTAGAGAGCATGAAAGACCCTGCGCCCTCGGGGCAGGTACTTTGGAGCCTGAGCACTCTTGCTAGATGCATTCGCGAACGGATCGGTGGGTGCGGCCTTGGATTTCTGATCCTTTCCGAATGCAAGGTTGGGAGCGGGAAGAACTGTTTTGGCATGACGGGGCCTATCCCGGTTCTCTGATTGACTGGAACTGCCCTCAGGCGGAGTGGGGAAAGCGTCATCCACAGCTTTTGTCACAACTGCGGATATCTGTTGCTTGTTCATTCCCTTGGCTTTCAAAGCCTCTACTGCCCACAGCAGTTGTTCGATAAGATCGGCATCTGCCTTCATCTTGCCTTTGTCTCTGGCCTCAGCCTGATCTAGGGTTTGAGTTGGTACGTCATTGCCATAACTGGAGGCCATCTCCGGTTGGCTGAGTTCAATTACAATCCGTCCCAATAGCGGGGGCTCCTGGGATACAAAGCCTCCGGCATATGGTGCGGCTGGTGGCGAAGCAGACATTCCATAGGCGAGATCCGCCACGGATCTTTGGAGATCACCTATCATCCCCATTAGCTCGAATGTGGTGGGCTCGCGAGCCTGATATAGCTGGGGGGTCCAAACTGGGTGCGCAGCGGGTGACCTGGGCGGATGCGGCATATCAACAGTAGTCTCACTGTGTAGGGTGATTCCCTGATCCAACGCGGCCGTCATGACCACGATCTCTTCTGAATTCTGCGTCATGCTAAGTCCTGCCTCAGCAAGGAGAAGACACTAGCTGTTCTGGATCAACTTTCTGAATCTCTGAACTGAAACGGAAAACAAGCAGTATTTCAGCCCCAAACAGATCAAACACGGGTGTAGCCGATCAACTGCACTCTACTACTGATCACTGTTCCCTAGAATCACTGTTCAAAACTGAACTGATACCCGCAGACATAACTGATTCTCAACAAACACTGATACTGGTGCCCTCGGGCCTGATACCTACTCTTGTGAACTGACATGTGTGTTCCATGTAGAGATATACTCTAAAAGCACATAACAAGTAAAAGAGAACCAAAACACCCCTATGTTGGGGTAAGGTTTCCTTGTCCTATTTTGTCAGGAGCTAGGGTTTCACTACGCACGCAGCGGTTTCAAACAACCTATATCGGGTAAGCAACCTGTCCTAGTTTGGAATGGTCACTATGGATTTCAATATGCACTAGGTCGAATGGTCAAAAAGGGTGCCTCGGTAGAACCGGGGTTTGTGTTCCCATACTGGTAGAGCCCGCAACCGGTCAGCCTTATGGTCATGCCTTGACAAGACAAGCCTCCAGCAAACCGCTCAGGAATAGCAGATGGCCAACACGGTGTCCTAGGCGCACCAATGCACATGCAATGCAAAGAAACACATAAGTGTAGTCAAAACAGGACATCACGAGTTCGAGTCAAGCTCTCTAAACTCCCCAGCAGAGTCGCCAGAAACTGTAACAGCGCCCGCAAGGGACCTCGATGCTACAGTTCGGACTCCCCTTTTTTGTTTGTTGCGGTTCGTAATCTGAACCAAAGAGTCCAACTCTGGCAAATTGTTTTGAGAAAAAAACAGATTTTGAAAAGAAGTGCCAAACATGGACTGCTTTGCCAAATACAGAGTCGCCACCTAAATATTTTTAAAATGGAAAATTTAGGAAACCCTGACTCAGTGCCGAAGGCCACGTGTCCGTCATCACCAAAGTTGTCTTGGCTCGGGAGCTTGGGTACGATCGGGGAAGGTCAGCTATGAGCACCCCCTCTCGCCTGGTCCTAAGACCGGCCTCTACTAACCATGATATCCGATTTTGAAAACGTTATGTGTTCTTATTCCGGTTATTAGCCTAGAATTACTATGTTATGCGCACAGCAAACAAGTATAGACTAGATTGCCTAATTTGGAAATAAGCATTGCATATCCGTTCGTTTTGAAAGTGCTTTGGAATTTGCTACTCGCAAGTAGGCTAAAACACGGATTTCAACGAGTTTTTTCCAACTCAAGCAATCCAACCTCCACCCACAGGCATTCAAACAATTTATCTCATATAAGCATTTAGCCACATGGTAAGCCTACTGTTATGGCAACATTCACACGCATGCGATATGCTAAAGCATAAATACTTACATTGTACTCCGTGCCAAAACAAGAAACTAGTTAGCAAACATGCATGTCCTAGTTCATGTTAAGTGGCTAATGCAACACATACAGAGATGCAGTTTAGGATAGGCTCGGCTAACCCTAAAATGGCATGTGAAATGCAATCATTCGGTGCATGTATTCAAGTTAGATTTGAAGATACAATGCGGTTTGTATGATGTACCGAGCCCGGTGCATGTAAGACAAATGTATGGATGCACGCATGCATTGCATAAGGTATGCTAAAATAAACGTGCCCTAATCTACCATCGTAAGCGGGTAAATAAAAGGGAAGAAAGAAGTGGGGGTTGGAAGACATGCACACCACTCACACACGCTTATTACAGATTTGCCCTCGCTCGGAGGGACCAAAAGAATATACAAATTAATTAACTACGCAAGCTAATTAAATATTACAGATCAATTAAATTAACTAAACGAATTAATCAATCTAATTAAAACAGTAAGCCCCTCGGGAAGCGGGTCAGATGCAGCGCATGCTCGGGACTTGCTCGGAATCGCACTGCCATGCATAGTCTGCCTCTGTTTTCCCTGCTTTGCTCCTTTGAAGACTGCCAAAGTCTCAGGAATGCCTCTCAGGATACTAGGGGATCCCACTGGCTAAGTAGAATGACCACCGGCACTAGGATGTGGCCATCGGCACAAAATGAACCCATCGGCTGATAAATTACTGCCGGCCGACATAAAATGTTGTCGGTCGGCAAACAATACCTGCAGAACCTGCAACTCACAGCAGCAGAGGGCAAAACTTGCATGGCAATACAATTCAAACAATGTATGCACCAATCATGCCCCCTATTATGTTTGTGACTCAAAGGAGCATGTGTCTCGATTCTTGGGCCACTAATCACGCATTTCCATGCATGATGACCTAAAGAATCAAGTGTGCACTTTCATGTCAAATGAAATGCAAACCAATCAAACAAAACAAGGCCCAATTCCTATCACCAAATCAAGGAACAAGGCATGCATGCAAGATGCAATGCAACCTAGGCATGCAAGCTAAGGATGCAACATGGCATGGCAAGGCGCTTATGCAAGCATACAAGCGAACATGAGGCAATGCAAACTAATGAAAAGGTGGACTTAAACATGATCTAGGCAACTCTAATTAGGCCTAAAATTAGTGGCCAAAACCAAGGAAATGAAGGCCAAAATGCACACACATATGCACGCAATCATGGTCCAACACCTTAAGCATAAACAAGGCAACTCTTAAGCACACTTAAAGAGACCAAACCATAGACAATTAGCATGCAACAAAGGCTCTAAAATTGCACAAAATAGAGGTGCCAAACCAACTAATTCAAGCAAGTAAAGCATGCAAATGGCCCAAGTACTTGAGGCAAGCCAAGAGGCTTAAACCAAAGTCAAACCCACCAAGCCTCACAAGGCTAAGGGGACTCAAAATAGGTCAAAGGCAGACCTAAACAACACCCGAGGGACACCTAGATGGCATCTAAATGGCTTGAATTCAAAAGCATGCACACATGCACTTTCAAGGAGCATACAATACAAGCTCATAAGGCGTTAAAGAGGCATGCAAGGCAAGCATACAAACATGTTAAAGGGACTGAAATAACATGAAAAATGACTCCAATCCACTAAATCAAAGCAAACAAAGCATGCTATACACTTACATACTTAAGGCCAACAAGCCCAAAAATGCAAAGGGGCTATATAATGCATGCTAGGGTCGATTCAAACAACCTAAGACAGGCCTAAAGCATGGCAAAATAAGCACAAAAGCTTCACAAATCTAAGCCTAAAACATGCTAAAACAAAGGCACACAACCTAAGGCATATTAAGGCAATCACAAGGCATTACAAGGTAGGTATGCAAGGCATGCATGGTACACCAAAAACAACTTAAAACCATGTTATATTATGGCAATATAAGCATGAAAAACAGTCATGGCATGCTCAACACACACTTGAACAAAGGCTCCTTCAAGAGGCCAAAAAGTGCCCTTTGCAAGGACAACAAGGAGAGGGGGTGACCCTCTCCTTCTTGGGACTTCAAAGCATCACTTTCACCACTGAAATCCCTCAAGATTTCAGTGGTGAAGAGACCCGAACACCAAAATCCCGGAGCTAGCACAAAATAGCACAAAAATGGGGCCTTTCAAGGCCTAAGGTGGTCAAACACACCCAAACCACAAAACACTCTTAACAAACAATCAAGAGGGCCTAAAAACAGAACTTTTTTATGTTATACACTAAACACAAAAACCACTCTAAGATAGGTAGAAATAAGATGTAAAAATGGGGTAAAAATGACTAGTTTCTTACCCTTGAAGCCTTTCTTCAACAATGGTGATCTTGTTGCCTCCTTGAGCTTCAATCCAGTCAAAAATAGCAAGAACAAGCCCTTAGAACCTCAGTAGCCAAAGGAAGGTGGAGCACTAGGTGCTTGTGTGCAATAGTATGGACTAAAACACACACAAGAATAATATAGAGATAGGATATGTATTGAACCCTAACCCTAAAACCAGAGCTTCCTCTGTGTTTTCTAAACAAAAAGCTCTAATTTTTTCTAACCCTTGAGCCAAGGAGAGGAGGGCTCCTCTTATAGAGGAGCCAATATTGTAAACTTACAATGTAAGCTAACAAGAGGGGCATCCCTCCATACACGTGTATGGAGGGGAAGCAAATGCCAGCCAGCTGTTTCAAAATATCTCCAAAAGCAGCTAAACAGTAGTCGGCCGGCCAAAAATGTCATTTTGACAAAATTGACTGCCGACGGGCAATAAAGAGTGCCGACCGGCAACATACATTGCCGGTGGCAACAAAAACCAGCCGGTGGCCTCTAGCCACTGCCGGTGGTGTGTGGGGATGCCTCACAAGGCATTCCCTGCCCCTCCAAGGCAAAACACAGGTGTTTGGTTCAAAACCAGACACAAAACGGTCGAGTTCGGAGATCCTGAGGCAGGGCGCGTAGCCGAGACCTCCGGGAACTCCAAACGAACACAAACATGGATAATCACCGAGTGTTCAAGCGGTGACGTCCAAGTCTTGAGGACGGTCAAAAATGGGGTGTCTACAACTACAAGATACAAATTTGGGATTTATTGGTGCATCCCCCTAATTACATTAAAAATATTATTTTATCTTATTTATTTATGAACTTGTACATATTAATTTACTAGTATATATCTTTTAGAAGTGGTATGGAGGGGTTGCAAATGATAAACGTGATATAATTTTATAATTAAAAAGTCAAAATGTACGAGTTCACAAATAAGAGACTGATACTCGCTAATAATTGAGAAAGTTTTAATATAATTAATCCATTATTTTATGAGTAATATTGAAAAATAACAAAACTTGTGACAAATTTTAAATTGTGTGTTTTATATAATAAAATATATTATTAAGAAAAAAATGCTATATATACTTATATTTAATATTTATCAAATATATAAATAGATTTGAGTTCCTACCATCTTATTTCTAAATAAAATCATTGCGTCCCGAATTAAAACATCATGCCTCGAACCATAGATAAAAATACATTGAGAAATGTCCCCCACATACACAAACGAAAGCGAGTGTGAATCTAAAATAATAAAATAATAAAGAAATTAATTTAATTTGTACATAGAGTAGTTAAACACCTTAGTTTTTTATCAAATATTTTCATCTTAAATAAAATTTATTTTTTAATTTTATTAAACACCACCTACCTACCTGTGTCATATTTCATTATTGGGCGAAGGTGGGTCATTTTTCATGATTATGTCTTTACTCAATAGTAGGGGTGGGCGCGGATCGGTTGCGGCCACGAAACTTCCAATCTGCCATCCGTCCGCCAAATTGGCTGATTAGAGAAAATCAATTCGCATCCGTCCACCAATCCGGTGGATGCGGATTTGGCGGATTGGCGGATGGATGCGAATCGGTTTAACGGTTTGAAATTTTACAAATTTTCAACATACAAAAAAAAAAAGAAAAAAAGAAAAAAAAAGTGCATAATTCAACATCTATTTAAGGCATGGATGCAAGGATAAATGACAGCACAATTTCAATAACTATTACTAAATATAACTGGGCTCTATATGCTAAATACCTGCCACTTTCCCCCTTTTGAATCATAGATTTTAAAGCATCAGCAGCCATACCATGCTTCACATCCACCTAATGCCAATTATATTGTATCAGTAACCATACAAACATCAATGGAAGGAGAGAAAGAGTAGCACAAATATGTAAAGATAGAAATTTATTAACATAGATGTAAACACTGTAAAGTCTACACCTGTCAAGGAAGAACACAGTGTGAATGATAGACTTAGACTATATGTTTGAGGGGGGAAAATGAAAATAAATAGCAGCATTCATAATGTAATGGGCGTCTTAAGCAGTTCTCTGGAAACATGTTTAGTACATCTTCCTTACAGAATCCATTATTTGCAAAACCAAACACTTTTATAATAAAAGACTTGGTGTTGAAGAACTGTGGCCAAAACAAAATATGAAGGAAAAGTTAAAGAGAGAAATGAAGAAAACTTCAGAAATTTGAAGAAACCAAACTTCCTCTGTAAATCAGCAAAGAAATGTAGGTAAACTTTTGGGGCAAGGAAATGGAGGTAGACTTCAGAAATTTCATCAATGCATCATTTTCTTTCTTTTCTTTTCCTTGTTGCTTACTGTTTCTAAGAACAAAATGGAGCATGCACAGAACTTTCATTATTTTTATAGTCCTTTCCAATCCTAAAAGTTGCTAGGAAAATTTCATGAAATACATTTACTGATATGATAAAATTTTCATTTTTAGACAAAAAAGATACCAAAAATTCAATTTATGTTTTTCAACCAAACACATTAGCAGCAAGTATGAAATAATTTTTTAGGTCAGCAAAGTAATAGAACCTGTCAAGTGAACAAATTATAATTAGTTTCATGTACCTTAAATTGCATTTGCATCCAAAAACCAGAGAGGAAATATGAGGAAATGAGACATGTATTGGGTACCAATAAAAGGGTGAAGCTTGGCAAAATTAAAGAACTCATCAGCAGAGAAACCAAACAGAACCCTAGCAGCCCTATCAAACATAATCACCACGAACACCTTTGTATCTGATGCTATAGACATCTGCATAAAAACCCACAAACCCAAATCCAACAGCATGACCCTCTTGTCTTTGCAAGAAGAGTTATATGCTTACAGTGAAACAAGAAAAACAAAAGAGAACATCATTGTGAGGACTAGTAAAAACAGAGAGAGGTATCTGTAAATTATATACAGAGACAGGTATCTGTATACGAAGGTATACGAAGATATACGAAGATTTTCATACGATTACTCAATATACGAAGATTTTCATACGATCAATCAACTCAATATATATTATATATACAGAGAGAGGTACTGTAAATCTTCTATCTAGAGAGAGAGGGAGAGAGATACCTCAGTGTAGTAGATCGATTGTTGTTCAGTGCAAGCAAATCGTCGTTCAAAAGTGTAGATCGTCGGCCGGATGTTACCGTCGGACGGTAGGGTAGGGTAGGGTAGGGTAGGGTAGGAGAGAGAGAGAGAGAGAGAGAGAGAGAGAGAGAGAGAGAGAGTCTCACTGTCTCAGCGTCTTGGTCTGTGAAAAAAGAAATTAGGGCTTCCAAACAAAAGGGGCTGAGTCGTGTATAAAATGGGGGGAAAAAATGAAGGGGAAAAAAAGGACGGGCGGATCGGGTTTGAGGGGTGAAATGGCGGATCGCCCGCCACCCGACCCGAACCAGAGAAACATGAATTACTAGACCCGCATCCGCCCGTCACACACCACGCATCCATCCGTTTGGCTTCGGGTCGGGTCGGGTCGGGCGGTTATGACGGGTCGGCTGATCCGCTGCACAGCCCTACTCAATAGTATAGGGACAAATAATTATTTTGTCTAAAAATAATGGAAAATATAAAAGTAAGTAATTACATGCCTGTATCAAAAACACGAGAAATTTTTTAGTACAGATAGGGTATGTGTCATATAGTACCTTTCTCTTTTTTCATTGGTTGAGAGAGTGAGAGTTACAATTATGAGTTGAATGATGGAGAGACAACATGGGAGGCCGTGATATTTGTGATTGGTTGAAGGCACCATGTGACATGCTACATGGTACTTTCCTAGCACCCAAGAATTTTTCCAAAAGCACACGGGAAAAATTTTGTAGTACAAATTTTTAGCAAAACGAAAATGATCCAGAGCTCGAAACTCTACGGCTCGAAATTTTTTTTCCCTTTTCAAGCAAAGGAGCTCTGCACAAACAGAGGGAAGAGGAGAGGAGAAAGAGGGAGAGAAGAGAGGAAGAAGAGAGGAGAAGAGAAAGAGGAGAAGGCAGCACCACCGCCGTCGCTGTCGCCTCGCCGCCGTCGTCGCAGCACCACCTCCTCGCCGATCGTCGCACCACCGCCACCGCCTCGCCGATCGTCGCAGTCGCAGTCGCAGTCGCAGCCCCCTCCTGTCCAGTTCGTCGCAGCAGCTCGCCCCGCGCAGCCCCGCCTCCTCCTCCATCCCGATTTTTATGGCCCCCTCCCCTCCCTCCTTCCTCCTCCTCCCGATCTTCTTCTCCACCCTTCTTCTTCTTCTCCCTTCTTTTTCTTCTTCTTCTCCGTTCTCCTTCTACCGATCTGCAACAACACAGGAAAAAAGAAAAAAAAAAACGACACCAAAACGATGTCGTTTTGGTGTCGAGCCAAATTCGTGCCAAAGAATTTCGAGCTACGTAGCGGCGTCGTTAGCAAAATTACTAAACAAAACTTTGAGTTTTACTTTTCTAACAAAATAAATCCTGAATATCTAATTTTGTTAATTTAAATTATAATATTTTAATTTATTTTCAATACCATTAACCTATTTTGTGAAGTAACATTATATAAAAAAAATGTAGGTTGTGTTTGGTTTGATTCTCAAACCATAATTCCACACGAATAATCAACCTTTTATTTGGTTACAGTTTTCAAATCATAATTTCAAATCAATTTCAAAACATATTTTGAAAACATGTTTGGTAACACAGAGAGTTTTTGAATTCTTTGTCTATCTGGTCGTCCGCTCGGACATCCTTCTAGACATTTTTTGAATTTTTAGTCTATCCGGTCATCTCTCCGGACATTCTCCCAGAGGTCCAGCCGGTTGACCAGAACAATTTATTTATTTATTTATAGCAATTGGCACCTGTTATCTGAAATATATATATATGTGTGTGTGTCTATTTTTTGTATTTTTTAAATATAAAAAATATTTTTTTAGACTAAAATCACAAATTATTTGGACATTTATTTAAAATTAATAAAAAAAATTGAAATAAAAATTAATTTGTCACAGTAATTTTAAAAAAAAATTAAACAAAACAATTAAAAAAAAATTTCAACCAAATATACAATCAAAAGTAATTTTAAAGCACTACCTGAATATTTTTCTTCACAAATAATAATATTTTTTTAATATTTTATATAAAAAATCTTCTCGGAATTTTTTAAAAAATTTAAATTAAAAAATTATTTTTTTCAACAATTATTTTTTAAAATTGAATTGTAAAAAGAGTTTGATTATGAGTTTTGAATAGAGTTTTAAATTGTGTATTTGGTTATGAGTTATAAGTTTTGAAAACTCTTTTCAAAACTCATAATCAAATAATTTTTCACAAACTCAACACTCATTTCAAAAATTCAACACTCAATTCAAAACTCATAACCAAACAAATTTTATTTTTTCAAATCATAATTCCAAAACTCACAAACTCAAAATACAACTCTACACTTAAATTATAATTTTAAATACAAACCAAATGCTACCGTATATTTTAATCAGTGGAAATAGATATTTTAGAATTTTTTTGTACATGTTTAATTATTAAAATATATTTTTTTATCAATTTTAGTTAATAAAAATAAACAGATAATTTAGATTAAAAAATTTTAAAATGAAGATTTAAATTAAAAAATTAAAAAATTCAAGATTTCTTTTTTTGGGTAAATTACAAATACACTCCTTTAGGTTTGCTTAAAATACAGATTGCCTCTGTGGTTTGAAAAATTACAAATACCCCCTTATTGTAATTTTTTATTTAACAAAGTTAACTAAAAAAATGAAATTCATAATTGTTCTTCTATATAACAATAAAATTACCTAAATGATTAACGAAGAATTTTTTTAAGATCCTTGATATTAGGATTTATAGTATAAAGGACATCCAATATTTTCATAATGTCTAAGGTCCCTCAACATCGATCCAGAGAAAATTCGATCTAGAGAATTTTTCTAGGCGAATTTTCTCTAGACTTCATAAAGAAATTCTGATTTACAGAGAATTTCTCTAATTGAATTTTCTCTGGACTTCACAGAGAAATTCTAGTTCACAGAGAATTTCTCTTGTCGAATTTTTTCTGGACTTCATAGAGAAATTCTAGTTCACAAGGCTTCATTATTATTAAGAATTTCTTTGGACTATAATTTTGAATTGTTGAGAATTTCTCTAGACTATAAACCTGTAATTTATTGCAAAGTATATTCACAAGGCTTCATTATTATTCAGAAGCAAAAGAGAAACAATAATTATAAGCAAACTAGAGAATTTGGGAAATATAAGGAATGAAGTTGGAAAAGAAGAGAGAACTGCAATTTTCTCTAGTTTGATCAATTTTCTCTGCCATGAATAATTTTCTTTGTGATGTTAGAATCCTGTGACAAAATGGAACAAAAGAGAAATTTTCAAGTGCGTTTTGTTGAGTGATAGAAGTTAGAATCCTGTTATTGAAGTAGGATCAGTATTAATTGTGAGGCATTTTTAAAAGATTGTGAATTTGATTGTCATAGTGTTGGTATTTACCTCCACAATTGGTACTAGTTTTCGAGTTATAGGTTGCAAAAATTTGAATTCAGAGAAATTTCAATTTTCTATGAAAAGTCCAGAATTTCTTAATTTTACAGATTTATAGTCTAGAGAAATTCAGATTTTTGCCTTTGAACAATTCACAATTCATCAAATACAAATAAGTCATTAATTTACACAAATATAAAATTCCCCATTTTAAATCTGAATACACAAAACATATTCAAATATGTTTTTATATACAAATTTGTATGCTAAAATGCAAAATTAAAACCTAGGGTAGCAAAAGCAATTAGATGAAGAACTATGTGACCTAGATTACTTCTGCAGAGGAGACCCAAATGATAACAACAACAATAATTAGGAACAAACCAGTAGCTGAAGAAGCGAGAAGAAGAGACGATGATAGAGATGGCGATCGCGATCTGAGGCGATGATGGTGGTAGCGATCTAAGGAGATGGTGGAGACGGCGTCAGTAGTAAGAAGCCGAAGATAAGAGAAGAGGAGGAGAGAGATAGATCTAGAAAAGGAAAGAGAGAAATATCTAGGGCTTTGAACAGGTAGATGAAGATAAATCTGGTAGAGATCGACGGGAAGGCGAAGGCGATCTTGTCGTTGAGATTGACAAGAGAGAGAGAGAGAAGAGCAGTGGGAGAGAGACATAAAGAGAGTGAGATATATCAAATTTCTTTGTGATAGATGGGTGTGGGGTTTAGGGACCTTAGATATCAAAAAATAATATTGTGGATCTCTTTCGTTATTAAAAATGTGAAAGGAACCTTAGACTAATTTTTCAATTATTAATTGAAACATATATATTTTTAACATCATTAAAAATTGTTAATTGACTTGATGACTTATTAATAAAATGGACGATTTGTTATGAAATTAAAAACCTCAAAGGGTAGAATGTAATTTTCAAAACTACAGGGAACGATTCGTATTTTAATCAAACCTCAACGGGTATTTGTAATTTACCCTTTTTTTTTAACAAAGTTTAAATCAATTTTTTAATTATAATTTTGGAGAAATTACAAATATCTTTTTCTAAAAATTACAACTACCTCTTAAAGTTTATAATTTCATAACAAATGACATCTTTTATTAATAAATCATTAAATTAATTAACAATTTTTAATGATATCATATCATAAAATTATAATTTAGGTAATTTTATTATTTTATAGAAAAACAGTTAGAAATTTCATGTTTTTAATTAATTTTGTTGTACAAAAAAGTTCAAAAGAGGATATTTATAATTTTTTAAACTATAGGAGGGCAATTCGTATTTTGAACAAACTTTGTTTGTAATTTTACTTATAATTTTTGTACGTGTGAAATTTTTATTAAAAAAGATTAAAAATAAGAGTAATATTAGAGATTAAAAAATTTTATTAAATTTTTTATCAAATGTCACATGAACGTAAGACCCACCTACATAATGTGAGTTCCGCTCCTGCTTGATAAAAAATTTTAATAAAAAATTTTAGTAAAACTTTTGGGTCTAGCATTTTTGTAAAAATAAACAGGGAAATTGCAAGATCACACTGTTGCTTACCGCCATTTTTGTTTCTCGAGAGCTGCTATAAAACATCGAATCGAATGCTCGAAGATCACGTTCCCAATTCCCAATCTAACAGACTCTCTCTCTCTCTCTCTGAATTCACACATTTATACAAATCTCCATATCTTATGTTAGTGTATTAGCTGTAATGTTAATGGATATGTATCAGCTGTAATATTAGTGGATGTTAGCTTTAATAATGCTTTCCTTTACAGGCTCCTCTATAGGCTCCTCTCCTCTATAAAAGGAGCAATTTGAACATTTGTAATTTACATCAATATATACACAATTTATTTTCTCTCTTTCTCTATACATTATTCTAACATGGTATTAGAGCTATAAGATTTAGGCCTGTATTTCTTTCTCACCGGCGGGCAGCCGGCCAACAACTTTGCTTTCGCTGCCTGCTGGAGTTGTCTACACATATCTTCACTCCGCTGCATCGTAAAGGTCCAATCTTTCAGATTCAAACCCTATTCTTCTTAACAGTTTATCAACAATGGAGGAGATGTTGCATGTTGCCACACAATCATCACCTCAATAGATCGTACAACTTCCGTATCTCTTTCACTGGAACCAAACTCTTTTTTGCATCCACTGGACTCGCCGAAGCCACCCTGAAGCTCAGAAATTGCTTCAGTATTTGAGTTAGTAGCTCCGTCTTCCAACTTGTCACCAGTTTCAGGATTCCCTTTTGGCCTTACCATTACTCAACCACTATCAGGAGCCCTATCCACATTCTCCAAAACAACACCTACTCCAAGTACATGAAGTTGTTCGTAAACTCCATTTCCATGGCTCATGCCAATTTTCGAAATAGATTATCAACTTTCAAGTGGTTGGCCCACGAGTGCTTCATCTACTACAAGTCCTTCCCCACTGGCCAAGCCCTTGACGGCCACAAGCGCCGCCACTACAATGGCGGCAACAACAACAGCACCACCACCACCAATGGTGGAGCCGGTAGCGGTGTCACCTTATCGGAATGTGCCGGTTAGGGTTACGTCTGCCGTGAATTCGACCTCAATCTACCCGCCTTGCCAGAATCCCCTACTCATTTTGCTTCTGTCTGCATTTCACTTTCTCTCAGTAATGGCCTATGACAGACTCGCATTGACCGAGCCACTCCTCAACCAAAATCATGAAGCTTATTTTATTTTATTTTTTTAAAAAAAGGAAAAGTAGATTTGATCAGTTCTGATCTTCAAAGATCTTGGTTATGCTGCTAAAAACCTTGCACGTCACGCCCTCAAGATCTCTCACTCTCTCTTTCCAGGTTCTGTAATCAACACCACTAGCCCATCCACTAAACTTCTTTAAACCCATCATTCCCTCACATGGGTTTGTCCTTATTCTCTCCTCCTATTTTAAACTTTTCTCTAAACTTTTCTCCACTCTCCTCCACCTTTGTCTATTTTTTAAACCTTTTCTTTCCACCACTAACTTTTACTATTTCTCCTTCGCACATGCATTGCTAAATGTTGCATGGTTTATATTGTGCCAAAAAAAAAAAAAAAAAAAACTAAGAACACATTACGCACCAACTGATTTTTCTGCTTAGTCTTGTACCGTTCATGCCATCCGGTTTGCACAAAAAACTTGTTTTATTCATATTGAGAATCAACCTCGATCACAGTTCTACACCAGAACGTTACAAAAAAAAAAAAAAAAGCACACACACACACACAAAAACACCAACAACACCAACAAAGGATTTGTTTTATTTTCTGCTGATGGCCACCCGCTGACCTCATTTCCTCGACTCTATCGCCACTCTCTTCCTCTTGCCTTCGCCTTGGGCGACACTTGACGGCCCTACCTCAGTGCTTCCGAGTCCACCGAGCAAGTTGCCTCCCCGCTGCTCCTCAAACGTAGCGTATGGCGGATCTCCGAATCGGACCATGACGGTGGCTTTCTGTTTCAGCTCCTTGTTTTCCGCCTTCAGTGCGCATATTTCTGCTCGTGCATCTTCATACATGCGCTGGAGCAGAGCAAGTTGGGCATTTCCCTAGTGCACCTCACTCGTTCTATTCTGCAGCCGGTGCGATTACTTGGAGACCGCAGTCACTGTCTCCAAGCAAAACTTCAGCATATAATGGTTTGCTTCAATGTCCGTTTGCGTTGCCATTATTTGCTCCACTGACAGTATCGGAAAGTTCAACGGAGCAAAAACAGGGGCGCTTGGTCTAAGGGCGAAAGAACCGGTTATTTCTATTGTGGACTTGTTTAGGTCTGGAAAAAGGGTAAGCAAACTACGGGAAAAGGAGGCCATATCAGAGGCAGCACAAGCAAGGGATTGCAGAGTGGATGAAAGGAGTTGCAAAGTTTGTCGCTTTGGTTTGCTTTCAATCTCTAACCAGCCTCAACCTCAGTTTAAATAGACAATACAGAGACGAAGAGGACAAAATGAGAGTAAGAGCCGAGGCAGACACGACGCTCTGTCGGTCACGTGCATCGCGCGCCGCTTGATGTCATAGTGTCGGGCGCGACTTTTGAAGACCGGTGCGACTTTTGAGGGCGCGATATATATATATATCTTTTGGGCAATCTATATACACGATCATACAGTGTCTACACAGTATCTTCTACACCAGTCTGCCACAATTACACAGTATCTTTTATAACGATTTGATACGGCCATATAGTATTTCTATCTTATTTTATTTTTTAGTTTCTTTTCACGGTTTGTTACTCTTGATACCTAGGTTCCTTGAGTTTGAAGGGGACTGTTAGTGTATTAGCTGTAATGCTAATGGATTAGCTGTAATGCTGATGGATGTGTATCAGCTATAATATCAGTGGATGTTAGCTTTAATAATACTTTCCTTTATAGGCTCCTCTCCTCTATAAAAGGAACAATCTGAACATTTGTAATTTACATCAATATATACGCAATTTATTCTCTTTCTCTGTACATTAATCTAACATCTTACAAGGTCGAAGCGCAAATATATGGAGGAAGTCGACGAAACAGAAGCTGTACCTCAGGTCGATTTCCGAATATTTCCTTCAATTGTATATATATGTTTTCACTCTCTGATTTTACTCTAGTTCAAAATATAATCCACATTATATACCTAGATCATCTCGGTGCAATCAAATCCGCATTCAGAATTCAATTCGGAGCAGTTTTTTCAGTTTTACAAAAAAAATCTCACATTCAGTCACTGGATTAGTATTTGAATCTAACTTACGCGATTTGCTTATTGTTTGTTTGGTTGCTGAGAAAATGTAGGAAAATAAATGGAAGATAATGGCGATTCCTCTGGTTCTTGTAGCTCTCTGGTATTATTACATGAATGAAAGAATAACTGGAGGGGAAAAAAAAAATTAACTTAGGCTAGCCGTTACAGGTCCTAATTAACAAATTATTTGATTTTTAAAATTTCTACGTTTCTATGTTTCCTAACTTTCTCAGCATCCAAACTAGTCGTATGTGGAGCTGTGGACTAGATTACTTGACCTCGAAGCTCTTAGAATTGATATGCATATTTAAAGTCCGATTGGTACCACAATTTCGGCACTGAGACTTACAAGAAAAAGAAGAAAAAAAAAACAGGCGCTGCACTTTGGGAACACAAAAATAAGTCACTTTTAAAAAAAATAAAAATAAAAATAAAATTATAATATATATATATTTTTAAATTTTCCGGTTCCCCTTGTGTAGATGAATCTAAAAAGTAAAAAATAAAAAAGCCAAAAAAGTTTACTATTTTTAGCTTATTTTTGTCTTTTCTAGACTTTTTATGAATTTTTAAAAATTTTCAGTTTGTCTCATCGAGTAGAATCTAGAAGACATCACTAGTATTATTGTACATTTATAGCTTCGAATCCTACAATATCTTCAACTAAATTTAGTTTGTATTTGAAGTAATGTAGTTTTGTGTTTAAGTCATAATTGGGAGCTCCACATGTAATTGGCTTCCAGAACCAACCCAAGCTGCTATTGTGCGTGTACTCACACTCATCTTAATGTAACTTTTAATTTATTTTATTCATCTATTTATTTTGGATTGTAGAATCTTTAATAATCATTGTCAAGTCTAAGTTCTATGCTATCTTTTCGAGTTTACAGTCTGTAACATAACATATGTTTTGTGTATATAACTTGCAACCATCTTTTAGACATAATTTATAGTTTGGTCTTTTGTTCAGGTCTACATGGCTTGCATTGTGCATGGTCATCGGTAAGTTTCTTTTCCCATCGTTGCATGTTTATGTGTCTAAATTAATGTTGGAAAAGAACAAGTTTAAAATAGTACTAGTTGATAATGAGATGAGGATGTATGAAAATTTGTATTCTATTTGATATTAATCTAAAAATGTAAATTCAGAATTGATATGCAATTTCATACAAATAACTATGCCTGAAATGCCAATAATCATCTAACGAAACCAAATAAAGAAAAAATGTTCAGGTGTGGAGATTACAATAAGGCTATCTAGTTCTCTCTCCCGTAAGCATTAGATGCTCATGATATGGGTGTCTCATGGTTTATCATTACACATTGGTCAAGTCTAAGTACCAAAAAGATGAGAGGAAAAAAAAAAGTTGTTACTTTTACAAGCCTGTTGCCAACTCTGCTAATATTACTGAAAAGACAATATAGTTGTTTGTAAGACATAAGCTATATTTTGTATTTCCTACTTAAATTTACCTGTGGTTTCATATTATTAGATAATTTTGGCTTGAATAATTTTTCTTGCCAGGATTGGAGTTTCTTATTATGATTCAAGTGTTCGCCAACTCTATGTGCTGGAAGTTTGGGAAGATGGTAGCGTGGATTTTCCTCTAATTGATATGGGTATGAGTTTTTGTCTCTTTGTTATTTCATATGGTGTTGCCAATTTGGCGTTGTGTTTATTAAGACCTGAAGTGCAGGACTCTGGTTTGGTTTCATAGAGTTAAATTACTTTTCCTTTGCCTACATATCATATTTTCACAGCCATTTCTTTGGGATCATTTAATTCTTACTCCATATTTATTTTCATTTATCTTATTCAATACATGTGACTTGATCTGGTTCAGTAAAATTTCAAGCCAAGCCCCTGATCATTTACACAAGCACTAAAAGTGAGGAGTCCTTTTTGACCGCTTTACAGCGAAATGGTATGCTGCTTGTATCTGGTTGACTTATTCAACTATCAGCTTGTTGGGGGATTGTTTACTCTCTGAAGTGATGCAGATGGAACATGTGAGGCTTCTCTGAAGCTTGTGAAAAGTTCAATATTTAGCTATGAGCAAGCATGGCACAGGTATGAAATTGTAAGCAAAATGTTGTACCCACCTTTTCTTTTCTGTTATTATGTTTAGGCTGTGTAAGTTGAATGTGTCTTAGAGTTTCATCAAATATCTGAACAAAGTATTATTCGACTGTTTCATTTAAGGTTATGATCACATAATATTCTTAGCAGGCTTGACTGAGAGATCTAACATGTCTCTTTCCCTAAACTATCAGCTATTTTTTCTACAGTTTCCATTTATACAAGATTTTTTACTTACTATCATGAAACTAGCTAGTTCTGGCAAGATTTCTGATAGACCAAGAACCAATTGCCCCTTCAAATCATAGATGGTGAAAGTCTGTCATAAAATTTTGGTGGATATGGGCATAGCATCTTTCTGCACATAGATTAAATCCATTGTGGTGGGTTCATGGATCTATATAACATGAGTGTTTTGTTCAATGGAAGAGTTTAGGTTGGTTCTGTATTTTTGTCATGCTGCTGCAAAGCACCATATTAGTTTATGTCCTTATACCTTGCGTATGTCCATTCATGTTATTGTTGACACTGCATTGAGATGGTTAAAAATGTCACACATGGATTCAATTTTGGTATATACACACCCAGATATTTATATAAGATGCTTTCTCCCCTATCTGTGTCCCCACCCCCAAAAATTCCCTTTCCTTTCTTATTATTCTGCTTTTTCTTAAATTGACAGATTGATATACCTTCGAGTAACAGGGATGGATGATGGGTTAAGCATCAAGGAGAGAATTTGTTTTGTACGTTAAAAACTTGCGCATCTAACTTTTGTGTAATGATGCTATGTATTCCATAGAACTTTCAAAATTGTATAGTTATGTTCAAATCATGATTGTGTGATAAAAAGGCTTGGTGTTATACTTTTTGTCTGCGATGCCTTTAGGAAACTAAATATCTCCACGTGTATGATAGAGCTATGCTCATAGTGAGAACAGTAGTAGGAGAAATCATCATGTGCTTTTACATGCATCATGTTTCAGAGAGTGATACGTTATATGTCAATTGTGGCTCTATCTCTCACTATCTTTGATGTTTAATGACATTGCTGGTGTTATAATCTGTTTCAATTTCAGTTTGATAGTTAATGTAAGTCCATGGTTGCGGCTAACCGGACACGCTTTTTTTTTTTAAATGTTTACTGTGGCCTTCAAGTTCTCTTCTTTAGTCTTCACCCGAGAAAATAATAACTAATTTAATAACATTAGATTCTTGTTCTTTATCCGTGTTTCTCTCTTCACTTCCTTTATTTTTTTTGGAGTGTGATATTGACCCAAAATTTCTGGATGTGATAAGATAACCTTTAATGCAGTATAGATTTGTTTTCCCTGATACGTATTTAAAGTATCTTTTGCTTTGTCTGCAGCTGAGTTCTATGATGGACATCAGAAGTGATGTCCAAGTTCGTGTGAGTGGAGGGCTTCTGGCCATATTGGAGAATGAAAGGATCGTAGATACAATTGAACAAAACGAATGTGGGAGTGCATCAATTACAATCGACTCTGTTACGGAGATTTCTCTGTATCTTCCTACATGTCTTTCATTCTAAAATCTCCAAGTTAAATAAGTATATAAATAAAGCCCTTTAATACATGTAAGACTTTACAAAAAAAATCTAGAAACAAGTTTCTTAAAGTTGATGCGGCTGCTCATGAGGCATTGCAAATATTTCAAATAGACAAACATCCAAGCCATATGGGCATTGGCAGAGCAAAAGAAGGGTAAATGCTGAAACAACTCTTGATGTTTTTGTTGATTACAAATGTTTGTTGATATTATTGAACTGCAGGTTCTCTGTGTTTGGGATGATGAATAAGGTATGCAAAAGCCATTTGCTTTTCAACTCTGCAGTATCTTTTGGATTTGGAATAAATTAGTTGTGCTTATTTCAGTGTGTAACGCCAATGGGTAGACGTCTCTTGAGGTAAATTCAAATTGAGAAATTTACTGTTCTACTACTTCTAACCATTTTAACCCAAGACCCCTGGATGATGGTTTACTTTGCACTAGGAGCTGGTTCCTGAGGCCTATACTAGATCTTGATGACCTTAATAGTCGTCTTAATGCTGTATCCTTTCATCCCCTCAAGATTACTTTAATGTTATAAGGACTAAATCACTAGTTTTGTCACGACCCAAACCCGGTACCCAAGGGCTCGGTGTCGTAACAAGATAAAAATAAAATAATTCGGATAATTCTGCAACGCAAGCGGATAAATTAAATAAAATATTTGGGTACCAACTATTTATTTAAAAGGAAACAAAACATAGTCATTTGAACTTCTTTGTATTACAAGAGTCTGTTAATAAAAAGATAGAAATCTAAAAAAATAAAACAACACGGTGATTCATTTTCCATCTTGATCCCGCTAAACCTCGTCACCTGAAAGGGGTAACAGCTATAAGCACATAGCAGAGTGAAAAATATTATACTGGGAGTGTAGGGGCACAAAATAGCCATGGATATTTATTTAAGCTAAAACATTAACATAATTTGAGTTGAATACACAAATTAATTAGGTGCCAGAAACTGAAATAATTAACTATAACCACGGTACATAACAGAACATAACAGGGGTCACTAAGTGACAATCACTACAGGGGTCAATGGATCCATGACAAACAGGGGACCACAAAGTGGTCAAACAGGGGCCAATGGTTATTTAAGTCCCCCAAGGCGTGGGACTCCCGTAGTGGTACTTACAAAACATAATTGCTGATAAGGTTATAGTCAAATATTCTTTAAAATATACATAAGCATATCCATGAGTTTCACTTTCACAAATAGGGTTCAGAAAATAATCCACGTAACTAAAACCTTTATAAAACATAACTTTTATTAATAAAACATAACTTTTATAAAATAAATCATGGTGCGTCAAAACATACGTAAATTATATTATGGTAACTCAAGACATATTTAAAACATATTATACTAGCTCAAGGTATAATATAACTCACCTTTAGTACAAATTTATCCCTACTTTCCTCGCACTTCCGAGCCTCACTTGTTACGCACCTTACGCTCACTTTGTTTCTACGCTTCACCAACGAACTTCACTTCCATATTTATACCTAAACAAGGTGTGATGCCCAAGCAATAGTTGCATACGTGGCGGCATTTCTCAATCCGTCACTAATTTACCCCTTTTGCTTTGACCCTTATCTTAATTCAAGAGTCTTATCCCATTTGTTTAACCCTTATCCTGTACCAACCAACGTCTTGAGAATTGAATTATGAGTTTAAAAGGTTACTATCTTCTTTGGTAATTCATAATGATTAAAAATTATGTATAATGATAAGTTAGGTTCACGTCTAAAAACCTCACTATCCAACTATAAATCACCACTTACCACTTACTAAAATATTTAATGTGTAGTGTTTTACAACGTATTTCTTTAACAATAAAATTCTTAATTTCCTAAATTATGCATTTATTTATTCATTATTATTGTCATTACATGTATATATATATATATATTTATTATTATTATTATTATTTTTATTTTATTTTATTTTATTTTATTATTATTATTTTTTGAGTGCTATTTATAAAATTAAAACATTCGGGTGTCACATTTCTCCTCTCCTCAAAAGAAGTTTGTCCCCAAACTTGACGTATCTTGGTTTTCGAAGAGGTGTGGGTATTTTGGCTCGCATTTGGCTTTCAGTTTCCCACGTTGCTTCTTCGACACGATAGTTTCTCCATAAGACCTTTACGAGGGGTATAGTCTTATTTCGAAGGATCTGATCACGACGATCGAGAATCTGTACAGGTTGCTCTTCGTAAGAGAGATCTTTTTGAACTTCTAGGTTCTCATGATCGACAACATGCTCTGGATCTCGAAGATATCGACGAAGCATCGAAACGTGAAACACATTATGGACATTGGATAGTTCGGGTGGAAGTGCAAGACGATATGCTACAGGACCAATCCTTTCGAGTACCTCGAATGGGCCGATGTATCGTGGTCTTAATTTTCCTCGCTTTCCAAATCGGATAACCCCTCTTGTCGGTGAGATCTTAAGGAATACATGATCTCCTATTTGAAATTCTAAGTCTCGTCTCCGTGTATCTGCATAGCTTTTCTGGCGGCTCTGGGCAGTGCGAATTCGCTGCTGGATGAGTTGGATTTTATCGCTTGTTATTTGTACGATCTCGGGGCCTAATAATTTTCCGTCTCCGACTTCCGTCCAACACAGAGGTGATCAACATCTCCTTCCATATAGTGCCTCGTACGGTGCCATTCCAATACTTGCATGGTAGCTATTATTATACGCGAACTCCACCAAAGGTAGATGATCATCCCAGTTACCTTTAAGGTCTAACACACACAAACGTAACATATCTTCCAAAGTCTGGATCGTCCTTTCAGATTGCCCATCAGTTTGAGGGTGATAAGCCGTGCTAAACTTCAGAGTGGTTCCCAAAGCTTTTTGCAATTTGTTCCAGAAATGAGACACGAAGCGGAGGTCTCTATCGGATACGATTGAAACCGGGGTGCCGTGTAAGCGAATGATTTCCTTAATGTATAGAGTGACAAACTTAGAAAGAGAGTACATGATTCTGATTGGTAGAAAATGTGCCGACTTCGTCAATCGATCCACGATAACCCATATTGCATCATTCTTCGAGACTGATTGCGGTAGCCCGACCACGAAGTCCATAGTAATGTGTTCCCACTTCCATTCAGGAATAGGGAGTGGTTGCAACATTTCTGCAGGTCTCTGATGTTCCGCTTTAACTTGTAGACAACGCAAACATTTGGAGACATGGCTTGCTATGTCTTTCTTCATTCCTGTCCACCAGAAGTGTTCCATCAGATCGGGATACATCTTCGTATTGCCAGGATGGATTGCAAACCTCAAGCTATGAGTTTCTACCAATATCCTTTTCTTGAGTTCTGGGAGGTCGGGTACACAAATTCGATTATGAAATTTTAGCATTCCATTGCTTATCGTGAAATCAGGATCGGGCGTGCTTCCTTGTTCCTCGTACTTTTTCTTCAAAAGTTTATCTTCACATTGGCGGGCTCTAATTTCTTCAATCAACTCTGGTTCTACGATTATGTTGGTGAGCAACCCATTGATTTTGTGGGGAACGAGGGTACATGCCAAATTTTTGGTCGTTTTTCGACTTAATGCGTCTGCTACTACGTTAGCTGTGCCGGGATGATGATGGATCTCTATATCGTAGTCCTTCATAAATTCTAGCCATCGTCGTTGTCTCATATTCAATTTCTTCTGTGTAAACAGATATTTGAGACTTTTGTGATCAGTGTAGACCTCGCAGGCTACTCCGTAAAGATAATGACGCCAGATTTTGAGGGCGAAGATCACCGCAGCTAATTCTAGATCATGAGTTGGATAGTTCCTTTTGTGAGTCTTTAGTTGGCGGGAGGCATAAGCATTGACTTTCCCATTTTGCATAAGAACGCACCCCAAACCATTGTATGAGGCATCGCTATAAATTACAAACCCTTCTGCTTCGGCGGGGAGTGCTAGTATCGGAGCTGTCACGAGTCTGTCCTTCAATTCTTGGAAGCAACGTTCCTGCTTGTCCGCCCATTCAAAGGGTGTGTTCTTTTGAGTTAGCTAGGTCAAGGGTGAAGCTATCTTCGAGAAATCTTGCACTAAGCGCCGGTAATAGCCGGCTAGGCCCAAGAAGCTTCGAATCTCTGATACGTTAGTAGGTCGTGGCCAATCCACGATTGCTGCAACCTTTTGGGGATCAACTGAAATGCCATCTTTGTTAATGACGTGACCGAGGAAGTGTACACTAGCGATCCAGAATTCACATTTCTTCAACTTGGCATAAAGTTTGTGATCACGTAATATCTGTAGAACTTTCCGCAAGTGGTATTCATGATCTTTTGGCGATTCGGAGTATATGAGAATGTCGTCAATGAAGACAATGACGAACTCGTCAAGATAGGGCTTGAACACTCGATTCATGAGGTCCATAAAGGCCGTTGGAGCATTGGTGACGCCAAATGGCATGACGAGGAACTCGTAGTGCCCGTAACGGGTTCTAAAGGCAGTCTTTTCGTACTTTCCGTTTTGACTTTTAGTTGATGGTAACCAGAACGCAAGTCAATTTTTGAGAACACTTGGGCGCCTTGCAGTTGATCAAACAAGTCGTCAATTCGTGGCAGGGGGTACCGATTTTTTATGGTGACTTTGTTTAGCTCTCGATAGTCGATACATAACCTCATTGTACCATCTTTCTTCTTTACGAACAGTACCGGAGCTCCCCATGGTGAGGTACTCGGTCGGATAAAGCTTTTGTTCAGTAGTTCTTGGAGTTGAGTCTTTAGTTCTTTCAATTCTGCCATGGACATGCGGTAAGGGGTCTTTGAGATTGGTTGTGTACCCGGTTGGGTTTCAATGGTGAACTCGATTTTTCGATCAACTAGGGTGCCAGGCAGGTCTTCAGGAAATACATCCGGAAATTCTCGAACCACAGGGATTGCATCAAGTGTGGGGGTCTCTTGTTGAGTATCAATCACATAACAGATACAGCCACAACAACCCTTTCTCAGCAGTCGTTGGGCCGTTATGAAGGATATAATACATGGAGGGGGAGAGGCTCCAGTTCCTTCGAAGACAAGCTCGAGTTGGTTTGGCGACCTGAGGAAGACCTTTTTGGCTTTACAATCCATAGAGGCACGGTTGGCAGCTAACCAATCCATTTCTAAGATTACATCAAAGGTACTAATGCAAAGGGGTATCAAGTCTACGTGTAAGGTTTCGCCTTTTAAGGATATAGTACAAGATTTGTACACATTAGTACTAAGGGCGGAGTTACCAGAAGGAAAAGACACAGACAATACATATTCTAAGGGTTCGGGTGTTGATGTCAACTTGGTAGCAAAGTGTGGCGTAACAAAAGAATGAGTTGAGCCAGAGTCAAAGAGAACATGGGCTAAGTGACCACAAACAGAAAGTGTACCTGACACAACATTTTCAGTAACTTTTGGGTTTCCAGGCACCAGGGCAAAAGCTCTTCCTTGGCCTTTTTGGTCCTTTCTCACTCCTCCATGTACTGCGGGTTTTCGGACTGGTTCAAAGGGGCGAATGAGCTTTGGACAATTCCTCAGTAAATGGCCAACTTGGCCACATCTAAAGCATGCTCCCGTATCTTGACGGCATTGTCCCCAATGAGTCCTTCTACAAGTAGAGCAAGCTGGAATGGTGCCACCTTTAGAGTCTGCAAGACCTTGATTGCTTGGACCGGTTGAACTGGTTGTGCTTGTATTGACTTTCTTGGGAGGCGCGGCACCGGGCCTTCTGTTATCTTTTTCCCAAAATCGCTTCCTCTGGCTTGGTTCTCCGGAACGCAAGGCTTTAATCCCTTTTTCCGCAATGTATGCTCGATCTACCACCACCACATAGGTTGGTAGTTTCAAAACCTCCAGCCTGTCCTTAATTTTAGGATCCAATTCTGCTTCAAATTTTCTGGCTTTTCGAGCTTCGGTGGGGATGACATATGTCGCAAACCGGGCCAGTTGTGTGAACTTACTTTCATATTCGGCCACTGTCATGGTTCCTTGCCTTAGATGTATGAATTCTGACGCTTTTTGTTCCCGTAGTGAATCTGGAAAGTACTTTTCATAGAATACTTCTAAAAATCTCGCCCAAGTCACAATATCTTCCTTTTCCAGGGTAAGAAGCCACCATTCTTGTGCATCATCTTTGAAGGTGAATGTGGCAAAAGTCACCTTTTGTCTTTTTGTGCAAGGTAGCGCGCGAAAGATTTTCTCCATGTCCTTGACCCAAGCCTCTGCTACTAGTGGGTTTGGACTGCCAATAAACGTGGTGGGTTTCAGATCCTGAAATTGTTTAATCGTAATCGATTCTTCTCGTCTCTCTAATGTCTCATTGGTTATGCTGGTTTGCAAGGCCTGCAAAAAGTTAGTGACTGCCCTTTCCATGATTTGTTCCATTGGAATGGTACCGCTGACTGATGATCCGGTTTCATTTCCTTCGTTGGCCATTACTACAAGGTAAAATGATATAAGCGTGACATCATATTGATATAATTTTGATGCAACATCATATATTAGTTCTATTATCCCCATATTCATATATAACACACTAGTTTTACTATCACATTAATATCACCACATTAGTTTTACTATCACATTAATATCACCACATTCATATATAACATATTAGTTTTACCATCACGTTAATATTACTACATTACTACTATATATACACATCATTATTACCATACACAGGGCGTTAGTCTGGCGGTCACAAATTAATGTCTAATCCTACTGATACAAAAAGATTAGACTACTCATGGTCAGCTCACAAAAAGGGTCTTCTGGGGTCTTCTGGTCAGACATCTAGAATGGACTGTTAGGCCACCAGGAGAACTGGCTTCGGAAAACTGGCCCATGAAATAACCCCGGAAACTCACTTTGCATGATGGACTCAAACTCCCACCCACTGAGCTCAACTCCGAAGCAGCTCCATACTACCTGAACCATGTAAACAGGAGCACCATGATCATAACCCCAAAATTCCCGTCCAGTAATCCGTATCGGTGTCTCCAGGTATGACGCACCGTCGGTAAAGTCCACAGCTGGGGTATAGGCAATGTGCTGTGGAGGGGGTGTCGTGGTGCAAATGTGGCTACTAGGGTATGCAGGTCCACTCCTTTCTGCAAAGCCTACGGGTAGAGGTGCGATCAGAAAATGTGGTGGTTCTAGGTCCGGAGCAAGACCAACAACGTGGGTCGGTCCTATGTACCTTTCGCGAGTGCTACCTCGGCTAAGTCTCCAGAATAATAAGTCCTCATCGGGGTCAGCCTGTAAATAAACGGGTCTTCCCATGAGATGGTCAAGTGTTGGATGGGCTTGCCTGACAAGACTCTCTGAGTCACCCCAGCCCTCTAATTAGTTCGGGAGGAGATGAGCTTCTGGGGGCTCGTACCAGAATAACTCCATTAGGTTTGCCATTTCCTACAACACAAGAAAATTTAGCCTAGACATACATATAACATGGTTTATTTGCGTTAGACATACCACATAATACCAAATAATGCAAGTTCAATATATATATATGTTTTCTTTTTTCTTTTTTCTTTTTTTTTTTTTAATTTCAATTTAAATAATGTGAATTGTAAATAATGTGAAAATTATATAAAAAGATTTAAAACTTATATTATATATATATATTTAATTATTATTATTTGTTGATTTATATTATATAATGTAGTATACATTAGTAATATAAATTAGATTAGTGTAGCATTTGCTTTAGATAGATTAGTGGATTGCTTTTGGTTAGTGGTAATATATCATATAGTTAGTGATTTAGTTTAGTGCTCCATTTAGTTTAGTGAGTGCTCCATTTAGTTTAGTGCTCCATTTAGTTCTTATTGCTCAATTAATTATTGCTCCATTGTATCCCATTTCTCTCTATAAAAGAGAGTTCTTGTAAGAACATTGTATCAATCAATAAAATACATAATTGATTCTCTCTCTCTTTTCCTATACATTTTCTACATGGTATCAGAGCGGGTTTAGCACCTAGTATTTTTCGCTTCACCGGCGGGCGGCAACCTCGCCTTGACCGCCCGCCGGACCTCAACCCCCTTGGTGTAGAACGGCATGCTTTGAAATTCCATGCATGCTTTCGTGTATAAGAACATCCTGCCCCTGGAAAGGTTGCACATTTGCTGGTATTGTTGAATGTTCACCTTCAACTATTGGAATCAAGCTTGCATCTTCTACTTCTTCACGGTTCATTAAATTATGGTGCTCTGAGCACTTGACGAAAGGCCTTCCAGTTGAGCTTGAGTCATTCCCAGCAGTGTCCATAGTTATATTTTTCAGAGCTTGAAGTACCTGAAACTGGATTTTCCTTGTAAGCCTTTCCTAAACCTGTATCACCAGATGTGTTACCCAGTTCATCGAATCCATTACATTCTTCCTTTTGAACATTCATGTTAGATGCAAAACTCTCTAGCTGTCCCTTGGTCAGGATAAGTTCAGTAGCAATTCTATTATTCTCCTCACTGCACTCTTGCACTGAAGCTTCAAGCCTCTGGTTTTCTTCCTTGCAGCATTCAAGGCTTAATAGTGCACATTCCAATTCAGCATTTATACGGTCATACGCCTTGAATTTTTCACGTTTTTCAACTACGGACTGTAATTCAGCCTCCAGTTCCAAGATCTTCACTGATAAGTCTTCATTTCTCTTCAAGTGAGAAGCTTCAGATTTCTTCCTATTCTCAAGTTCATCAACAGCATCTTGTAATTTCCAAAGCATCTCTTCTCCATGCTTTTTGGAAATAGAAAGTTGGTGCCTCAACTCTTGGATCTTGGTTTCATACTGTTCCTTGAGAAAGGCAATTCTCAGTGAGTCTTGCATAGCAACGGATGGTCCTTCAGGTTCTCTTTTTGCACGAGCCTGAAGACATTCAGCTTCAGCCTTGTCTTTAAGATCCTTAAAATGGATGGACAGGTTCTTGAACTCTTCTGTCTTCAGAATCTGTTTGGACAGCCTGTGCTTAAGCTCAGTACACTGGTTCTGCAGTGTCATCAGTTCATCATTATAATCTTGAAGTGAGGTAGTATACATACGCAGTTCATCCAATTTGGCTTTGATTTCTTCTCCAAGAATTGGAATACTCAGAAAAAGAAATCTGGGTCATCCAAAAAGAGAAAGCAATTGCAGTAATGTCACCAACCTTATTTTATTCATGCCGGGGATCAAACCCGATCACCTTTTTACAAAAAAAAAAAAAAAAAAAAAAACCACACAAGCAACTCAACAACCACAACCCACCGCCGGCCACGCACCAACTTCACTTACTCGGCTCTTCTGTCGCCGAGCTCTTCCGTTTTTTGTCGTTCTTTTTATCGTCTACCTTCGAAGGCCCGTCTCCAGTACTTCCGCCAAGAACTACCACAGTATTTCCGCCACCAGAGTCTGCTCCCCGCCGGCCATCAAAGGTGAGGTACGTCGGTGCCCCAAATCTCGCCATGGAGGTGGTTTGCCTTTTCAGCTCCTTGTTTTCAGCCTTCAAGGCACAAATCTCTGCCCGTGCATCTCTGTACATGCACTGGAGTAGGGAGAGTTGGGCGTTGACCTGGTATACCTCACACGCCTTGTTTTGCAGACGGTGAGATAGGTTCGTGACCGCTGCAACTGTCTCCATGCAAGACCTCAACGTGTGGTGGTTGGCCTCGATATCATTTTGAGTTGCCATCACTTGCTCAACTGATAGTGTGAGCAAACTCGGTTGAGTAAGCGCAGGGGCACTTGGCCCAGAGGAGCTCGATTGACCATTGAGATCTGGAAAAAGAGAGAGAGGGCGAGATGAAGCCATGTATAGGAAGAAAGAGACAACAAGGGAGTCCCAGAGGAATGACAGAAAATAGAAGAGGAAAAAAAAAAACGACCGGGGAGAGGACGATGGCAAAGTGATGGAGAAGAAGCAAAAGAAGCGAGTGGTTAAAAAGACGATGGAAGATACTGAAGAGAAGAAAAAGACGAGAGAGAAAGACAAGAGAGGGAGAGGGCCGAGGCAAGTTTGCAAATCGAGGGGGCTGCTTTTGTCGGACGGCCGGCACGCCTTTTGATGGCACACCTTTTGATAGATTGGGCACACCTTTTGAGGGTGCGATTTTTATAAGGGTCCGACAAGACTCTGTAAACTGTCCCGACAATGATTCCGGTTAGCTCCTACATGGGTCCGACAAGACTCTGTAAACTGTCCCGACATTGATTCCGGTTAGCTCCTATATGGGTCCGACAAGACTCTGTAAACTGTCCCGACATTGATTCCGGTTAGCTCTTATATGGGTCCGACAAGACTCTGTAAACTGCTCCTATATGGGTCCGACAAGACTCGGTAAACTGTTCCGACATTGATTTCGGTTCTCTGCTACAACGGTTCGACACAGCCATATAGTGTCTTCTACAACGGTCCGACATGACCCGGTAAACTGTCTTCTACATGGGTCCAGCAAGACTCCGTAAACTGTCTTCTACAACGGTCCGACATGACCCGGCAAACTGTCTTCTACATGGGTCCAGCAAGACTCCGTAAACTGTATTCTACATCGGTCCGACATGACCCCGTAAACTGTATTCTACAACGGTCCGACATGACCCTGTAAACTGTATTCTACAACGGTCTGACACGATCATACAGTGTCTCCTATCCACTTTTTATTTTATTTTCCTGTTTTGTTACTCTTTCCAAACTCAAGTTGGTTGGTTTCAATCCCCCTTGAGTTTGAGGGGGGCTGTTGATTTATATTATATAATGTAGTATACATTAGTAATATAAATTAGATTAGTGTAGCATTTGCTTTAGATAGATTAGTGGATTGCTTTTGGTTAGTGGTAATATATCATATAGTTAGTGATTTAGTTTAGTGCTCCATTTAGTTTAGTGAGTGCTCCATTTAGTTTAGTGCTCCATTTAGTTCTTATTGCTCAATTAATTATTGCTCCATTGTATCCCATTTCTCTCTATAAAAGAGAGTTCTTGTAAGAACATTGTATCAATCAATAAAATACATAATTGATTCTCTCTCTCTTTTCCTATACATTTTCTACATTATTATTATTGTTAATTTTAAATTTTTTTTATAAAAAAAGCCATTGCTCTGATACCACTTTTGTCACGACCCAAACCCGGTACCCAAGCACTCGGTGCCGTAACAAGATAAAAATAAAATAATTCGGATAATTCTGCAACGCAAGCGGATAAATTAAATAAAATATTTGGGTACCAACTGTTTATTTAAAAGGAAACAAAACATAGTCATTTGAACTTCTTTGTATTACAAGAGTCTGTTAATAAAAAGATAGAAATCTAAAAAAATTAAACAACACGGTGATTCATTTTCCATCTTGATCCCGCTAAACCTCGTCACCTGAAAGGGGTAACAGCTATAAGCACATAGCAGAGTGAAAAATATTATACTGTGAGTTTAGGGGCACCAAATAGCCATGGATATTTATTTAAGCTAAAACATTAACATAATTTGAGTTGAATACACAAATTAATTAGGTGCCAGAAACTGAAATAATTAACTATAACCACAGTACATAACAGAACAGAACATGAGTCACTAAGTGACAATCACTACAGGGGTCAATGGATCCATGACAAACAGGGGACCACAAAGTGGTCAAACAGGGGCCAATGGTTATTTAAGTCCCCCAAGGCGTGGGACTCCCGTAGTGATACTTGCAAAACATAATTGCTTATAAGGTTATAGTCAAATATTCTTTAAAATATACACAAGCATATCCATGAGTTTCACTTTCACAAATAGGGTTCAAAAAATAATCCACGTAACTAAAACCTTTATAAAACATAACTTTTATTAATAAAACATAACTTTTATAAAATAAATCATGGTGCGTCAAAACATACGTAAACTATATTATGGTAACTCAAGACATATTTAAAACATATTATACTAGCTCAAGGTATAATATAACTCACCTCTAGTACAAATTTATCCCTACTTTCCTCGCACTTCCGAGCCTCACTTGTTACGCACCTTACGCTCACTTTGTTTCTATGCTTCACCAACGAACTTCACTTCCCTATTTATACCTAAACAAGGTGTGATGCCCAAGCAATAGTTGCATACGTGGCGGCATTTCTCAATCCCTCACTAATTTACCCTTTTTACTTTGACCCTTATACTTTGACCCTTATCTTAATTCAAGAGTCTTATCCCATTTGTTTAACCCTTATCCTGTACCAACCAACGTCTTGAGAATTGAATTATGAGTTTAAAGGGTTACTATCTTCTTTGGTAATTCATAATGATTAAAAATTACGTATAATGATAAGTTAGGTTCACGTCTAAAAACCTCACTATCCAACTATAAATCACCACTTACCACTTACTAAAATATTTAATGTGTAGTGTTTTACAACGTATTTCTTTAACAATAAAATTCCCAATTTCTTAAATTATGCATTTATTTATTATTATTTCTTTATTCATTATTATTGTCATTACATGTATATATATATATTTATTATTATTATTATTATTATTTTATTTTATTTTATTATTATTATTTTTTTGAGTTCTATTTATAAAATTAAAACATTCGGGTGTCACAAGTTTGAAATGCTATAACATGACATAGTTAACCTGAAAGCATTGTAAGATGAGGTTTGGCTGAAATCAAGCCCTGAGCATGAAATTTAGAAATCCACATTTCTAACTATTCCATGAAGGGTGATTACGTAACTAAACATGAACTAAGAAATGGATTCCCCTGCATTTGAATTCTGTATCCTCAATCTACCTTGCCAAAAATTCATATACTTTAACAGAATGAAGATATCATTCTTCCTTTGTTCTGAAGAACTGTTGGCTTCTTTACGGGAAACCCTGAAGTCGGTCAAGGATATCCCCCACATACTCAAGGTGCACTAATATCTTATCTATGCTCTTTCTTCTATCTATATCCTACATTTGTATTATTTCCAAAATAAAGAATTTAAACTTTAATTTTCAATTAGTAACTGCAGACGTGAATCAGTGTGGCTGGAAACTAAGCAATTTTTCACACTTTCAATATATTAACTATTTCTATCTGATTTAAAGGTTTGCAAAAGTGCAAACCTTTAAATCAGTTTAATGACCTCACACAACCCCTTTTTTGCTTTGCTGAAAAGAGTCATTTTTGAAATGGAGATTTTGCCTGAAATTTGTAGTTGTAGCACATTGCCACTAGTTATTTTGAACACTTCTTATTATTATGTGGTTCAAAATGATGGGCACAAAAAAAATTTCTATTATGTTTCTTTTATGAATCTGTATTTAATCAATTTCTAAAATTTATGAATCTTTTGCTTTTGCTTCGGGAAGAAATTCAACTCCCCAAGTTCTGCATGTACAACTGGCGATTGGACAGCTTTTCTGAAGGTAAAATTTCCACTTTCATGGTATTTGTTCCATGTACAGTTGGCACAATAATCCATTTTACACTCTCTTATAGAGCATCTGTTCCCTCCTACATGTGAACAAGATATTTGAAGTTGGCATTTCTGGAAGTCTTCGAGAGCAAATGAAATATTTGAATTTGGATATTGTTCAAAAGGTATGAAAACTATTAGTTCAACTAGTTCTTTCTAAATTTGTGTGACATATACTCACAATCTCTTGTTCATGTGTTTAAATTTGTCACAGGCTGGATCATGCATTTCGACAGACTTGGCTTATGTATATGAATTGGTTAGTTTATCCATAGACCTTAATATTTCATTAGGCTACTTTGTATGTACTTTGCTAAGATTCCTCCAAGTTCCAATATCAGGAAGTTCTGTCCTTCAATCTGGGGTAGCCAATGACTTCAATAAGATGTCTGAAAATGTATCCCACTCCGCTCTACTGGCCACACACCTTCACGTGTGCTCAAAGTTCTGTTTGTATCTGTCTAAAGGACTTTTACTCTAGTAACATTAGAACTCTTGCTTGAAACTAAGCTTTTGATATTTTATCCCTAATTATTTGTGAGAGCCTTATTCAAAGCTGTATGCTCGTTTAAAAGAAAAAGGAAAGGAAAAAAAAAAAAAGCGCAAAAGAGAGGAAATTATTGTATTGGAGAAACTTGTAGATTGAGAACAATATATATATATATATATATATTTATTATTCTAGAACAAGGTCTGAAAATGACGAAATAAGGCTTGGTTGCCAGTGTAACCAATGACAATGTTGTTGATTTGGTTCAAATCTTTTCTTAACTTTCTTTAGTTCTGATGTAAACTAGTGGAGTGGCTAAGACAAACAAAAAGGGATGAATATTAGATGAAGCTAAATGATACATAAAGCCTTATATTTGTTATCTACATCTTGCCCTCCCCAGGACCCACTTTAGCGGGGGCTTCGTGCACTGGGTCACCCTTTCTTATTCCCAACCTCCTGTTCCTTTTTTCTGCCAAGATGTTAAACCTAACATCCCCACTCTACATCCCTTGCCCAAGGGGGAATCATTTAGTTGAAGCCATTGTTGCTGTTTTTTTTGCAATGCAAGAATTACAGGTGACCTTGCAAGTGCAGTTGAAAAGGGCTTTCAATGTGAAGTACTGCATTTTTGTAATCATTGATTCACTGATTTTATTAATCTCTTTGTTTTTTACTAGTTTCTTCTTTATTCTTTTTTCTTTAATTGTCTACTTGCTTCTTTCTTTATTACGTTTTGAGTAATTTCCTTGTGTTTGTGTTTGTGTTTGTGTTGTGTTGTGTAGGTGATTGGTGTTATTGATGTGAGTAGAAGTAAAGACAAGGGTTATGGGACAATAGTGAAAGAAGGGTTCTGTGACGAGGTAATACATCCTTCCTATTGGTGATCTTATCTTATTTCATAAAATTAAAGCCTTTAGGCATTTTCTATAGTACTGCATTCTCTTATTTATTGCAATTATAAACCAAACCAAACCAAACCAAACCAAGCCTAGCCTTAAGTCCCATAAAATGGGATAGGATTATTCACTGCAATTATGAATTAGAAAATTTTAATTTGTTTACCTTGTGCCTTAGCCACCTACTCTATCCACTGCCTTCTTTATAAAATCTTCAAATAACAAGATTAGTAGTGAAATGATTGAGTTTGTTGTTATATAAAATTCATGAGTCATGATACAAGGTCTTTCGTATTCTTGCTGCTAGTTTTCTTAATGTCTGCAACTATTCTTCTTTCCCCCACCCACACTCCACCCCCACCCCACTTCTGACAAATCATTCCATCATGTTGAATTGCAGTTGGATGAGCTGAGACAAATATATGAGGAATTGCCAGAATTTTTGGAAGAGGTGCTTGTTTTTATTTTCTTTTCAGACCAAATTCAGAAATGAATTTGATATGGAGTTCACATATTTTGATAACACAAGTGCTTTACAGGTGTCATCATTGGAACTTGCTAGGCTTCCTATTATGTCTGGAGACAAGTTTCTTCCTTGTATTGTTTATCTACATCAAATAGGTTGGTCTCCGTTTCAATACCAATTTTAAAAATTATTAGATATTTAATGAATGATCCCATCTTCATATGGATCGAAGATTTCTTGATGAGGAACAGGTTTGATCCATCCAACATTAGTTTCTTCTATTCTTTATTTTCTTTCATCCATTCACGGAGGTCTTCCAACTGTAAAAACTTGTGGCTCACGACCAAACAGGCAACATGTAAGAGCAAAATAATAATAATAATAAAAACTATAGAAAGTAATCTTCTTTACATTAACTTGAAATTTTTAATTTAGATTTTATTATCCATCTTGAAATTGTCCTAGAATCACTAGACTATGATACACATGGACATGATATATTACATGACATTTCCTTTTAAAAGATCATGAGGATCTCGCTTTAACAAGAGCTTTCTTGTAATATTCTTAATCCGAAGAACACTTTTTATGATTCTTTTCATTTTCATTTTCTTTTTTTAAAGTATGCCAATTGGGATTGCTATGTCGGTTATTGATTTTAAGCTTTAGTACATTGATTGATGCTATGGCTTTTTTGTTTATATGTAGGTTACTTGATGTGTGTTTTCGAAGAAAAGCTTGATGAAACCACACTAGAAAATCTCCAAGATTTTGAATTTGCTGTAAGTCAATCAATGACCTAAATTGGAACTAATAGTTTATGCAATTAATTTGTATATTTTCATTCATACTAGAAAATGTGCCACCAAATGTAGTTCTCAGATGAAGATGGAGACATGAAAAAGTTTTTCTATCGCACCTCGAAGACACGAGAATTGGACAACCTTCTTGGGGATATATATCACAAAATCCTAGGTCTGTAGTCTAATTCACTCTTCTGCTATGTGTTGTTATTCTAGATGACAATTTCTAAACTGCTTGGCCAAGAAGCACATACATTACTAAAAAAAAAGTGCCATGTTTGCATCTGACAGCATATTGAACATTGACACTCAATGGACACCCCCAACATGTGTCCAAACGTGTCTTATTATTATTATTTTTTTTGTGGAACCAGACATGCTTTGGACACTTGAGGGAAACACGTGTTCATTGCTTAAATGCTTATAAAACACATTGCAAGTTTGAAAAAGTTAACTTTGGAACCTATGATTAAAATAAAAATAATGTGGATTTATACCAAATCATTGATAAACTTAATGTAGCCCCAACAGTTTACTTGTAAGTGATTCGATGATGCTTTTTAAAAAAAATTAAAAACAGATTAATGTCTTATCTTCCATTCCTTTTTGAAGACATGGAGAGGGCAATTACTGGGGACTTGGTGTCACAAATTCTTCTATCCTCAGCACATCTTCTCAAGGCTGTGAATTTTTCTGCTGAACTTGACTGGTAATTTAGTAACATCTATTTTATTTGCATTGCAATATCTTGTTAGGTTTTCATGTCTTCTTTTTTTTATTTGTTTTATGACATATATTTCCTCACTATATTTTTTCACTTTTCAAAAAAAAAAAAAAAAAAAAAAGGAAAGGGAAAATTCCTCACTGTATTTTTTCATGTTGTCACCCAGCTTTTTATCACTGGCATTGGTTGCTCGTCAAAACAATTATGTGAGGCCAACTTTGACTACCGAAGACTTGCTTGATATACAGAATGGAAGGTTAGGTCGTCTAGTACAGTCTACAATATGTCAATGATTTTATTTGCAAGGTCATATTATAATAGATTAGAGAAAAATTGGGCATCCACCAAAGGAATCCTAACAAGTAGTTAATTCAGGCATGTTTTGCAGGAAATGACTGTAGATACTTTCATTCCCAATGATACAAAGATTCATGATGATGGTATTTGTAGTTAAACATCTCTAAGTATATTGGTTTCTTACTCCACTCGCCAATAAAGTCTTTTCTCATTTGAATATACTAGTTATTCTTGTTAAACTAACAAAGTCATTCCTCTTCAGGAAGGATTAATATCATCACTGGCCCCAATTATTCAGGGAAAAGTATCTACATAAAGCAGGTCAGTAGTTATTATATTTCTCTTGATGGAACCAACATGCTCTCCTTCACTTTCTTTTTCTTTCTCTCCTTTGAATGATTCACCCACATTTATCAGTAGATATATGTCATATGTTTGAGTGTTCATGTAAGTGTATAATTTGCAATCCTATATAATATCTGCTTTAAGTTAATTATATTGTCTATTTTATTATTTCTTCAATAGTTTTATCTGACAACTATAAGTGTAAGGTTTGTTAGTGTTCCGCCTTCCTCTTTGTGTCAAAGTTTTAATAATAATGTTGCATTTATGTTCTGTATGAATGCACTAATCTTTGATAAATAGAAATATTTATTTGACACAGCTTGAAAGTAATTTTTTTTTTTTTTTTTTTTTTTCCAGGTAGCTTTAATTGTTTTCCTTTCCCACATTGGAAGTTTTGTACCTGCAGATGCTGCTACTGTGGGTTTGACTGACAGGTTCAATATTTATATCCCTGGCCTTTTGGTATCATTAATTTTTTTGGTACTGCATTTTTGCATATTTTACTGTGAGAACTTAACAGAATTCCAAAAAATAGGATATTTTGTGCCATGGGAAGCAAATTTATGAATGCTGAACAGTCAACATTTATGATTGATCTACATCAAGTTGGAATGATGCTAAGGTATAGTTACACAGTTTTCTCTTAACCTACTAATAATGGACATGGGATTGACATCTACCCCTTGCATCCTTGGTGTTTGGTTCTGGTGATTAGTCCACTGATTTTATTTTTTGTTGGCTGTTGGCCCTTGTTATTTCCTTGCTATGGATGTGAAAGGGTGCTGGAACCATAAGGTATATTAGTCATTTATATATATATTGATTCCGAGAACTTTCATAGGCATGCAACTTCACGATCTTTATGCTTGTTGGACGAATTTGGTAAAGGTACTCTAACAGAAGGTTGGTTTTACCAAGAATAATTTCTATTCTTTTGATATGTCATGCAATAAATGTAATTTTTTAGCTATCATATGCTGTTGTTAAAATTCATTTCAGATGGCACTGGTCTCCTTGGTGGAACTATAAATCATTTTATCACTTGCTATGATCCTCCAAAGGTTTGATGCTCTCAATTGCTATCCAACCAGAATTTCTAATAAATGCAAATTCATATTAAGAGTGCATTCGTGGAGGCCACCTCTAGGTTTGCTAGTCACATTTGTTTTGATAGGCAACTTGTGATGGGATATGCTTTACTAATTTGCAGGTTTTGGTTTGCACTCACTTGACCGAGATATTTAATGATAGTTGCATACAAGAGGTATAAACAAGACATTGCATTTTTTAAAACTTTAACTATTAACTATTTCAACTGAGTGACACGTCTATATATATATATATATTATTTGCAGTCTGATAACATTAAGTATTACACCATGAGTGTCCTACGACCTGACAATGGTACAGATATTGAAGATATTGTATTTCTATATAGGTAAGTTATTTTTAATATCATGTAGTAATCTTAAGGAAAATTTCATACACTTTTAGACAAGTTCTACCATCTCTTTATGCAGTTATTGTTACACATCATCTGTCGGATTCAGTTTCCAATAGAAATTACCTTTTATCAAACCCCACTCGGATTTTTAAATTTGGTCTTGCAGGCTTGTTCCTGGACATGCACTTCTTAGCTATGGTGAGTAAATAGTGTCTGTTTGTTGGGAATTCTGATGGATATTATTAAGAAAATTGGAATTTACATACTTCAGTTTATACCTTGCAGGGCTGCATTGTGCACTACTTGCTGGTATGTTTCAAACAATAGCTAGTTTTCAAAAAATATGCTGGGCATTTCACAATAATTTTTGTGTGTGTGTGTGTGTGTTTTTCTTAAGCTTCCTTATTATTGCTAGGCAAATGCAAAGCAAGGGTTTCATACTCTGCCCATATTTTTTAATCTTAGTAAACATTCACTCGTTAAACATTCTGTAATTCCCATGATTTGTCATAGGTTTAAATTCATGCATTCATTTCCATGACAAATTGCGGAGGTTTTACTAGAGGCTTTATTTTCCAATGTCTCCGGTAATCTGATATTTCTGATAAAATGGTTCATACAGGTGTCCCAGAGGAAGTTATAAAGAGAGCAGCATCTTTACTGAGTGCTATTGGAAATAAAAATCACGTTGACCGACTGTGCAATGATAAAATATCAGCTCAAGATCGACAATACAAGGTACTTTCTTTTTTATTCAGAAACTAGTTTTGTGGTTAGAATAAACTCAGAAATTTCCGTGTCACCTTTCACATGAATCATTGTGCGTGTGTGTAAACCAAATGCAGGATACAATCGACAAGATGTTATCATTTGATGCTTGTAACGGCGATCTCAACCTCTTCTTCCAAGATATCTTTCCTTCTTAGATTCATGTAAGCATCAAATCTGTCTTCTTTCTTCTCCCGCTCATCAATGGCATCACGAAATGCTACTGTAAATTTCTTGGGTTTTTCAGAACCATTCACACACAAGTAAACTTCTTTTGGTATCAATATTAAGTACTACTGAAACCGAAGGTAAACAAATGGGTAATTTCTGCCAATGCAAGCCTTTTTCTCCTTCCAGTATCAGATTTCTATTAAATCTGAATCAAACAATTTTCTAACTTTTCTCATTCTAATGCAAGAATGTGTATTACAATGATATTTCTCAATAATTTCCATGCTTGATTAGTTTGTGAAAATTGAACAGTTGGAGGCAAATAGAACTTAGGGTGTTTCTCAATAATTTTCAGTTTACTCTTTTTTATCATACCAAAAACTAGAAAATGCAGAAAATGTTTTTCAGAAAAACTTCTTTTCGATGAAACAAATAGAGCGTAAAGCAGTTGATTTGTACTAATGCGTGCACATATTATTGATCCCGGTAATTGGTTAACAATCCCATCTTCTTTATCCCCTCTGTTCTATGTATTTTGTATTCCTTTCTATGTTTAAGGGCATTAACGACAGCCCTAACACTTGTTGACACCACTCGGTTTATGCGGCGATTAGCTGGTTCACATTCATAGGCATCGCAAACTGTTGTGAACCGTCAAAAACGGCGTTGACAAAGAGGTGAGCTGCTGCTTCAGTGGGATGGTAGAGATCCCAGAAGACATGATCACTTCTGTTGGAGCAGTACTTGGCAACGGGCACGCATGGAACTTGGGCTCTCAGGTTCCCCAACCCACAACAAGCTGATTTAACCTCAGTAAAACCTGAATATTTGACAAAATATTGTGGTTAATTGCAATTATTGGAGAAGAATTCCAAAAAGAGTAAGTTACCGATTGGCTTTCGGATTTGTGGAGAGAAGAGAAAAGTGAATGATTGGTTTAGTTTTCAGATTTTTTTTTTAAACTAACAACTGGAAACTAGTTTGATAACACTATTAAATACCAAAAAAAAGATATTTTTGAATTTTTAAAAATCACTTCCATCCCAAAAAAGTGAATCATACGAAAATAATGAGTTTTTTTGAATATTTTAAGATGACAATTTGAGAGAAGTCAAACTTTTTTTTAAAAAAAATTTTAAAAAGCAAATTCTGAAAACTAAAATTGTCTTTTATAAAACAAATCTCTTTTTTGTTTACCTCTCTAGTAATTTTTTTCATCAGTTCAAGATTTTAGATGAGCAAAAACTTCTTTGTGAGAAAGGAGGATCCATTTTACTGTGCAAGATTCATGGGTCTTTTTGAATATATATATATAAAATATATTGGGATCAATGCAACCAGGAATCGGCCACACTTCTTTTATTTTCCTATGGCATTCAAGTTATGGTTTAGATTAAATAGCAGACATGGTCAATTATCGAACCAATTTCATCTTTCATGAGTTGGGTTGGTTCCATTTTTAAAAGTGGCACAATTTCATCTCAATTTTTATTCGTCTTGGCTTAATTCAATTTAGTTCGCTCATTTTGATTTTAAATTTTTGAACAAATCAGCGCTGATTTGGTTTAGGATCTAACATTGCCATTTTGATAACTAAATAGAAGAAAAGAAATGGAAGTACCATAGGTGGAGGGTGACTGAATGAAGCTAGAAAAGATAGTGTAGGTGTCTACAAAGGAGTAGTCCATGTCATTGAGCTCCGATTTGAGTCCTTGCAACATTGACTTAAGGCCTTCATTGTACTTAACTGACCAGTAATTAGCTTCTTCATTGCATTCTTCACTAGTTTTGTTCTGATTCCTCTGTGAGGGACAACACCCCACTGCTCCTATCCCAGCCACCACGAACTTTCGTGAACCAAAATTATGCATCATCTACAAACCATTTTTATATATATTAAAAAAAAAATGTTAAATGAGCAACCATTGAGAAAAAAGTGAGGCAATCTATAACAATTTCAAGAGTAACAAAAATAACTAATATGCTGTATATTATGGTGTAAGAAAAGAAAAAATGGTAAATGAGCAACCACTAAGAAAAAGTGAAGCAAACTATAACAATTTCAAAGAGTAAATAAAAAAAAATGCTAAGGCTTGGTTTGGTTATATTATTAGTGTCATGTCCTTGAAAAAATGTGAATCAATTAATATGACTTAAATCTATAATAGTGCTTTACGCACCCAATATCGTTGGCATAAATTTCCAATTTGAGGTGGGGTTGTTGAAATCATTTTTGTTTATTTGTTTGTTTTTTTTGTGTAATGATTTTTTCGATATATCTATCAGTGTAGCCCAAAAGAAAGCTAGGAGTCTCGAATCTGATTTTAGATGAGCAAGTAAAATTTAAAATTAAGGATACATAAAGAACGCTAAGTTCAAACGCAACATTGGATATATATAGCTAAATCATCAACAATCTATTTGGTACAATTTTAAGGTCTCCTTATAACTTATATTTTTATATAATTTTTTTTTGAAAGTTTATGCTAATTGTTTGTTATAGCTTATAATTTAAAATGAACTTAAATAAATTAAAATTTTAGTTAATTGTGCCAAAATATATAGCTTGTTGGGTGAATAACTTGAATGGAGTGAGACTACCAACATGACCAAAAAATTTAAGTATTAATTATATTTATTACATTATAAAGCAATAATTTCACAATTATACTAATATATGAATGACATATAAGGTGTCATATCAATAATACATAAATTTGATATAAAAATTTAACCGTCCTCTAGTATTACTCTAACCATGGTATATTGTTGGAATTAATTTTTAGCTATCAAATTTTTTTTACAAGATTTACCTTCAAGACATCTTTGAGGGTCATAACCATTAGATCCACGTACTGTTGTTGGGTGATTTTCTTGGGAAGGTCCGACCCGGATTTGAAGTAACCAAGTATGTCGTTGCTTCCAATCACAACCGCGAAAAGGGACTTGGACAGGTGGTCTAGGGCAGTAGCTGATCCGAGCTGTTGCACCAAATCTTCGTACACCGTGGAGTAGTACTCAACTTGTTTGGTTAAAGGAATTGACTGTCTCTGTAAAATATTTTAAACTGGACTAAGAACACACCAAGCGGGGATAGCGATCCACGTTCACCGCAATCCAAGTTTTTGAAATTTTCAACCATTAGTTGCTATTCCCACTATTCACAGACCAAGCCAATAAACCATTTTTTATTGGCACCAAACACGTTTTGTTGCTCCATTTACTTAACTTATTTACTCATAAACCTTCAATGGTCTTTTTTTTTTTTTTTTTTTTTATAAATTTTTATTATATATAATATAATTGTATGTGTTGTGAAATGATAATTTGGTACTAGTAATGATACTATAAAATTTTTATCAAAATGATAAATGATTAAGACATTTTGATTTTGTTTGTGAGTTTTGATTTATTTTTGTTAATTTTTATTGAAATATAATACGAGAGGTGTAAGTGGTTGAATTGTATTTTTTAAAAATATTTTTATACTGATAAATTTATCATTTAAAGTTGAAGTAGGACTTATTAGTAAATAAGTTTCGTTCCTAGGACTGACTTGTAACTATCTTTTTTTTAAAGCAAGGAATACTGTTGGGCTCACTTTAAGCTCATATCTACATTCTAAACAGTTTATCTTATAGGACTTGTTAAGTAAAAATAATTTATGTAAAAAATAAGTTTGATTGAACATCTAAATCCATATGAATGAATCATATTTTTCTTTAAAAAAATAGATGATAATTGTAATTTTGAGATTGAACTGTTAATTATTTTAAAAATAAATGTGATCTAATTAATTTATTTTTTACATGGATTATTTACTCAATAAAAATAAATGATTTAAATCAAGAGAAAGAACCGGCAGTGAGCCCACCAATAGGTACAATAAGCCCCTTCAGCCCAATATCCAAGTTAAGAGTTGAATTTGGGTTGCCCCATAATAAACCATAACTTTTTAAATTTTGCCTCTTTCGTTTATAATCGAACTTTATAAATGTAATAATTGTTGGTGATTGCATGCATTTCATGCAACTAGTAAATAAATAAATAAAAAAAACCACTTTTATTGAGTATAGAGTACATGGTTCATCCCATATCTTCTCATACCATGATTTGATTCTGTTTTTTTTTTTTTTAATCCACAAAGAAAAAAAGCAAAGAAAAAGAAGAAAAAAGGAGTTTTGAAAGCCCATGTGTGGCCCATAGCATCTATTCTAAAGGTGAAGAAGGATCAAAACAAAGTAGATTCACTACTTCCTAAATTAAAAATAAAAAATAAAAATTAAAAGGAAAAATTACTAATAAACTCTCAAAGTTTGACTATGTAACAAAATAAATCAAATTTTTAATTTTATCAGTTTAAATTATAATTTGTTAATTTATTTTCAATCTAAATCATCAAACTAATTTTGTTAAGTAAAATTGACGAAAAAAAAAAATTTTAATCATTAAACTCAGTGTAAGAATGTATCCTTTTCTATTGAGTTTAATGATTAAAATATATATATTTTTTGGGTCATGCTAGGTTTCATGAAAATTTTCATGAAAACCATCATGAAAACCATCTGCACCGTTAGATCAGGTATGTGTCTCATGATCCAACAGTGCAGATGGTTTTCATAATGGTTTTCATGAAAATTCTTCATGAAACCTAGCATTTTCCATATTTTTTATTAGTTTTACTTCACCCAACAAATCAGAAGATTACTATTTAAATTAATAAAATTAAAAATTTATTTTGAAATTTTGTTGAAATAATCTTTTAAAAATAAAAACATAAAAAGCAAAAACACTTACATAGCGTTGATCTGTGCCATTAAAGATTCCAGCACCACCAGAGGCAAAGCTAACGCCAGTGATTGGGAATGCATTACTACCACTCTTGTTAGACACAAGGGATAGATATGGTGGCGAAGTCGGTAACCCCACTTTCTCAGCTGCCAAACAACACTCCAAAACATATGAATCATAATCACCAGAACAACACATACATGTGGCACATTTACATTTTCATGGCATTTTCTGATAGATAATTATTAGGATAAATTATAAGCACACTTCATAAAATTTGTTTATAATTTTGATTGTCTCTTATAATTTTGAAAATTATAAATACTTTATTATACAAAAAAAATTTATTTAACAGAATTAATAGAAAAGTAAAATTCCTGATACAATAATAAAATTACTTAAATTATTAATTAAAATAAAATTTTGATATAATTAAAAATTATTAATTGATTTGATAATTTATTAATAAAAAAGATCATTTATTATAAAATTAAAAATTTCAAGAAATGGGTGTAATTTTTAAAATTAAAAGAAATAATTTGCATTTAAACAAATTTTGAAAAGGTGTATTTGTAATTATCCTTATTATATTATGACTTATCAATTTTACAATAATGCTCAAATATATACGACAACCCATCAGAAGATCTTTATGTTCACTGCAAAAAGTACGAATTTTGGCGACCTACTTTTTTTTTTTTTGGATACAAAGTCATTGCAAAAATACTAAAAAGTTAATATAAAAAAAATTTGACAACAAAATTTTTTCGTCGCTTGGTGGGAAAAAAAACAAAAAAACAAAAAAATTGACATATGATGGACAAAATAATATGACAGAATGCCCAGAAAAATTAGTACATGATGAGACGTTATCTCACCAACTAAAACTAAACCAAAATGAAGGTGATACATATAGAGAATTGACAACAAAAAAATAAAGGACTGTTTGGAAAGTGTAATATTAGTATATATATTGGTTTATATTATTTATTTATTTATTTTATAGTTTTTTGTAAAAAAATTAAAAGTATATTTATTTAGCACTTTCCAAAGGAAGACTACAAATTCAGAATTATTGAAATAGAAATCAATGGTTTAAATTCATTTTACTCATGAACCCCACATGGTATCAAATTAATCTTCACCCACAATCTGATTATGGGTCAATTCTGTCTTTTTTTAATAAATAAACAAATTATACTGATAGTCTTTTCATTTTGCTTCTTATATTATATTTATTCATGTATTTTCAATTGATTCAATTTTAATTTTTAATTTTAAATTTTGTATCAATTATGTCTAATTGATAAAGCTAATACGATTTTTGACGAAAAATAATTATCAAGCGCTTGACATATGCCGCTTATTTGTCTATTTTTCATAAGAAAATGGTAATAAGTTATAAATTTAGTGTCAAAACTAAATTAATTAAAATTGCATGAGCTAAACTGACACAAAATCAAAAATATAGGAACTACCTTTTCTATAACAAAAGGTAGAAAATTAAGCATTAAGATTTCAATAATATTATAATAACCATATTTTTATATGATGATTGACATTATTGATAGGATTCAATGCAAGGGAGAGAGATATTTGGTTTGATGAGAAGTGAAAGTGAAGTGTGGCTATGATGGGATGGTGAAATTTTAGTTACCAAAAAAGTCAGCAGAGTTTTTGCCATTGCAGAATCTTCCGGTAGATTTTTGGCCAAGAAAGTCGATGCCGTTGTGAGGAAAATCAGCTTTAGCAAGAGAGAGCTTGAGGTGATTGTTGTTACCAACATCCACTAATGAGTCTCCCAATACATAAATTGCAGGTACTTTCTGAGCTTCTGCAAAAGGACTTCTCAACCCCAACAAAACTATTTCAAAGAGAAACAAGAACAACATGAAACTCCTTAATGTTGAGACCTTGTAAGCCATTGAGGAAGTAGGAAGCCAATACTCTCTCTCTTTCTCTCTCTTCAATTTTGGAGTTATGGGTTCATGGTTGGGTTTTAAGTAGTGACAAAATAGCTAATGGATTGAGTAGTGCCATGGGGTTGGTAACTTTTAACTTCTAAGTGTGAACGGTGGACAATTACTTTGTTGTGGGGGAGTGCTTTTCCCTCTCTTCACATTGTCTTGTTTTTTTGCTTTTTTGTTAAAATATGTAGTCCTATCATTTTCCAATCTTTATCCCTCTTCCTCAAATTGTTTTTGTTTATTTATTTATTTATTTTTTGGGGGAGAGGGTTACATTGATGGGAAAGGGGCAATCGAATCCATAGTTTTCTAATTAGATACATAAATTTGTCTATTAAGCTAATTGCAATAGTTCTTTCTTTGGATTTTTTTTAGAGGTAAAGTATGTTTGGATTTTTTTGGTTACAATAAATTAGATGATAGTTGCCATCAAATTAAGGTGATAGCTTTGGAGGAGCTCACTCTTCACTAGTTTGGCGTGCAAGGGACTCTAAATTTGAGGCTCTATGATGACAACACGGTTCTTATCTTTTTTTATTTTTAATTTCAAATTCTGATAAATCTAAAGTCAAGTTATGATTCAAGTCCGTCTTGTGAGGACATCTATGATTCTTCTTTGAAGTCTCTATGTCTGATTCTTCAACAAATGGAGATCCTTTAATCGGTTAAAAAAATTATTATTGCTCATGGCATTGTAATAAATTTTTTTTTATCAAGAAATAATTAGTATTAACCTTGTAACCAAGATGTCTAGGCCCATACCTTTATCATCTTTATTGATTAATTTGATGTGAGCCATTTGTGTAAAAAGATGAATGGTGGTGAGATGGAGGATTTCAAAGTGGGGCCCGAAGTCCAACCATGGAGGCATCAATGAGATCCTCTACCTTGAATTTTCTTGTCAAAAATGAAAAATGATTTTAAAAAAAAAGAAAAAAAGAAGCTTTTGAGATCTGAATGAGTGCACCGTCCCACAGTCAACCCACTTTGCAATGTTTCATCAACCTTTTCCAATGCATGTTCCCAAATTACTTTTATTATTATTATTCAATAATTTTGAAAAATTAACTTTTTAGATTGACATAGTTCTTTCGGATCAATAAAAATAATAATTACGATATGTATAAAATCTACTTGATTCAGTTTGATTAGTTGTTGAGAGACAAGTCAATCTTTATATTTATTCCTCTTTGTGCAATTTTATTAATCGAAAATATCACGTGCACATATCATGATGATATTCTGAAATTATTCAATAATTTTTTGTCATACATATATTCAAAAAGCCCTAGATTCTCTATTAATTTGAATCCTCTATTGTTTATATCTCAAGTTACTTGTCCCGTCTAATAAATTTCTACATTAATTGTACGATTAAAAAAAGTTAGTGACAAATGAAGGATCCCAACCCGATTACAAAGCTATGGCTGACCTTTGTGGCTCACAAATTATCTATAATTATTTTAGTTACTTTTTAGTTGGTAAAGTTGTAATTAGTTCACTTTCATAGCTTAGACAAAAAGAGAGAATAGTAAGGGGTTGTTTGGGGTGTTCAAAATAAGTACATTTTTTGATTTTTTTGATAAAAAAAAGTAGAGAAAAAAACATGGTTGTTTGAGATAACTTTTTAACTTTTTATAAAAAAATGTATATTAAAATATTATATAAAATAACAAAATTACCATATTACCCCTAATATGTGATTGCCTACTGACAGTGAATAGACTAGGAAGCTAGTACGATGGCCAGCATACTTCGGAAGATGTATAGGAGAAGTTGCCTCCAGTCTGAGATCGGACTGGACGGTATTGTTCGGCCCATGGGGGCCCACCAAGGATCCCGTTTTGATAATCGGAACTATTCAATGTGTAGAACTTGTCAAGTACTATATGTTCGTAAAAAAACACGTTAATCGGATATCGATATCTATCTCATCAGATTAGTTTTTTGTCAACCGTTAATTTGTTCACCGTCTATTTTTTTTTATACCAAGGTAATTTGATCATATAGTTATCGATATCCGATCAATGTGATTTTTTATAAGCATATAGTACTCAACGATTTCTACATATTGAACGGTTCAGATTATCAAAACGGGACCCGTGATAGGCTTCCACAGGCCGAACAATACTGTCCTGTGTACATTTTTTGTGCACCCGCCTATGCAGACTGTACCATCACTTCAATAGACTTGTTGGCTGTATTTTTTTTAATATTTTTTTGTGAATAGTGATATTTTTTTGACTTTCTTATTAATTTTTTGACTTTTTATCTTTTTTATAACATGCTAAACTAGTCCTAAGAGTCACTACAAGGCATAAATGACTCATTTCCCAACTCTTAGTTGTTGTTCTATGTCTCTCTACCTTAGAATTTTATACACAACTATTCATTTTTGTTTTTATTTTGCTGTTTTAATGATAAATTTAATCAATTAAAGAAAATCAAGTAATAAGGGAAACAAATTTCAACCAAATTTACAATGCCAAACCTTTAAATTTAGTGGCAACACATGTTCTGTATGTTTGTACTTATGGACCAGATGTGTTCATTTCAGCTGTGTGAATGGTTGGATGGTCCTCATCTTTTTGCTTCTTTTGTTTTGAAATTTTTTAAATCTGTGGGATGAAAAGAGAGAAGGAAAAGTTGTATTACACAACAGTGAGACTCAAGTTAAGACATTATATTTAATAAAAAAGTATTTGATTTAAAAAAATAATGTGATGGTGTTATTTTTAAAAATATAAGTTTAAAACTTGCCATATCATTTTGTATTGATTTTAGAGTTAATTACTTAAAAGTTCTATTTATAAATGTTATGGTTGTCTAGGTCCTATTTAAGATTTTTTGAACCAATAAGTCCTATTTAGTTAAACTGAGAATATTATCAGTTTTTTTCAATTTTTAAAGGGAGATTTATTAGAAAATCTTTTTTCAAGTGTTTGTATCCCAATTAGTCCATAAGATATTCTTGTATTCCAATAAGTCCTATTATTTGAACATTTGATCTACTAAGTCCTAATTCTCATATTTAAAGTATTTTATGGACATTTCTACCCTTACAAATATTTTTTGAACAGTTAGTAATTTAGTGATGTGAACATTCATATTTTACAATGTGAATATTCACATTGATGTATGAATGTTCACATTGTAAACATTCACATTGACATGTTAACATTCACATTGACAATGTGAATATTCACATCACGAAACATTCACACTGTAATTGTAAAAATTCACGGAACACACACACACACACACACACATATATATATATTTATAGTTTTTTAAATTTAAAAGTTAATATTTTAAAGTTTTGAAAATCAAAATAAATGTTAAATCATCATGTTTCTTTATAGATAATCATAAATGATGAATAATCATTATTTGAAGGGTGATTCCGACTATTAATAATTTAATGAGATTTAAAGGTCCAAAATATCTTAATTATAACTTAATAAAATATAAGTTCATAAATTAGGTCTTGTGGATAAATATCCATTAATTTTATACATAAATTTCTATTGGTATAACATTACTCTATATTTGTTTTTACAATCACGCAGCAGTAAGGTTTGAACAAGGGGTGGGCGCGGGTCGGTTGCGGCCACGGAACCTCCAATCCGCCATTCGTCCGCCAGATTGGCAGATTGGAAAAAATCAATCCGCATCCGTCCGCCAATTCGGCGGATGTAGATTGGGCGGTTTGGCGGATGGATGCGAATTGGTTTGGCGGTTTAAGATTTTATAAATTTTCAACATAATTCAACTTGTGCATTTCCTCAAAAAAAGAAAAGAAAAGAGAAAGTATTACAGTCAATGACTTAAAAAACTATTACAATCATTGCATGTCTCATCCAAAAAAAGAAAGTTTGAAACTTTAAAATATCACAATCACTGCATGGCTCATCCACATATTACAATTCAGCATGATTCATCCACATAAAGTATTACAATCTATGGTTCTTAAAATTTAATAACAATTCAAACCACCAAAACTATAAACAGGGCAGTAGTAGAGATTGTATGTCTCTGTATTGTTACATCTATATATGTTTTTGAAAACAAAAACCAATCAGCATATATCATATTTTCTATTTATTATTTTTAGAGTTAAATTTAAAAACAAAAAAATATAGATAAATAATACGTTTATTTTTTTCAATTCAAAAAATATATTCAAGTTGAAAACTTTTTTTCAACAGAATATTTAAATTCTTTTTCAGTTGAAAACACAAACAAAATATTTAAACAAATTGTAAACATAAAGTCTTATAAATTATTAGGAGTGCTCGTGGTTTGGCGGTTTGGTTGCGGCCAAAGGAATCTCAAATCCACCATCCGTCTGCCAAATTGACGGATTGGAGAAAATCAATCCGCAACCGTCCACTCGTTATCACGCATCCGTTCAAAATGCGATGGATTGGTTTGGTTCGATCGATTTTTGACGGATCGGTATATCCGCTGCTCACCCCTAGTTTGAACCCAATCATTTCAACATAAGAAAAAAAAAAAAGAAAAGCATATCATCAAAGAGGCCAACCTGTATTCACTTGCCAAAAAAAAACCAACCACCGCATGGTCTTGGTGTATACAGTTCCCAAAAAAATACATCAAACCATGAAGTCTTGATGTTGAATCAACCCACTCGAAAGAGATATGGATGCATTTTGTTACCCATGCCTCATTCTACTCCTCATTCTACTCGCACTCTCTTTAAATTTTAAATTTTAAATTAGAGTGTAACTTTCACATATATACATATATAATATTTACACATCTCTTCTCTCAAAATAGGTTTTTCAACATAAAAATCTAAACTTAGCAGTAACTTATATATCTTTCGCACACCTAAAACAAAAAAACAATAGGATGTGAGCTATCAACAGTGAATGTACTAATTCATAATAATAACTGAAAAGAAAAATCAATGGCTCAATAGCAATTAATATTCACGGAACTACATCTTGTTGGAAAGTTGGTTTTATATAGGTTTATTTTGGGTCAAATTTGAGCCCAAATTGAGTGGGCTTCAAACGTCTTTTGGGATAGGTTCGAAAAGGTGATGTATTCCTTGCCGCGTGACAAGTCACACGGTGAAGACGGTTCGTCAAAACCATTTATGAGTGAATAGGAACTTGACGTCGTTTTCGGGTTCGTGGAATGGATATTTAAAGAATTAAATGTGGGTTTCCTTGTAAGGCTTGTCCCACATTGAAACTTGAAGAGAACTTATGTGTGTATATAAGTTCTAAGTGATAACACTTGGGTTAGGCCCCAAGGGGCACATCAAGTTTGTAGAAGGGAGGAGTTATGGACAAAGTGAACCTTAGCCTGAACCTTAGCCTAAACCACCACACGCGCGCGCCGTTGTCGTCCGGCCGAACTGTGTCGTGTGCGGGTGTAGGTCGGGTCGATTCTTATATTAATTTTTTGGACAAAATTCATTTGAACTTTTTCAAAAAATACTTGCGGAAAAATTTAATTTAAATATTTCTGTCCAGTGTTACCTCCTCAAGTACAAATTCCACAACAATCCAAACAGGTTGCCGATCTGTTGAACCCCGGACAGATGCATTACTGGCCAGACAGATTCAAAATTTGGATAATTATTTAACTGCTGCAGTTACAGATCTGTCCAGTTTTCAAACTGAACCTGTTCAAAGGTTTTTTGCACTTGTTAAGTTCAAAAAACATACCTGTTCGGCCAGATCTTATTGCCTATAAATACCAGCATTTCCAGCAGTGTTTGGAATCTAAAAACAGTCTAAAAATTACATATTTCTTGCTGTCCCATTTTGCTCCTTTGCATAAATTATTCTTCATATTATTTTAGGGAAAAATCAAAGAGAGTATAGAACACAAGATTTTTGTTCGCCGAACAATAAGTCCATAAGTACCGAAGCGGGGTGAATCTGTCTTAAAGATAGAGTGTCACACACTCATCTTGATCTTTTTATTATTCATTCGGTTCGGTAAAATAAATTCAGTACATTATTTATTTTATTTGTTTGATTTTGTTTCAATTTATTTATTGTACACAGAAGGCTGTTCCAAGAATTTTAAGACAAATTCGAATTATTCTGTTTATAAAGAATTTTTCGTTTGTTTCCTTTCTTCTTTCTTCTTTTTACAGAAATTATTTTCTGTGATTTTACAGTAGTAATACACTGTCTATTTTCTTTGACAACTAGTAGTAATATATACTAGTGACATTAACAATTCAGAATATTTATTTGTGGAATTTTGTCAAAAATTAATTTTGGTTTTCAAAAATTATTTCTGAGTGTTCATTAATTAAAATCATGTTTCAGTATTTTAATTATTGAAGTGTTACAGAAATTTAATTTTCTATGTGTAATTAATTTGGTTAAATAAAATTTTATTTTATTTTCAAATTAATTGAAAAAATAAAAATTACAATTCTTGTTTATTTTATTTTATAGAATTTAATTTTCTGTGTGGAATTAATTTGTTTAAATAAAATTTTATTTTATTTTCAAATTAATTGGAAATAAAAGTTACAATTCTTGTTCTTTTATTTTTACAGAATTTAAAATTCTGTGTTTATGGTTTAATTTTCTGTGTAGTATAAAATTCTAATTCTAATTTTGTTTTATAATTTAGAATTCATGGCTACAGAAACTGGTCAAATTAATGTTCAAATCAGTACTGGTATGGTGATTGCCATTTCGCCAACCCCCTTTTATGTTGGGACTGTACCAGTGAATCATGGTAAAAAGCTAGAGAAGTTCTTAGGAACTGATTTTTGCAAAGGCAAAGGAAGATCAAGTAAGAAGGTTGCTAAAGCCAAAATGACCAAAATGGATAAAATTTCCAATGGTGTAGATGTCATAAATCTTTCTGCAGTTGTTTCCGAGGCAAACTTTGTTGAAAATCCTAAAGAATGGTGGGTGGACACTGGTGCTTCTTGCCATATTTGTGCCGACAAAAATATGTTCACATCTTATTCTTCAGTAGACAACGGTGAACAACGTTTTATGGGCAACTCCTCAACTTCCAAAGTTGAAGGACAAGGAAAGATTATACGTAAGATGACATCTAGAAAGGAACTCACTCTCAACAATGTGCTACATGTACCGGACATTCGCAAGAATCTTGTTTTCGGATTTTTGTTGAGTAAAAATGGGTTTAGGCTAGTTTTTGAAAGTGACAAGTTTGTATTTACCAAAAACGGGATGTATGTAGGAAAATGTTACATATTTGATGGCCTTTTCAAAATGAATGTAATGATTGTTATACCCTCTGTTATTAATAAAAATACATCTTCTTCTTACTTGCTTGAATCTTCAAATTTATGGCATGATAGACTTGGATATGTTAATTATGGATCTTTGCGTAGATTAATTAATATAGAATGTTTACCTAAATTTGACATTGATTCAAATCATAAATGTGAAATTTGCGTTGAGGCAAAATTATCCAAAACTCCTTTTCATTCAATTAAAAGAAGTATAGAATCACTTGAATTAATTCATAATGACATTTGTGATTTTAAATCAATTCAAACTTGAGGTGGGAAAAAGTATTTTATCACTTTTATAGATGACTATACTAGATATAGTTATGTTTATTGAATTCGAACCAAGGATGAAGCTTTGGAAACTTTCATTCAATATAAGAATGAAGTTGAAAATCAACTTGGTAAGAAAATCAAAAAATTAAGAAGTGATAGAGGTGGTGAATATGAATCACCTTTTGGTGAGTTTTGTAAAGAACATGGAATAATTATCAAACCATTGCTCCTTATTCACCTCAGCAAAAATGGAATTGCTGAAAGGAAAAATAGGATTTTAAAAGAAATGATGAATACCATGTTAATAAGTTTTGGATTACCTCAGAACTTGTGGGGGGAAGCAATACTTTCTGCTAATTATATTTTAAGAAAGTGAATCAAACACCTTATGAATTATGGCATGAGAGAGTACCATCCTACAAATACTTAAAAGTGTGGGGGTGTTTGGTTAAAGTGGCTATTCCTAATTCTAAAAAGACTAAGTTATGTCCTAAAACTATTGATTGCATTTTCATTGGTTATGCCAAGAATAGTATTGCATATCGGTTTTTGATTCATAAATCAGAACATTCCGAAATGCATGTAAATACTATTATTGAATCTCGGAATGCATCTTTCTTTAAACATGTGTTTCCAAATAAGATTGGACAAGAGACTAGTAATAAGAAAAGATCTTTTGATGTTATTAGTAGTAATGATCAAGAACAAGATCAAGAGCAAGAGATAGATCAAAATGAGAAAGAGGAACTTAGGCGTAGTAAACGTGTTAGAACCTCAAAATCTTTTGGTCTAGATTTTCTAACATATTTGTTAGAAAATGAGCCTTTAAGTTTTAAAGAGGCCATGTCCAGTCCTGAAACTCCTTTATGGAAAGAAGCTGTCAATAGTGAAGTTGAATGCATATTGCAAAATCACACTTGGGAATTAGTGGACTTATCACCAGGTTGTAAACCTTTTGGGTACAAGTGGATTTTCATAAGAAAAATGAAAGCGGATGGATCAATTGATAAATACAAGGCAAGACTTGTGGTCAAAGGTTTTAGACAAAAAAAAGGCCTTGATTACTTTGACACATACTCACTAGTTACTAGAATAACATCTATTAGAATGTTAATTGCCTATACAATCTAGAAATTCATCAAATGGATGTGAAAACTGCTTTCTTAAATGGTGAGTTAGATGAAGAAATTTACATGGAACAACCAAAAAGATTTTCTGTTCCAGGAAAAGAAAAGAAAGTGTATAAATTAGTTAAATCATTATATGGTTTAAAACAAGCGCCAAAGCAATGGCATGAAAAATTTGACAAGGCAATGATGCCAAATGGATTTAAAATTAATGAGTGTGACAAATGTGTTTATATTAAAAACACAAACAAATGTTATATCATTGTATGTCTTTATGTGGATGATATGCTCATCATAGGTAGTAATAACAACATGATTAAAACTATCAAGAAAATGTTGAATAAACATTTTGACATAAAGGACATGGGCATTGCTCATATAATTCTTGGTATGAAAATTACTAAAACATCATAAGGATATGTTTTGTTACAATCTCATTATATTGAGAAAATATTTGACAAATTCAGTAAAGATGATGATCATCTTGCTAGAACACATGTGGATGTTAATTTGTTTCTTTCTAAGAATGTACAGGAAACTATTTCTTAATTAGAGTATGCCCAAATTATTGGAAACTTAATGTACTTGATGAACTGCACTTACCCGGATATAACTTATGCATTAAGTAAATTAAGTAGTTACATGAGTAACCCAGGAGTAGAACACTGTAAATCAATTACAAGGGTTTTAAGATATCTCCGATTTACTTGTAACATTAGGCTGAATTATATTAGCTATCCAGCAGTACTTGAAGGTTACTGTGATGCAAACTGGATATTGGATACTAGAGACTCAAAATCCACCAGTGGATATGTCTTTACTCTTGGTGGTGCGGCTGTATCTTGGAAATCTTCCAAACAGACTTGCATTGTTAGGTCTACTATGGAATCAGAATTCATAGCTTTAGATAAAGCTGGGGAAGAAGCAGAATGGCTTTGCCATTTCCTTGAAGATATTACAATGTGGCCAAAACCGGTCCCTACTATATGCATACATTGCGATAGTCAATCAGTAATAGGTAGAGCACAAAGTCATATGTATAACGGTAAGTCACGACACATTCGTCGTCGACATAACATCGTGAGGCAACTACTCTCTAATGGAATTATTTCCATTGAATGTGTGAAGTCTAAAGACAACATAGCGGATCCACTAACCAAAGGCGTAGCAAGAGAGCTAGTTGAGAATTCATCGAGGGGAATGAGACTTAAGCATATTAAATAAGAGTTACCACAACAGCAACCTAACCTAGTTGACTGGAGATCTTAAGATCTAGGTTCAAAGGGACAATCGAGTTGTATATGACTCAGAAGGATTACTAGAGAGTCAAACTCCTACCCATTTCTATAATGAAATAGTGATGTCTGCAGCGTTTTAGGTTAAGTAAAATTTTAATGATTCTTATTGTTACCCAAAAGACAACCTAAAATGGGGGTTAATTAGGTTTTCACAATTAAAATTAATAATACCCTAATAAAATTTTTGACTAGCACATTTGATAAATATAATTAATGAAATAAAAATAATTAAAACAAGTGTCTTAACAACTATGTCAGTTAATGATTTTTAGCACAGTAAAAATGTGAAATATAGTTATGGCAATTTAAAATAAAATAAAGAGATAAGGGAGAGAGAGGCAAACAAATTTATAGTGGTTCCGCTTCAACTCGGTCTACGTCCACTCCTCAAGCTTCACTTGAGATTTTCCACTATCTTCTAGCTTTACAAGGGTACTAGCAACCTCTTTACAAATGGAGCAATCCTCCACGGATTTTACACAGACTTTATAAGTGCAAACCCTTGCAAATCTTAGGTGATTCATAATCACTCTCAAGATTTCAAGAACACAGTATTTGCAACACTTTCACAAGATGAAATGGTATTTTTGCTTTCAAAGAAAGCTTACAATAAATATCTCTCACAGATAGATATATAAAATGAAGCTTTGGTTTTTCTGTAAACCTCACACAGGAAAGATGGACATAAAGCTATAAGGCTCAGTGTATAATTTCTGAGAATAAATGTGAGTAATTATAGATCAAAGAATATTTTTAAGTTTTTTGTCACTTGTTTACATTAGAGGCTTTGGTATATATAATGAAAATTATAATCGTTGTATTTATTTACATTTATAGCCGTTGTACTTCCATCATTACCAATTTGAATATCTTCCACTCCATCATTACAAATTTGAATATCTTCCACTTGAACCTTTTGAATCTTTTGGCCTTTTGAACCTTTATAGCCGTTTATGGCCGTTGTACTTCCATCATTACTAATTTGAATATCTTCCACTTGACCCTTTTGAACCTTTTGGCCTGCTGCTGTGCTATGCTGTTTGAACTCCTGATTTAATCAAATATTAAATACATTCTAACAACATTTAGGATAAAGGTTTAGGTAAAAAATAATAGGACAAAATAAATTTTGATTATATTTTTTTCTTTCAAATAAATCATCAAAATAAATTTTGATTCTATTTTTCTCTTTCAAATAAATCATCAAAATAAATTTTGGATACTATTTTTCTCTTTCAAATAAATTAAAACATAATTAAATAAATCATCAAAATAAGTAAGTCTAACACTTATATCTAGGTAAACCTAGTGGAGTATGACATGATACTTTTCATAAGAATCACCTATATGAGTGTGAACTGGGCCGGTTCTATGAGATTTGTGAAGGGTTACAAATCTTTAGAGCACTCGTGAAAGACCAGGTTGTGCAGGGCCAAAATGAACACAATAATGAGAACTAAACTGTGTCTGGGGATATACTATGTAAGTTCTATTGTCTTGGTTTACACAAATGGCTGAACAATCAAAGATATCATGTTTACTGGTTAGCTAGTAAATCCGATAGTGTCTTACAAGGGAAGGTTCAAAGCCAAAAGCTACCTATCCTTTGTAGAATATTTCCAATTTATGTACTCTCTGTAATTAGATCATGTTGTTTCATTTTCTCTCCGTCAAATTCTATTCATGTGGGGGATTGTTAGAAAGTTGGTTTTATATTGGCTTATTTTGGGCCAACTTTGAGCCCAAAATTGAGTGGGCCCAAATGTCTTTTGGGGTGGGTCCGAAAAGGTGACGTGTTCAATGCTGCGTAGCAAGTCATACGGTGAAGACGGTTCGTCAAAACCATTTATGAGTGAATGGGAACTTGACGTCGTTTTCGAGTTCGTGGAATGGACATTTAAAGAATTAAATATGGGTTTCCTTGTAAAGCTTGTCCCATATTGAAACTTGAAGAGAACTTATGTATGTATATAAGTTCTAGGTGACAACATTTGGGTTGGGCCCCAAGGGGCACCCCAAGTTTGTAGAAGGGAGGAGCTATGGACAAAGTGAACCTTAGCCCAAACCACCACACATGGCCCCGCGCGCCGCCGCCGCCGTCCGTCCGGCCGTGCCGCGCCCGAGTGTGGGTCGTGTCAGTTCTTATATTAATTTTTTGGACAAAATTCATTTGAAATTTTCCAAAAAATACTTGCAGGAAAATTTAATTTAATTCAAATTTTAATTTTAATTTTTCTGTCCAATGTTATCTCCTCAAGTACAAATTCCACAACAGTCCAAACAGGTTGCCAATCTGTTGAACCCCGGACAGATGCACTACTGGCCAGACAAATTCAAGATCTGGACAGTTATTTAACTGCTGCAGTTACAGATCTGTCCAGTTTTTAAACTGAACCTGTTCAAAGGTTTTTTGCACCTATTAAGTTCAAAAAACATACCTGTTCGGTCAGATCTTATTGCCTATAAATACCAGCATTTCCAGCAGTGTTTGGAATCCAAAAACAGTATAAAAATTACATATTTCTTGATGTCCCATTTTGCTCCTTTGCATAAATTATTCTTCATATTATTTTAGGGAAAAATTAAAGAGAGTATAGAACATAAGGTTTTTGTTCGCCGAACAATAAGTCCGTAAGCATCGAAGCGGGGCGAATCTGTCTTAAGGACAGAGTGTCACACACTCGACTTGATCTTTTTATTATTTATTTGGTTCGGTAAAATAAATTCGGTACGTTATTTATTTTATTTGTTTAATTTTGTTTCAATTTATTTATTGTACACAGAAGATTGTTCCAACACATCTTATACATATTATGTGCTGACCCCAGACCATCTATCATATATATTTAGTCTTATGACATCGTACTCAGAATAATTATTAAATATTTTTAAGATAATACAATATAACGTTCTGGACAAAAATACAACATCTCCAAAGAATCGGCACTCTTAACATTTATTTTTACTTATTTATTTCATATTTTAACATGATACGGAGAACGGAGCACTACAAATCCGCCCCAAGGTGCACCATGGAATGAAAAAAATAAGATGATTTGTGGGACCATATTGACCATCCAATAATATCTGGCTTGGGATAGGTGTCCCCATAAATTGTGTGGTTCAAGTCCCTCAATGGCCCATGGGCTTGAAAGCCTTACTTTGGGTCAATTTTCAATACATTCTTTGACCCCGTTTGTGATCTTTCTTTGGGTCTTTATGATTCGTGGGCTCATTTTCAAAGCCCATCAGAGAAAAAATGTATATAGAAAAATATTAAGAATTTAAAATATATCAATCAAATTTATTCGGAGTTTAGTTCACATTATATTAAATTTAAATATATTCTAATTTTTTTTTTAAAGTATAAGTATGTAGCATTTTTGTTTACTGGCATAGAAATTGAGCAATTTAAAAGTTGACAACCATGGGTTCTCATCTTCAATTATTACCAACAAATAATAATTCAGTGAAAGGTGCCACATCTGATTGGTAAGTCAATTTGGTATAAAAATTTAATCATCATAGCATTACTATGGGAAGGGGAAAAAAATTTGAATGAACAAAGACGTCATTACAAATCTAATCACATTATTTGTTCGGAGATTATGTTTGAATGACAAAAATATCAAAAATTACATTGCTACTAATGAGATTATTGTATCCTTGTGATTCATGCATTTGGTTTAATTATGGATTGTCTATTAATATTATAAGTTCATTTAAAGTAATGTGAAGTTTTTGTATATAAATTATTTTCTAAACTTTCACCCAAAAGAAAATATGAAGAGAGAGAAAGGAACATAAATCATGAAAAATACAAATACGAGATTGGATGATTTAGAGAAGGGAAAAAAAAGTGATTCTCTCATACCAAATCACGTGTTTGGATAAGTCAAGAGGTGACTCCAAAGAACACGAACACGAATACGAACACGAACACGAGAGAGAGAGAGAGAGAGAAACAGAGAGCAAGAGCAACCTTGCTCGTTCGCAGCCGCGCCATTGCCAGCGAGTGAAGTGAAGAGCAACCTTGCCTCTCTCCCTCTCATTCGCAATTTCTTCAGTCGTCTCTGATCTCTGTTCAGCGATCCGACGAAGTTCTCTACGGTACCCACTCTGCTCCTGATCTCCCCTCTCATCTTCTAAGTTAATGGTGCATTAAGGTGAAGAGTTTCCTGTGCAACCAGAGCAAAACCTGAGTGTTTGCTGGTCTTGCCTTCCACCTGCTCGACAAAATGCCTAAGTGAACTTCTGTTACTGAGAAGTCATAAGATGATTAAGGAGAAAGAGAGAGAGAGACAGAGGGACAAAGAGAGAGACAGAGAGGGCAGCAAGCTATCAATGAAGAAGGGCAAGCTAGCTAAGAGCAAATTAGCCAAGAGTAAATCAAAATGTAAATATGCTAAGTGCAAACCAACCAAGGTCTCCTTGAAGGAGTTTGATAATTAGGTGGATGCTCAAATATCTACCAATGAGATGCCTGTTGTACTCCCCCGCAGGTCTACACGCATCCGAGTAGCCCCCAAATCTCTCATATCTGGAGATTTGTGGGACCATGGCAAGGGCCCTCGAATAAAAACAAAAGGGGATTAAGGGATGTGGAATCAGAGGATAGCTCAATCGAGTGTGATTGTGTCGATCTATGTTTGTGTGGAAATCTTGGTACACCACGGTTGCAAATGAATGTGGAAATGCAAGTCTCAACTGAGCAATTATCAAAGCAGCGCCAAACGTTTAATGCATGGAACACACCAACTAGAGTGCTAATTGATCTTGAGCAGTGGCCAAAATTGGCCATTGTTTCCCTACTGGCGGCAAATGAAATGATAATGTCACGTAAACTTGGCTCACCCAGTGCTGATCAAAGGAGAGAAGTAATTGGTACCAAGCAACGGAAGAGTGTTGAAAATGTGTGAGCTTGTAGTAATGAAGATTTCGTTGAACTACATATGGAAGACACACAATCTGGCAAGGGTGAATGTCTTGATGGTGATACAACTGCTATATCAGGTAAACCTCTACAAGCTTGGAGCTCTTTACTTAAAGAAGAGATTAACAAGGTGTCAAAAATGAAGTATAAAATAGGTGCCCATAAGATTGATAACCTAATAGATGGCATGTACAATGTCCCTATAGAGATCTCAAAAAAAGGCTTTTCTCATTGGGAAAATGCCTTGGTTGGATACTTCATTGATAAAAGATTCTCTTTCTATTATGTGAAAACTTGGGCAGAGAAACTTTGGGGAAATTTGCTTGAGGATGTTATCTTCATTGATAATGGGTTTTTTATTTTTAAAGTAAAAAGTGAAGAGGCTATAGACAAAATTTTGGAAGATGGCCCTATTACATTGGGGCTAGATTGATTGTTGTTAAAAAATGGCAACCTGGACTAAAACTAACAAAGTGTGAATTTTCGAGTGTGTCGTTGTGGGTGACGTTGTATAATATTCCTTTGGAGCTTTGGACTGAAGAAGGTTTGGGTTACATTGTTAGCATCATGGGAACTCCTCTTTATTTGGATGAGCCTACGTTCAAGAGAAGCAGACTTACGTTTGCGAGAATATGTATTGAAGTGCCAGCAAATAAAGAGATCCCTGAGTCTTTCAAAATAAATCTTGGTTATGGTGACCCATATGAGATTCAAGTTGAGGTTCTATTGAAGCCTCAAAGGTGTGATGATTGTAAGACTTTTGGTCATACCACTAATTTGTGTCCTCAGAAACCAAAGACCTTGAACCCTTCATCTTCCAAACAAGAGTGGAGAGTCAAGGAGACTAACATACAAGTTCCAACTAAATGGGAAGTGGTGAAGAAAAAAGGGAGAGATGGTGGGCAAGGTTCAACGACAGTGAAAAACAAAGAGGGAGAGACGCAGCGTTTCACCCCATTAACATCTAATGCTTTTGATGTCCTTGAATCATGTGATATGGGAGAGTTGGGAAATGGAGAATTAAATCAAGAGTTGTTGTATCAAACAAAGAGCCTACAAAGTAGAGAGGGTCCATCTCCAAGTGATCCCATTAATGAGGAGACTATAAAGGAGGATAACAGAAGAAAACTCAAAACGAAACTTTATTACTTGAAGAGTACTAAAAGGAAATTTTGAATCCTTTGTTGTGTTTGGTGTATTTGTCGTCTATAGGCTTAGTTTGTTTCTTTTGAAGGAGTAGTTTATTTCTTTGTTTATGTTTGTTCTCCCTACAGAGAATGTGTATTGAACTTCATTGTATATCTATCTTTTTTGGTTATAATATGACTTACTTATCCAAAAAAAGAAAAGAAAAATACAAATGCAATGTCCATAAGTTAATTGTGAAACAACAAATAAATGGAAATACAAATTTTGTTATCAATAAAAATCTTGCTTGGAAACAATAATTTTTATCATATTTTCTGCCATCTACTCATAATTGAAGCGAAACTCACCTCATATAATTGTTTGAGTTTCACTCTTGTTATGAATAAGCAATTAAAAATATGATTGAAAATAGTGTGCCTCCAAACTTATTCTATCACACACAAAACCACAATGAATTTCTTCACCATATACCATGAATGTTAAAAGACAAACCCTAGCGGACACATGAAAATCACAAACAAAATACTTCTAATGAAATTTCATCCTCCTTCCAACCCTTATTTCATCACCTATATAAATTGCATCAACCACCGTCATATTAACTTGAAATGCCTTGGAAAGAACATCGCCATAAATCATTGGTTTCCATCGAAAAATAGTGTAAGTCATTGTGATAACACCAGGGTTCTGGCTGCTCAACCCAACAATTGTGACATCACTTCTATGCCCAACATTCCTTTCAAAGTGAATGAGTCCTACTGGAAACACAAACACATCACCCTTTTGAAGAACCTTACTAATGAAACGGTTTTTCAAGATTGGAAGTGACAAAGCTAACCTCGAGGGTGCCTTCGAGGACGGTGAAGATTTCGGTGGCACGAGGGTGGGTGTGAGGAGGGTTAAGCCCCCATGGTGCATAGTCAATTCAGACCATGGAGATGCCGAGAGTGTTGAGCCCTGGAATTTGGACTGCAGTGGCTGGGGTGATGGCTAAGCCCTGTGGGTTTGATGTGTTGCCTGGTATGTTGAGGCCCATTAAGGAGAAATCTAATGCTTGAGCTAGCATAGGGTCTTTGCATACCAAGCCATTGACTCGAACTGTGACAAATGAACCAAAAACAAGTAAGAACAATACAACCAGAAGTAATATATATGTCACTATTAGAAAAGTGACCTTTTGCTACTATATAATTGCGACCATTTGATTACCAATCACAAATAACCAATTTATTCCCTTTTTTTTTTAAAATGTTTTTTATATTTATTTTTACCCTTTTACCTGTTTTCCTTATATTTGCCCTAGTTCCAGAAAAATTCATACACTAATCGTTCTCTCTCTCTCTCTCTCTCTCTCTCTCTATTACGCATCACAGACCTGTATAGCTCTGCTCTCTTGCTCTTTCACTCGCCATTGTCGTCTGAGATATCCAGCGGTATGAATCTCTCTCTCTCTCTCTCTCTCTTCCTCTCTCCCAATTTCTATCTCTCTCAATCTCTCTCTCTCTGCGCCTATACATACATATTTACGGGTATCTATGAAGTATGACTCAGATTGTGTAGTGTGAAGTTTAAATGTTAGTCGGCAAAGATTGGATTGTTGTTGATATAAATGTGTTTCGGTGAATTTGATTGAGGTTTTTGTGAATTGGATTTTGAAAATTGAATCTAATTGCTCAAGGCTGTGGAATTGTTTTAGACGGATTTGAGTTTTTCAATTTCTAAATTTTCTTTTTTTTTTGTTCAATTGTTTTTTGTGTTCATCGAATTGTGCTATTCTGAGATCCATGTTCATGTAGAATCTGAAATTTGAGTTATATATATATGTATACCTATGAAATATTCAGAAGATTCGAGTTATATTTGATTGATGGAGATGTTGATTTTATGACTCCTCCGTTTTGCTTTAGTGTTTTATAGAGGATTGATTTTGGTCCTATGTGGCAGACTCTTTTGAAATTCACATCGGAATTTTTTTTCTCTGATAATTTTGATCACAAATATTTATGTTTCAGCTCCATGTTTATTATTATTTTTTTTTTGTCACAATGCATTCTTCTGATAATGCATTCTTCCATATTAACTAAGAAGGCTAGTGGAGATGTTAAAAATGTTTGTTAAAGTGTATTATATGACAAAAAGTGGAGTCCAATTTTGTATGTTAAGGGTTTGTTCATGTTGTAGTGTATGGGTGTTCCAATGGAGATGTTAAAATGAGTTGTGGGACACCGACTTTCATTCTCTCTCTCCTCTGTCCCTTCTCTCTCTTGACTGCTAAGGAGCTGGCTGCAGTTAACAGCCAAGTTAAGGACTGATAGGTTTAAAAAATTAGCTAACCCATCCATAGGAGCCCAAAATTGTAGAATTTGGTTGCTAATTGTGTAGCACCTGACACTAGCATATACTAAGCCGTCCACTGTTAAATGATTTCAGATCCATCATCTGTATTTAATCATGAGATTATCTTCCATAAATTGGTGTAAAGTATATGATATTTATCTGTTACTCGTAGTAGTTGAATAAATTTCCAATAAGATACTAAATCAATGTGGTAGGGCAATGTGAAAATGATAGGATAGGACATAACACTTGCATTTAAGTTTGTTGTTAAGGGAAAATGATTGTTATGGACATAACACTTGCATTTAAGTGGTGTCTTAATCATTCAATAATGGATTATTGATTCTTAGGCATATTCCCACCAATGGAGGACTAAATTTGTGGACCAAATCAGTATGAATCTTTGTTTGGTTAGCTGGACCAAAAATGTAAAGCAAGCTAATTTGTGGACCAAACTAGTATGAATCTTTCTTGCATCATGACTACGAAAATTTGATTATTTTGAAACTGGTGTTAATATGCTATATTTAGAAGAAAATTACATCATGCTATATCTCACCATTAATTACGAATACTAACATCTTGTCAGGAAAATGTTTTTCATTAAGCAGACTGGTTTTCTTGGCCTTTCGGGGAAGAGCACAGACACAATTGATTTTTATACGTCTGAGATTGAGAGACTATCAAAAGATGTAAGTACTAGACATTCATTTTCTTGTATAATACTCATACTTCAGGGTCATTTGCTTATTTGTCCCCTTATGATTAAGGTTCTTAAATACGATATTCTATAGCTATCTTCACTTTATAAACCAATTGAAATTGATCATTGTTTTGATACAAGAAGAAAAAGGGTACCATAAACTTAATATTCCCAAACTTCATCATTCTTCATTTTTCTTCTTCTAGTTAAGGAAAAAGTTACTTTTCTCCTTGTGATTATTATGCTAATTCTTTTACTTGATCCATTGTTGTAGATCTCAAAATCAACCAGCGAAGGTGCGTAGCTTCTCTCTCTCTCTCTCTCTCTCTCTCTCTCTCCCCTGTATTCAGGCTCTTTAAGTTCAGAATCGCTATAGGTTGCTTTGACATGATCTAGAGAGGAATGATTGGGTAGATAGGTGTTATTTCTGGAATTTGAGTTTTGTTTAGCTTAATTATGTGCGAAATTTGAGTGCAGACTGTTGTTTCTCTAAAATAATATCAGTCCATCTCTCTCTCTTTCTCTCTACTCTCTCTCTCTCTCTACATATATATGGTTGTTGACATGATCTAGGGAGGAATCATTGGGAACATAGGTGTAATTCTAGAATTTGAGTTTGATTTAGCTTAATTAGGTGCAAAATCCATGCGGAGACTGCTGTTTCTCTAGAAAATTAGGGAAACTCTGTGTAGAAAAAAGAAGAAAATAGTATAACTCCATACTTTTTACGTTATAACTAAAAATATATCATAATTAAACAACACATAAACCATAGCTAAAATCTCATAAATTATAATTAAAATATTGTCATAACTTAAAAAAACAAATAAATTTAATCATAACAAAAAAAGTAAATAGCATAACTAGGTGGTATACCACTTTAAAGGGTGTGTATAGTAGAATTTTCCAGAAAATTATCAGTCGTCTCTCTCTAATCTCTCTACATGTATAGTATTCTAGGTTGTTGTTAACACTAGTGAGGAATCATTGGGAAGATGGGTATTATTTCTGGAATTTGAGCTTTGTTTAGCTTAATTATGTGTGAAATTAGAGCGGAAACTGCAGTTTCTCTAGGAAATTATCAGTCTACCTCTCTCTTTATCTTTACTTAACATGATCTTGCAAGGAATCATTGAGAAGTTAGGTGTTATTTCTGGAATTTGAGTTTTATTTAGCTTAATAGTGTGCAAAATTTGAGTGGAGACACATGTTTCTGTAGAAAATTATCAGTCCACCTCTCTCTCTGTCTCTCTACGTGTATATCATTCTAGGTTGTTATTATCATGATCTAGGGAGGAATCATTGGGAAAATAGGTGTTAATTCTGGAATTTGATCTTCATTTGGCTTAATATTTTGTGTGAAATTCAAGAGGAGGCAACTGATTCTCTAGAAAATTTTATTCATAATTGCTTTTCATTTCTAGTTTTATTTTTAGGTTCCCCATCACCCGCCTTTGTTCAAATTTTAATTCAAATTTAAGTAAAAACTTTTTTAATAGCATAGTAATAAATTTGAAAGAGGCATCCAAAATTTTGAGTAAAATTATGACTCTTGATTTGAGTAAAAGAATGAGTAGAACTCATTTTCATATAGGAATTTTGAGTGAACATATGAGAGTCTTTCTTGATTTGAGTAAAACTCATTTTCATTCTAGTTTCAGTAAAGAAGTGGAGAGGGTTTTGAAATTTTTTAACTCCAATTTAAATTTGGAAGGGGTGAGGACTGGTTATGTGCTATATGCTTGAATGTTCTTTCTTTATTTCTAATTTGGATTTGCAGATTCTAACAGTTTGTGGAGTTACTCTCCCTGTCTCTCCATCTCCCCCTTAAAATTTTAATTTCAGTTCAACTTTTACTATTAGATCAGCAATTTCAATATTTTAAACTTACCAATATTGGTAATGAGTTTTTGAAAGTCTTAAAACAATTGTTTTCCTTGGGTCAGTTTAGTGAAAAGCTAAGAAGCACGGGTGCGGGTACGAGTACAGTATGGGTACGAGTACGGGTACGCCGATACGGCAAAACCCCAAAAAAGTAGGGTACGGGTACGGCTGCGGTACGCCGATTTTTTTTTTTTATTTTTATTTTTTATAATTATGGTTAAAAGATCCAACCTACAAATTGAAGTTAAATATCAAAATTAAAAAGAGAACTATAAAACTAAAAGACAAATATTAATATATTTGAATTCAACATAACCAACACCAATTCAGTCCATAATCCAAGCAAAGGAAAAACAACCAACAACACCAAAAGAAAAACAAGGCCAATTCAGTCCATAACACAAGCAAAGGAAAAAAAACAAAAGAAAGCCCTATATTATATATCTAAACTTGACACTTCAAAGTTCACTTCCATCAACTTCATCATTGAATAAAATAGCTTCCATCTTTGGCTCATCAAGTGAAAGATTTGCAATTTCAAGGAAACCAGAACCCTCCAATGAATCAAATGCATCTTCCCCAACGTCCCATAACTTGGTCTCTCCTTGTGTGTATAGTTGACTCCTCATTGATAAGAGGCGAATATTGGAGTGCACAAAAACCAAATCCTCGCACCGTTGTGGTGTCATTTTATTCCTCCTCATAGGGTGAATGAAAGAGTAGGTGCTCCAATTCCTTTCACAACATGATGAGGAACATGGTTGGCAAGTAATTTCACTACCAAGGATTGGAGCATAGGTGCAGAAGAGCCATGTGCCAACCACCAAACCACTGGTTCCATTACTCCTCTATCACATATTGAGTCAGAGTCACTAAAACTTTCCAAACAACCTGAAAACTTCGCATACTTCTCTCATCTGAATCAGGAAAGTATCTTTTAAAACACTTGATTCTCATCTCAGAAATTTCAACATCTTTGTGAGGAGGAACACGAATGGGATTTTCATGAAGCCACATCCCACTATAATACCTAGATTTCATAATTAGAAAAAAATAATAAGTAAATTATGCAATGAAAAAAATTAAAGTATAAACCTTGGATTCATGAGTCTAATGTGAATTATACCTTGGATTCAAGGAATGAGCAAGGCAATGAAGAGGTGTGTTACTTTTTGTCCACCTTTCCACTAATATTTGATGCACTACAGAATAAAAGGATGACTCTTCATTTTCTGACTTCCCTTCATGCCTATAGATGGATGCCTTCACCCGTTCAATCATTGAATCCCACATCTCATAAACCAAATGTAGACATGGCTTATCAGTGTCACAAAATCTAAGTATCTCATAAATAGGCAATGTGAATGAGAGTATATATTCAATCTTATCCCACCAAATATCATTCAACAACTTTTCCTTTACAACAGCTGCTTTCCCAACATCATCTTCCTTGTAAGAAGCCCATTTGTCACTTATGACCATTGTTTGGAGACCATGATATATAAGTTTAAACCTTTTTAGCATAACAATTGCAGATGCAAAGCGTGTATCTGCAACAGAAAGTAGCTTCAAAGGTACAAACTCATTAAAAATAACTAATCTCATAGAATGATTCATGATGAAATTTTTCACAAACATTACATCATCAATCACAGTAGTGATCCAATGGCATTCATCGTAAGCATATGCAGCAACTCCAACTTCCTTTGTAGCACAAATGTTCTTAAGAGCAAGATTAAGAGTGTGAACTACACAAGGTGTCCAAAAGATCTTCGGATAATTACCTTGAATAATTGATCCAGCTGCACTACAAACTGGAGCATTATCAGTAATTACCTGAATTACATTATTAGGACCCACTTCATCGATCACTTCACTGATTAATTTGGCAATATGGTACTTGTCCTTGGTCTCACCCTCACAATTAACAGCTTTTATAAACATAGCTCCACCATTACATGCTGCCATAAAATTAATGAGAGGCCTCCTTTGTGCATCATTCCATCCATCAGATACTATACTCAACCCCTTCTCATCCCATGACTTTTTAGTTGGTTCCAATAACCTTTCAACATTTGCCCTTTCCTTTTGAAGTAAGGTAGTCCTCAACAAATTATATCCAGGAGGGACATACCCAACAATTTGATTCTCAGCAGCATATTGAAAAGCATCCACAAAGTATGGATTCCTAGCCAAATGGAAAGGCAAACCGGCTGAATAGAACATACGGGCAATTAAAGAATGTAAATGCTCTCTAGCACTTTGATTGAATGCCCTATCTAAAGGACTACTCCCAATTGCCTTTCTCTTTCTTGGTGCATAACCTTCCATTCTAAATGTTCCAACATCTTCTACACTGCCGTGGCTAGCACTAATTTGAGAAGATGGAGGTGGTAAAGGAACATTTTTTGGCTTTGCCATTTTTTTCCGGTTCTCAGCTTCTTGATCTACCTTTCGAATTTCAGAAAGAAGATCACTCTTGTTCTTCACAATTGCGCACACTCTAATTCCATGGCCAATAAGTAGCAACAAATGGGCTCTAACTCTAGAATATGACCCTTGGTACTCAATGTTACAAAAATTACACTTAAATTTTGTATTACCACTTCCTCCTTCTCCCCTTTTAACTAATTTTGTAACATAGCCCCAAGAGGAGCATTTTCATCTCTAGATTGATCAATGGAAGGAGCAGAAGCACTTGCAGCAGATGAACCTAAACTGCTTGATGAACTCATTTTCCTATAAGCATAAAAAATAACATTTTTGATTATTAAAAATAATATTTATGATTATTATTGACATTCTGTTGATCTAATTTTATGATTAAAAATAATATTTATGATTATTAATATTTATGATTATTTCCTAATTTATTAATTTTTTTGATCTAATTTTTTTTTTGTTCTAAATATGATTGAATAACCTGGTTCTAATTTTTTTTAATTTTTTTGTTCTAAATATGATTTTTTGTGTTCTAATTTATTAACATCAGATTATACCTCTGAAGAAAAAAGAAGAAACAAGAAAAAAAAACAAAAAAAATAAAGATGAAGAGATACCTCTCTGCAGGTCGAAGCCGAAGTCTCTGGGTCGAAGTCGAAAACGAGGGTCGAGGTCGAAGACGAGGGTGATGGTCGAGTCGCTGTCAAAGACGAGAGTGATGGTCAAAGTCGCCTCTTTGCTTCGATGAGATTAGGGCAAAAGTCAAAGTCAAAGTCGAAGTCGAAGGAGGGTGATGGTCGAAGTCCTCTTTGCTTCGATGAGATTAGGGCAAATGTCGAAGTCGAAGACGAGGTGATTAGGGCAAATTGTATATACATTTTTTTTTTTTTTTAAAAAAATTTCTCTTAGTATTGCTCCGGTACCCCTCAATTTTTCAAAAAATTTGATTTCTGCCCCCGCCGTACCCAAAACTCACCATCGGCGTACCCATTCCGTACCCGAGCCGTACCCATGCCGTACCCGACCACTTTTTGTCGTATCCGGTACGCGTGTAGCCGTACCGGTACGCGTACCCGCACCCGGTAAGTACCTGGTGCGTGTACGGCACTATTTTTGAAGTACCCGTGCTTCATAGGTGAAAAGGTAGATCTTTTGTGCAATTGATTAAGATTACACCATAATGGTAATGGGATAATTTAATCGCCTAGTACGCATCTTTTAACATTTTTGCTTTATTATCCATCTCACTAGCAGGTGGGGTAACTTGGTATTTTGGTAAAGAGTATATTCCCTTGCGTTAATGTGGAAATTTTAGGCGTCACATGACCATTAATTCGTTATTAATGTAACATTTTTCAGGTTTTTTTTTATTTTTTTGGTCAAATTGATGAAATGAAATATATGAAGCTTGACACTTCATCTGTTGATTTTGTGTTTCAGATGCTAGTTGATGATATTGGTGATGTAACAATTACTAATGATGGTGCTATAATACTCAAGATGTTAGATGTTGAGCATCCTGCTGCAAAGGTAGGAGAATAAAGCATCCATTTGGCTGAGCTTCATGACCGAGAAGTTGGAAATGGGACAACTTCTGTGGTTATTATATCAGTTAAGTGATCCAGCAAATAATGGTGCATGGAAAGATAAAGACACTGGTCAACTTTCTATCAAATGTAAAGAGGGTGTTAACCCACAAGAGAATTCAAGCCAACAATTCTTGTTCGAAATGATGTATGTTTCTTCTAACTGTTTTTGCTCCTCGAAGTTGAGTTCAGTTTGAAATCTTAAGTTTGTATTGCGTCTCTGATATTCTTTAGTTCTTTTTAGTGCAGTACCTTGCCTTTCTATGTATAAATCTATGAAGGTGCCATCAACGCCTAACTTTGTTTAATTGGTTATTGATTTTTTGAGTATTGATTAAATTTATCTAGGGGATACAAATAGTTGTTAATGGATCTATAGAACATGAGTTTCATATGATATTGATATGCTTTTATTACAGAGAAGATTCCAATATTTACCATAAAACAACTAAACATTATGCTGGTTCCTTTAGTTAAACAAAATTTCTTTGTTTGATATTTTGCATCATCTTCTGGCTACATTAAACAATTAAATAGTTATCATGAAGAATTCAAAACTGTAAAAAGAACTGCCTGCCTTTTTACTTTTTATCTTAAAAGAAATTTTGTTATTCATGTAAGAGTATGTTTTTTTTTTTTTTTTTTTTTTTTTTTTTTTTTTTCCCTTTTGTTTTATCTATGTTGCTCATGTTTTGTATTCAAATTATTCTGTTCAAGTAACCATTGTGGTTTCATAGGAACATCACCATAATCAACAAATAAACTCCTGATAATAGTTGAAATTGTAGAAGGTATCTTGGGTATGCGGACCTATAAATACGATAAAAAGCCTTATTCGGGAGATCCAAATCCTTAAGAAAACATATGTCAATGCTTTGTTCGCCATGTCCTCATAATGTTAAGCCCTTGATCCTCCATTGAAGCTTGTTTTTATATCAAATATATCCTTGTTTGTGATAGCACCTTTGCAAGTTTAGTGCTTGAGAGAATGGTTTCCCTGATTTTTCTATGTTATATATGTTTTTTTTCTTGCTCTTTTTGGTTTTTATTCTACTTTCTACTACCATATGTCGTTTGCTTATCCTGGTTAGAAAAATCCTGCACTCTTGTTAGTTTTACTTTCATCTGAATTTTTTTGGAACTACACATCATCCATATAATTTTATTTAGTTGCTCCAATTTAGTGTACTAACATGCCACCTCAACTTAATGTTTCCAGAAGGATTTTTTAGCAAGAATGCCAACCCCTTGGAACATAAATTTAAATTGTTCTTCTGGTGAGTTGTGTTCCTTTTATATGATGACTTTGAGAAGCCTTTGAATCGTTGTTTTACTTTTACTGTTACCTCTTTAACTAGGCCTTAATTCTTTGGACAACTAGCCCTACTCATTATTTCCTTTCTATGAAAAAATTCCATATTGAGACTTTCCAATTCATTTTGCTTTTTTGTTTTCGTAGCCCCAAAAAATGTCACGACTAAAGAAAGAAAACTGTTGAGGTTTATCTTCTGCTTGGGAAGTTTCAGAGGCAGGGAAAAGCATTTCTGAGTAAATTGGATCATAACAAGAATTATTTTGTTCTAATCCAACACTTTTTCTTCTTCTTCTTCTTCTTTTTTTTTTTTAAGCCCAGTTGAATGGCTTTGAAGAACATTAAGAGTTTCGAGCACAACAAATGGCAGAAAAAAAAAAATAGAAATTCACTTGGTTGAGTTTATTTTTTAGTTTATTGTTGATAGGATTCACTTGGATTTGGCTTGTTCAACGTAGTTAGATTTTTGGAAAGATCATAAATCATAATGATGCACTATTTATAAATATCATTGAAAACTATTTGCGACGGTAATAAGATGGTCGCTAATGCATTGTAGGTATTTTTTTAAAATTTTTTTGCGACGGCAAAACATCAGTTGCCATAAGTAAGTTAGGCGGTCGCAAAAAGTATTTGTCACCCCCACATTCGCAACCCCCATTTGCTGTCTCATGGGCCGTCGCAAAAAGTCTTTTGAGATTGTATTTTAATTATTTGTGACGGTTTGTAACGGTCACAAAAAGTGTTCTTTTTAGTAGTGTGTGTAGTTATTGTAATTTATTTTTTGTGTCAATTTAATCATTGTAATTCTAATTGTATCAATTCTATTTTTGAATTTAATCTAATTTATAACCCCTCATTTAAAAATTGAACTAAAATCAAATGACAAAATAGTTAAAGTAATGGAGTTGGCATCCAATTTAAAATGACTCATTTCTTTTTGGATGGATTATTTTGCTATTGATTTCTATTTGATTGCTTAACAATACCAATTGGACTAAACTTGCCACAATATGAAAATTAAAAGTAAATTTGATATAACTGAAACTAAAGAAACATATTGACACAAGAGTTAAATTAGAGAATGAGATCCTCTGTTCCAAAATATTTATAATTACACTACCTAATTATTTTTAAATTTAAAATTAAATATATGTAAAATTATGCAACTGTATAATACACACAAAAATCAAGTGCATGTATAGTGTTCATTTTCCAACTTTAAGCAGTTTTGCATGTGCATGCAATGCCGTAATGCATTCTTCATAAAAGCATGTTTCTCAATATTTTCGTTTTGTGAAATTCTCACGTGACAGGAAGATTTAGAAATAAAAGATCTGACTCGAGTTTAATGACATGAAAGCACCATGATTTAATGCACATCTAAATTTGATAAGAAGAGAATAAAGAAATTAATAAAAAGTTTGTGTAAGATAAAGCAAAATACCAAAGCTGTTAGTCTCAGCAATGCAGAAGTCTTGCAAAGGACTACGTTCAAAGGAATGGGAGCAAAAACTGATCAGAGCTACCAAAGTCAATAACAGAGATTTGTTCTCCATCTTGAAAATGCCTTTTTTCAGTTTTTGTAACTAATAAAACTAAGAAACATTAGTGGTATGCACACAAATGCCGAACTTCGAGCTTGAGTGTGGAGATGTGAAAAGCAAACATGGGTTGAGCTCTATATATATAGGGAGAGTTGGATGATAAAGTTATTATTTTACTTGTCTTTAATTTTAATGATTTGCCGTCCTAGAAAATAGAAGAAATTTGCATAGGAACTCAACTTCCCCCATTGGCCACTTCTATTATTAGTAATAGTTGGTTTGGGATTCTTTATTCTTCTCTCCCGTGATACACGATTTTTTGCATTTAAAATCTTTATTTCGCGTATCCAATACACCATATTGACATGATAGTGTCTCGAAATTTTTGTTTCCCAAATTCCCACTATATTTGTCCGGTTGAGATTGTGTTAGATAGAGGGAAGCAGAAATTTTAGGTTGAGAGGATCTTCGTTTTTCTTGTTTTCCTTCCTCGATCCATTTGCATGGACAAAGGATATGATAGGAATTCTACATGTTTGGTTGCTGGATAAAAGAGGACGGATTAGACTAGTCATGTCCTTTTATTTCACATTTGGTTTTACAATTTGAAAATGGTATAACGTTCTAAGATAGGACACTATTCTTGTGAAGTATAATAAGTGGTATAGGATAAAAAAATTGTATGAAACAAAATAATTAAACATATAATAATTTCATTTAATGTCATCCCTCTTAAGCATAGGATAGGAAAATATAGGCTATTTTTCACAATCCTCTCGTCTTGTGGGACTCATTATCCCACCGCTTATCCCAAAAATAACTTTATTCTCTTTTTATTTTGTGTGCCAATTACGCGTGACCTTATGATGCACAACCACATAAATATAGATAATACAGTGATTAATTCTTTAATAAAAATAGTCAAATACACCTTGAAATTAAGTTAAACTTAGATCAAACAATAAAAATTATGATAAACGGCAATGAGATTACAAAAATTTCTGCTTTTTTTTTTTGAAAAAAAAAAAGGTCTTAAAAAAGTTGAAGAACATTTCTTGGGTTGAAGACAAGCTGGATCAGCTTTTTGTTGGACAATCTTCACTGTATTCCGAATAAATTAAGTTTGTGTATTTAACAGCAAACAAAATAAAGGAAAGGAGGGAGAATGTTTGATTACAAAAATCAAACTAGAAAATAAAATAAATAAATAAAAATAGATTTTTATTTTGTTACAAAAACAAAATCAAAATCTAATATTAATAAATAATAAACTAGAAAATAAATTAACAACTTACTTGATTAATTTCTTAAACAAATTTTTGATCAAGTCCAGTGTTCAACACTGTGTCCTTAAGACAGATTTGTCCTCTTCACAGTGCTTTCAGATTTGTGGACGTCGATCTCCCAGGATAAAATGATCAACAACGAATAACTGCAGCACTACAAATTATTCGCACAACGAACACACTTTGTGTATATACTCTTTCTCACTGAAAATTAATGCGGCAAAATGCAGAGATTAAAGGCAGCAAATAAGAATGAAAATTGGAGTGGGAAAACAAATGAGGGACTTGTCTTATTTATAGATGATTGGTGGCTGTTTGGTTTAAATTTAATAGGTACAAAACCTGTTTGAACAGGTATTGAATCTATTCGGGACAGATAAAACAGTTAAGGCACTATTTGGTTTGAAATTCAAACAGATATTGAATTTGTCTGGTTTTAATTCAAACAGATTGGAATCTGTTCCGGTGGAAAAACTAGACAGATTTTATTTCAAAAATAAAATGAATTTCAAATGTTTTTGGCCTAAAAAATAATTAGTATTGGGCATAACAAGCCCAACCCAATCTCACACTACGAACCCAGCCCAGTCGGACAGCACGTGCGGGTCCAATGGGTTTAGCCCAATTTGTCCATAACATCTCCCTTCTACAAACTTGGGGTGCCCCTTGGGGCCTTCCCTAACTTATAATCCCATGCTTTATAAACCCACTCAAGACTTGTCCACCAAATCAATATGGGACAAGTCTTAAACCAAACCTTTACGAAATTTTATCAAAAACACCATTTTCATGGAGCTCTCTTTGGCTTCAATTTTTCATTTACCCGATAATGATTTTGAGCAACCAAATATATCACGTGAATCACAATGCGGCATAGAAAGCATTACTACCTTGACCTGCAAAATTCGATGCATGGGTCCCACCTAAAAATTAGACAAAAGTTGAGGAAAAATTCTATTTTTTTCCAAAACTTTCCAAATCATTTCTAACATTTTTGAGTCAAAAGGCAGAGATGATCACTTTTGCTTAACTTATTGTTAGTTTTGCAATTGCTTTTGCATTCAATCTTTTTTATAATTCATCACTTAGAAATTTAGTATTAGTTGGTAGAATAAAAATATTTTGAAAGTGATTGTGCCTGAGTTAAATCTGATTTAAATATTTGTATTGTTCAGTTCTTTACAAATCCTCCAAATGGCAACAAAATTTTTTATTTTTAAATATATATATATATAATTTGTTTTTCTTTAACATTTTTCTTGTTGGAAATTTAAAAGAGTTACAATTTCAAAACATGAAGAAAAGCCCTTGGTACTTTTGCAAAACTGAAGCAGAATCCGAAATACAAAAATTTTTAGTGTAGTAAACCAAACAACACTGTTCTGAAAAAACAAAACAATATTTATAAATAATAGAAATAAGGATTGAAACTGGAAAAATTGAAATTGTATAACTTACAGAAAATATATTGTAGAATAGGAAAACAGATGAATGATTAAGGCTATCATTTGATGCTATATCCTTGAGACATAATTCATCCCTCACACTGGTACTTATGAATTTTCGAATGCCTATCACCTAAAATACATTGATCAATGCACACTGAAGAAGCACTTCTGTCGATGTGTTTAGTGAGCCAACTGAGTTGAGCTGATTAATAAGTTGTTCAAAATTTCATTGGATAATTTAGTAAGTTTTTATCAAATATATTTAAGTTTGGCTTATTTATTAGTCTAATTGAGTTGAGTTTGAGAAACTTAAATTTTTATAATGTTTATAAACTCATCAAATTATCAAGTAAAAAGTGTTCAAATTTAAATTGAAAATATGAAAGGTATAGGGCACTGGGCCATAAATTTAATTTTGAAACTTTGGGGCCAACAACTCCAAGCTTTAAGTTTTTAGGGTCATAAAAATAATAATAATTTAAAAGATCATATTATTTTAACCTATGTGTCCACTATTTTACCTATTTGTTCAGTGTCACCTATTATTTTTTTTATTCAAAAACTATTTAATTTGATTTTTAAAAAAAGATAAAATTAAGCCTTATATTTTTTTTGTATAAAAATACCAAATATCAACACTTGTCATTTGATAAAAGGATTTCTAAATTGAAAATATAATAGAATATCTAAAATCTTTTTCAATTAAAAACATAAATAGAATAGCTAAATAAATTAAAAATACAAAGTCTTACAAATTACTAAGGGTGCTCACAGTTTGGCTGTTTGGTCCAAAATTAAGCAAATTGGAAAAAATCAATTCGCAACTGTCCGCTGGTTATCACGCATCCATAAAAAATGTGACGGGTCAATTTGATTCGGTTCATTTAAATGGATCGAAATATTTGCTGAAGCTTTATTTAATATTGGCTAATATAATCTTTGTTTGGCATTGGCTTTTTTAGTCTCGTTTGGTTTGGTTTATTTAGTTTTGTTTTTATTTTTGTGAGAGAAAAAGTGTAATTATTATGGTTTGAATGTGACATTTTGTCTTATTGATTTATAGAGTCAATTTTGTCTTTTTATATATTTTTTAGCCAAAAATCTAAAACCAAACGAAACTATAGCCAACTTCTGTGTTGGGATTTTTTCAGCCTCATTTAGTTTGAATTTTTTGGCTTTTGTAAAAAAAAAGTGTAATAATTATAGATTGAATATGATATTTTTTTTATTAATTTATTTAACCAATTTTATTATTTTGTGTGCTTTTTTTAACCTAAAAATGATAGCCAAACCGAGTATCCTATCTTAAAAAATAAATAAATAAAAAATAATAATCTAACAAAGGGGGACGTAAGAAAATATTGACTTGACTTGTTATTTATTATTATTTTTTTTTTTAGAGAGTGAATGAGCCTTTTGAACTCCTCGATGGTAAAAACCCTTTGAACGCAACCATTTTGAAGTCAGTCTGTACCCAATTTGAACCATAGTTGCTTGAAAAAATTGTAAAAACACCATAGTTGGGACTGGAAGGTCCCCGATTGATTTCTCAGAAAAATGGCCGACCCACAAGAGGAGGGATTTTTCTCGTATTTATCTGACGATTTCAAGGAATATATGTACAAGGAACTCAACTGGTTGCCCGTATACTTTTCTACTTCTTTTTCAAAACATTTGTATGGAGGGGTTTTCTGGAGCCGAGAAGACGACGAACCCCAACGTCCTTCTACTCTCCCCGACGGCGGTGAGTTACTCCTATCTCTCTTTCTTTATTTATTATGATTATGATTATTATTTTTAGATTTGAATATTTATTTATTTATTTTATAGTTTAGTCGTTTCAAGTCAATTTAAATCAATAATGTTACCTTGTTTTGAAATCAATCCTCTTCTGAAATTTGTTTGTTTTTATCAGATATTTCCAACTTAAACAAGATCATCAGAGATTTGGTTTACGGAATTATGGACGGTGTCAATTGGGCTCCTTATCCGGTACTAGTTCAATTTTGGGCACCCATAACAACAAAAGAGGGCCGGTCTTTTCTTACAACTCGAAACCAACCTTTCTCTCTAGCATCATTTCTTTATGATCCACGCGGTATGGAAGGACTTTGTCGGTATAGGATGATCTGTATGGATTCTAAATTTGACATTGATTTGGATGGGGGGAACACTTGTGAACAACACCTTCCTGGCCGAGTGTTCAAGCATCAATTCCCCGAATCCACTCCTAATGTGGACTTTTACTCTATCACTGAGTATCCACAGCGTGACCATGCTCTACGTTGCCAAGTCCGAGAATCTGTCGCTTTCCCAGTCTTTGAATCTTCTACCCAAAGGCGTGTTGGCGTAATGGAAGTAGTGACACCAGTGAGAAACCTTGGATTAGGTTGTGACAGATATTTTTGGAACGAAGTATGTAAATATTTTGAGGTTAGTCCCCCACTCACTCACAAATTGGCATTTTCAATATCTTGTTAATATTGATTACTCATTACACTCTCTCTCTTAGAACATCTACACTGGTGTGGTGTGTTTGTTTGTGTAATAAGTTGGTGGGGGTTTGCCTGTTCAAAGAGAAAAACAATGCTTTAACGCAAGTGTTAAACACTCTGTTAAATTTGTCATGTGTTTGTTAACTATGCTCGAGGGGTTACCACACAAAAGAGTAAACCACATTCTCATTTTTCTAGATCATAAGTGTTTTAAAACACTCATGTTTGGATGGCAACAACAATTCAATGACGCATAATAAGAATCTTATGTCAAGTCTCTTTCATTTCGTTGTTTGAATGTGTTCTAAAATGAGAGTGCAATTCCTAGTTCGGTTCCCAAACTGGAATGACATTACTACACTAAGGTTGTGTTTTGTTGGTTGGAATAATTGTAGGCTTGAATAGAATGTCTAGTAATCTTTGGCTTTCCAATAAAATGACCATTCTCCTAAATTGGAGAATATGGTGATTTCATTTCCAAATTTCCAATGTATATTCTTTCCTTTTTATTGAACCAAACATGATAACAGATACTACGATGGACTGAATTTTTTCCATTATAAAGTTTTTTATATGCGTCCTTTTATTTGCAAAATATTATTCTACATTTCAAAGTTTATGAGATTCCTCAGTTGCATCTTTCCATTCCCTGCAGAAGTTTGGTCTGAAATGTTCGCTTGTATTTGATCACGAGGCCATGGAATTAGTAAGTGGCAAACTATAATGCAATGTCAAACTTGGTTTTTTTATTTTTCTTAAATTAATAGGGTGAGGAATATTTGCTCACTAATATCTAGATGTGACAATACTTTCAAACTAGGATGTCGACAAAAATGAAGCTCATAAAGTTGCCTTCGATGAAATCAAGAACATGTTGGAATGGGTATGTGATGTTCATGATGTACCTTTTGCTCAGGCATGGGTCCCATGCAAGATGGGTTGCCCATGCAGGGCTCTGGTTGATGGTGGCATCCTTCATGCAAGTTGTTGTTACAAGAAAGTTGACTATGGTGAAGATGAAGATGAAGATGAAGATGAAGATGACTATGACTATGATGAAGATGACTATGGTGAATATGATGAAGATGACTATGGTGAATATGATGATTTTCGTCATGTCAGTTCTCTGTCTCACTTAAAGAAGGGGGTGGGGGTTGTTGGGAGAGCACTTTTGTCCACTAATATGGTATTCTGCAGGGATGTAACTCAACTTAGCCTAACTGAGTACCCATTGGCACACTATGCACGAGAGGCTGGATTAAGCGGTTGCTTCGCAATATGCTTGGAGAGCAATTGCACTGGAAATGATGTTTACGTGCTAGAGTTTTTTATGCCGATGAGCAACAATGCCAGTGAAAACCCACATACCTTATTAAGGGAAATATTGGAAACAATGAGGAAAAAATTGTCTTGTTTTAGGGTTGCTTCTAGAGAAGAACTTGGGGAAGAATTACATATTGAAGAAATTAGTATTCAAAATGATGAGAAACTTGATCCTGTTCAAATCCCCCAAACCACTATATCTTTGCCTCAGCTGGAACTCTCACAAAGTGAAGTTGAGGTAATGCAAGTGGATTCATCAGATCAACAATTAGTGAATGCCATAAATACTGGAAGCAATGCTGGCGGTACAGAACATAACAACTTTGCTATTACTTTTACGCAAGAGAAAAGCACAGTAAAAGTGTCAAAAAGAAAAGGCAACAAATCTGGAGGCACAGTAAAGGCGTCAAAAAGAGAAGGCAACAATAACGGAGTTAAAATTAAAATTCCGCTAGAGGATATCCTACAAAATTCAGCATTGAGCCTTGAGAATGCTGCAAAAAACCTCAAAGGTATGCTTGCACTTTCTTAAATTAAAATGTAATGTTACTTATGATGTCAGTAGTTATTCCAACTAGATGGACTCTTCTGATGGAGAATATATATTGAGCTTTTTGCAGAAACAAATAGATAGTAAGTTCTCTTATTTTGATTTTTCCTTTCGCAGTTAGCAAATCTACATTGAAGCGTGTATGTAGGCCTTATGGTGTAGAGAGGTGGCCACCTCGCATAAACGAGGTTGGTTGCTCTCAACTCGATGAATCTGCCCCATGTGTTAATTCTGATCATCTACCTTTTACTCAGTCCTTGGCTACTATTGTTCACACCGAGCCACATGATACAGCGATGCAAGATGCGAATATTGTGACTATAAAAGCAAAATATGGAGAAGGTATTACAATCAAATTTCATCTGTCTTTGTCATCAAGTTTCCTACAGTTGCAGCAAGAAGTGGCTAAAAGGCTAGACTTAAAGGCTGGAACTTATTATGTCAAGTACGAAGATGAGGACGGTGAGTTGATTTTAATAGGTTGCGATGAGGACTTGCAAGATTATATGCAGGATTCTAGATCGCTGGGTAGAAGTTCTATTGTGGTATTGCTTGAGCAAAAGTTGCCAATTACTGATCATAAAAAATAAAAAATAAAAAATAAAAAAGTTGCTAATTACCCACGGAACAACTTGAATCTTGCTAAATAAGCACTTCTTGTTAAATTGGCTTAACTTTACCTAGTGGGTGTTTAGGAAGTAGTTATTTTAGTACGGTATTTTGACTATTTTAGTATGTTAAAATTTTTGTATTTGGAAAGATAGTTAGATTTTTTTGTAATTGGATGTGATGTTAGTGAGAGAAAAAGTGAAATGATTATAGATTTGATGTGACATTTTATCTTATTGACTATGTTAACCTATTTTGTCATTTTGTAGATTTTAAACCAAAAAACCAAAAAAAAACTTTGCCAAACACCCCTAATGTAGGTAGTTATCGCGGTATTTCTTTATTCATTTGCAAATTTACTTGAAGATATGCATTTATCCCATTGGTTATTACTCTCCTAAGGGGGTTTGTTTTTTTCTCCCAATGATTTGGTGGTAATGTTTCCCCAAAGATCAGAACTAACATTTTAAAATTTGGGTAAATTATAAATACACATTTTGATATTTGTTTAAAATACGAATTGTTTCTTGTGATTTAGAAAATTACAAATATTTTTTTGTCAGAATTTTTTATTTAACAGAATTAATTGAAAAGGTGAAATTTTTAACTGTTCACATATACAATAATAAAATTATCTGAATTATTAATTGAAATAAAATTTTAACATTATTAAAAATTGTTAATTAACTTAATAATTTATTAATAAAAAGACTTATTTGTTATGAAATTAGAAATCTTAAGAAACATAATGTAATTTTTAAAATTGCAAGGAATAATTTGTAATTTAAATAAATCTTAAGAGATGTATTTATAATTTATCTTTAAAATTTGTTTATTTTTATTTTGACTAAGGTTTGTCTCCAATCCACGTGTGCAATCCAAGTTAGGGGTGAGCACAAGGTTAGTGACCCAACCAACTCAACACTGACCTTATTAAAAGGAAAAAAAAGTGTAATGATGTCAAAATTATAGAATTTGTTATATATATATATTTTAAGCTTAAGAAAAGTTAGTGTAATTTACTCATTATAATATGATATAGGGTAAATTCTAAAGGGTTGGCTTAGTGGGTGCAACTTAAGACTTAGGAATATGTTCTTTTTAAGTCTCAAATTCAACTCTTATTAAGAGCAATTCGTTCTTTGGAGCCACGCTTGCGAACTCTGTCTGAGATTTATTTGATCTACGTAAAGGGGACGCTTTGCGTGGGTAAGTTAGTCTGGATATTTGGTCCCAAAAAAATATAGAATAAAGTATTAATGGTAAGCTAGTCTAGATATTTGAAGTTAGCCTGGATATTTGGTCATAAAAAAAAAATGGTATAAAGTATTAGTCGTAAGTTAGCCGAGATATTTGGTCATAAAAAAAAGGATATAGAATATTAGTTGAGGGGAAAAAAATGGTATAGAGTATTTTTCTTTGTTAAATAAAGAGGGAAAAAAAAAAGTGTGGTATTGTACACACTAATATGTACAAAAATTCATACATAATGAATTAGTAAAAGTGTGCCCTTAAAAAGACTCATTAAAATTATTTATAATTTTTTTAAAATGCCACTATGATTTTTATGTATGAATTTTTTTTATTTATAAATCATCTATCTATATATTATTATAATTATAAAATATTGTCATCCCATTAAGATTGAAAATTGTAATTCTTTTTTCTTATTTTTTTTATTTTTTTAATTTTTATTAATACGTGTCACAATATGATTGGTCTATAAATTAATTTTATATTCTTAAAATAAAATTTCAAAATTGAATTCTTACTTAATTAATGTTACTATAATTGGAATGTGATCAATATTCATTCCTTAAATCATGCATCTTTTATTAAATTATAAATAAAATTTCAAATTTAAATTCTTCTTCAAATTATATTATTATAATTAGAATAAGATCAATATTCACATGTGTCATAATATTATTGGTCTAAATATAATTTGTTTTAAAAATACGTGTTCAAATTATGAATCGCTATTAAAAAAATTTACTTTTATTTATTTTCTTTTTTAGTTTTAAATTTTATAAATATATATACATATATATATATATCCTTCTAAACTATAAGGATTTGAACAATAATATTTTTTAATAAATTTTTCTTTTAATAAAAGACAAAAAATATTAAGAAAATGAATGACTTTTTTAGTATTTGCCAAACATGATGGATTTTGTTAAATTTTTTTATCTCAATCGTCAATTAAGCAAATTAAAAAAATATTAAAATATATTTGGCTTTAAATAGCTAAGAAGTGACTTTTTGCTAAAATAAAATAGAAATAAATGTTATTTTTTTTGTTAAAAGTGATTTTTGGTGAAATTTATTTATTTTTTATAATAAAAAAATGGGGGTTACATGTGATAATTTATAATTCATTTAGACTTTTTTAGCACTTGCCAAATATGGTGGATCCTGCTAATTTTTTTTTTAATCTCAATTGTCAATTAGACAAATTAAACTGAAAAAAATAAAAATATTTTTGGCTCAAATTGCTAAAAAGTAACTTTAGCTAAAACAAATTAGAAAAAAAAATGTTTAAAAAAAAAATTTTAAGTGATGATTCGTTAAACCTTTTTTTAATTAAAAAAAAGTTATAGGTGATAATTTACTGTTCATCTAGAATTATTTTTAGATTTTATGAGAATATTATATTAAATTTTCTTCTTACGCTTTTTTTTTATTTTGTTTAAATACTTTTATTTTGTAAGAAATTTATTTTTATTCTATTTAATATTTTATTGTAATTTTTAAATTAAAAAAATTTCTGAAAAATCATATTTAAATTATTTTGTGCCATTATAAAAAGTAATTTTTTTTAATATCAACTCATTTTTTTAAATATTTTCAAGAAAATTTCTGTTAGAAAATCTTAAATGTATTGCTTTAGCTTTTGTTCATTAATATTAAAATTTTAATTAATTTTATTTATTATTTAAAAAATAATTAGTAAATAATTTTATATATTTATATATATAATTTTGTTTTGGTTGCTCAAGTTATTTGGTATCTCTGCCCAAGCCTATTCAAATTTAATTTAAATTTTTTAATTTCTGCATAGGTTCTCACTTAATTAAAAATTAGGTTATTCTAGCAAAGGGGTTGAAAGTTACATGATTGAATTTGTGACAAATTAAAAATTAATAAATAAATTATGATAAATTTGTGGAACTTAAATTGTAAATTTCAATATTCTTTGTTTTCATAATTTGCATACAAAAATTTAACTATTTATATTATTTTGTATAAAAATATATTATTAATTTTAGGAAAAATTAGTCTAATATCCCTCTCCAACTTTTGGTTGTAAAAGAGGTCCACAATATTTTTTTTTTTGTAACTTAAGGTCCCTCGCCCATTTCTTCGCACTAATCCACTCAACTCTCTCTCTGCAATTTAACTCTCTCATGTAGATGTAAGCACGGAGATAATCAACCAAAGCTTCGGCGAGGAGTCCTTTGAGCTCATTGAGCGCTTCAAGTCTAGATTGCATGTAGTGGAGACCGACGGGGTTCAGCTTCAGAACTAGGGTTCCTTCGATCAAGGGATCCGATTGCTTCTCCATGAACTTCACCAGAGATTCGAGGTAACGATCTCCAATCACAACCGCCATTTTAATGGCCAAAATTAAGATTTATAGAAGGATAAAAATATGTATCCAAAACATAATTCTGAGAGTAAGAATGAGAGAGAAAATTTTGTGGATATGAATTAGGGTTTTGGTGAGAAAGAAATGTAGAGTGATAATTTCAAGAAGAAAATGGGGGTTTGGAGGGGGATTGGAAAGGGAAAAAGGGCCATGGCTTCTCTGCAAATGGACAGAGAGAGAGAAAGAGACGTTTTAAGATGGTGAGTGGGCGTTAATGATTAAGGGAAACCCTATTGGTCAAAACACAAAGAAAATTGTGAGTAAACCAAACAAATTTCAAATTAAAAAAAAATTTAAAACACAAAGAAAATTTCAAAACACAGAATTTCTCTGTGTTTTGAAATTGTTTGAAATTTCTCTATATCGAGGCAGAAATTTCTCTGAGTCGGGCTGAAATTTCTCTGAATTGAATTTTTTTTTGTGAAAATGTTGAAGGACCCTCAACTACTATGAAATATTATATGTCTTTTATCTTATAAAATTTTAATATCAGAGACTTTTAAAAAAAAATTCCCTTAATTTTTTTACATGTCATACATAGCACAGCTTACCACTAGTTTTCTAAAGAGAAAAAGAAAAATTTATAATTGTGCAGGTTCTTGCCGAGGCTGAATCTCCAAAGTCCAAACCAAATAAAGTCAATTACGAATACAACTAATGAGATTTGTTTAAAATATAAATTATTTCTTGTAATTTTAAAATTATAAATATCCCTTTATTTATATTTTTTTATTTAACAAAATTAACAAAAAATTAAAATTGTAAACTATTTTTTTATACAACAATAAAAGTGCTAAAATTGTTAATTGAAATATATTTTTAATATCAATTAAAACAGTTAATTAACTTGATTTGAAATTGAAAGGGACAAAATGTAATTTTAAGCAAATATCAACTAAAGAATTACGGGAAATTCTACTTACACAACAAAAAATTCTCATTACATTTAATTTCTCATTACACAATACAAAAAATCCAATTCTCTCATTACAAACATTATAATATCGATCATAACCTCCATCCTTACACCCCAACCATCAAACCCTAACTCTACTCCACCCCTACTACCACCTCTAACAGCCACAAGCTTCAAACCTTAACTCCTCTACCTTTACTCTCACTTCCACCTCCACTTTTGAACATTGCCCTACAACCTCTGACTGCACTGACGACGAGTTGGTTGTCGAGGGCTTGAGCTTGACGGAGAGTATTGTAGTGACCATAGTGCATCATATCGAAACAACCATCCATGTAAACACGAATATGTCTGTTCTTCTTCTTCATCTTCCATTTTCCTATAGGGAAAGTGAAATACATGCCTAGAGCAGAGACTCCGAGAACCACATGTGACACCTAAGTTTTTCCCTCCGCTCGAGCGAAGCTTTTCTCGCTCGAGCGTAGATCTTTAGCTCCCAGTAAATGGCAATTTTGCATGTGGGCTACTCGAGCGAAGGAGTTGTCGTTCGAGCGTAGATTTCACACTCTCAGTAGTATCACTGTATCTCAGTGAAACTCTACAAAACTTCTTCCACTCGAGCGAAGGAAGCTGCGCTCGAGCGAGATCACTTATTCGTGCCTTACGCTTGAGCGACAGGACTTTCGCTCGAGCAAACTGTCGGGGACAACAGATTTTAAATAGGAACTTCAAGTCATTTTCTTTACACTTTCTCTTCCTCTCACCCTTAAACTCACTTTTTTCTCCAAACCCTAGCTCACAAAACCATAGATTTCCTCAATCTTGGTTCGAGATCCATCCAAGATTCCTCAAGATTAGTTGAAAGAAGACCTAGATCGTCACTTTTACCGATTATTTCGCTTGATCTTCAGAGTACAAGTGTGTATTGCAGCCCTAGCATACTAACTCGAGGCAGGGGTGTTTTTAACTCTTTATATCTTCTATTTGAGTAGCTTATGTGGTATTTTTCGCGAGTCATTTATATGTGTATATATATACGTATGTTTTGATTTGAGCTTGTTGACTAAGATTGTGATCAATGAGGGTGAAAGTTTGTGATTGTTGAAGGAATTAAACTTATTATGATGGAATATCATTGTTTATGATGGATAATTAACTCAATTTCATAAAGGAGAGAAAAACCTCAATTTTGCTCAAACCCTAGTTTTCAAATTTAATTTATAAAAAGGGGTTTTGCTCAATTGATTTCTCAAACATGAAACCGAGTGTAATTACTTGACTTTGAGATTGAAATGTAAGATTGGAGGTTCCTTCTTAATGTAAACCTTGAGAAGAAGATGATGATTGCTTGATGATAGATCCTTCAATTGTGAAATATGAAGAGGTGGATTATTATGAATTAATATCATCTTAGGAAAATAATGCATTGTTTATAAATTCATGCATCATATTCATTATTCATTTCTTTTTGGTTCTACTTTTGTGTAAACGGTTGAAAGTTGGAAGAGGGTAAATAGTCTATGAGTCCAGGTAGTGAGTCGGGTTGGATTTGAGTTGTGTATTGTATTTGGTACCCGCGCAGGGAGTCAAGGTGCCCAATTGTCCAGTCTGCCCATATCGCCAGCCGAATGTGGGAAAAGGTTTTGGGGTGTCCACGAGCCCGCCGTTTCTGGAGTCGGAAAATGTGGAAAATGGATGGTTTTTGGTGTCCATGTCCCCATCGTTTACAGAGCTGGCAAATGTAGAAGGTTGTGATGTTTTGGGTGCCCATCGCCCTACCGTTTCTAGAGTTGGCAAATGTGAGATTATTTTCTATATATGACTATAATAATATATTTATGTTTGATTTTGGGCTCTTACCTGTGGATGTCATGGCTGAGCTACTATCTATTCAGAATGTGGGAAAGATGAGACATGTACAATACATTGCATCATAACAATAGCATACTCCGGCATTGTTTTACCTTTTTTTCATACATTCCCATAAACGGCATTGCATGATGCATAATTTTTTTCAAATGATTATATAATTTGTTAAATGCATCACCTACTGAGCTTATGCTCACCCCAAAAACTAACAATTTTCAGGAATTGAGGACGAGACACCTCTCAAGCGATGATGCCAATAGAGCTAGCATGTTTTGTTGAAGTTTTCTTGGGGACGTGGTTATGATGATTGTATTTTTTTTGAAATTGATTTTTGTGACCTAACATTGGGTAAAGCATTGTGATAAGAAAGATGCCTTTTTGGAGTACTAGTGTTAATTTCTTACCTCTTTTCTTTGAACTGTTTTAAATGTTTTGAGGAATATAATGGAACAATTATGTAAACTTTCATTTTGGGAATAGTTCAAAAGGAAAGAAAGCTATGAGTAAATGGTTCTATTGTTTTATTTTGCCTAGATCTTGTATGTTGATATTACTTGGAAGTGCAATTATATGAAAAGGGTCTTTTAGGGCGTCACAATTTGGTATCAGAGCGAACCGGGTCGAATACCTGAAGCTTGTGGGAAGCGGCTTTGCCGCATAGGGCTATTACGTTAGATAGGGGAAATAATGGATTGTTTTGTGTGTCTTAAATTGATTTCTTTGATTGTGTAAGTATGGATTGAACTCTTAGGACACGACTTGCGTTCATTGCAATCATTGAAATCCTTTTTGGAAAGGCACCTGATTAATGCTTTTTTCCACTAGGAAATCTCTGAGTGCCATGGAACTAGTTAAAGTCCTGGGGAAGTAACTCATGTGTGCACTATGTGTTTATGTGAGTATGTGGTGTGCCTTATGTGATTTAATTGCCCAATGGTGCATTTAACTGGTGCGTGTAATATGAGACTTAGCATCTATCGTGTGTGGATTGAGAGTTAAATTCTTTTCCTTGTTCTCATATAGGATGTCAGGACGAGGAAAATGGGGTCGAGGTAGACCTCGTAGAGATCGCCGGGCTACACCAGCACATCAAGATCTCCCTCCCCAAGAAGAAGGGGTAGGGCAGAATGACGCGGCCGTTCTGCCGGCCCAAGATGCAATGAGGGTATTAGCCCGAGAGATGGCAGGCGTCCTCCGCGAATCCATGGAAATCCTTCGAGCCGAGCAAGCGGCAAGGACAATCGAAGGGGAAACCCGAGTCTCTTTCTTGAAGAAAGAATTCTTCCGCTCTAACCCTGCGGAGTATAGTGGCGAGCCTAATCCTGCGAAGGTGGATAAATGGTTAGAGCAAATTGTTAAATCATTTGAGATTTTAGATATCAATGATGGGGAGCTTAGGGTGGCCTTGGCGACGTATCAATTGAAAGGAGAGGTCGGTCAATGGTGGAAGACAGCAGAGTGGAGCATACTTGGAAGGCGTTCATTCATGCCTTTCAAGAGATGTTTTTGCCTCTTACGGCCAGGGAAAGGTTGAGGAAACAATTCGAAGAGTTGCGGCAACTAGACACACCAATGGCAGAATTTGAAGCTATGTTCACTAGTTTGGCACGTTTTGTGCCTAATCTCGTAGCTACTAAAGAACGTCGGTGTTTCAAATTTGAGAAGAGGTTAAGGCCTTAAATACTAATACAGGTGATGGGTCATGTTTATCGGGAGTATGATAAGCTAGTAGAAGCTGCGGCGCATGTGGAGATTATGATGGAGACTAAGGAAGCAAGGCAAAGGCATAAGAGGCTGAACTCTGTCGAATCAAAAGGCAATTATGGATCTTCCAAGAAATCGAAGAGTTTCTTTTCTTCATCTTCTCAGTCCATGCCCCAACTAACCAAGTCATCAGGATCCGTTTCTATGAGAAGTTCGGGAAGTGCGGGCCCCAGCCGTGTCACTTGTTTTCGATGTGGCCAGCAGGGCCACAAGGCTTCAAATTGTAATCAGAATCTTAGTCGTCAACAACAAGCTCATTCTCAAAGTCCAGCCCCAAGGAAGGGGCCAATCGCCTGCATACTACTATTGCGGACAATCGGGTCACATTAAAAGGTCCTACCCACAACTGTTTGGAAAGAGGAACACTTCTGGGTCCTGAAATTCTGGGAGTTATCAGTTAGGCCAAGGTTAGAGACAGAGGTACTAGCCAGTTCAATCATACCTATGTATCCACATGTCAATTATTTGTCCACCTAATCTACCGATCTATCCGTGTCACTACCACTACTATCACTCCTCGTCGGCAGTCGACACTAGCTACTTCCATTGACTTTTCCAACGTTGGTGATTTTTTCGGTGATTAATAGTTTAACAGTGATCTTGTGTCAATGAGAAAAAATAAATAAATTATTCTTTAAAATAATAAATTATTATTTTCATAAAATAATTTCATTAATTATATATCCTTACAACTAAAATACAACAATTTCTTGAATGCAATGTTAGAATTAAATTACTCAACAAATTTTCCAAAGGCATACTACTTTGTCAAAACTTGAAACTGCAAGGCAATAATTATTCCATATGAAAGCAAACTATAATACTACTTTTTTCAAAATTCATCAATTATAACTGTAACTAAAAAAATAAAATTCAGTTATAAGAAGGACCCACTACTCATTTTTTTTTTATCAAAATTGTGGAGCCGAAAAATTTTGAGAACTATTCTAAATATGTTTTTTCTAAAGTATATAGAATTTTTGTTTGGATAATGGCATAGAAATTGAACAATTTAAAAGTTGACAACAATGGGTTCTCTTCTTCAATTATTACCAACAAATAATAATTCAGTGAAAGGTGACACGTCTGATTGGTAAGTCAATTTGGTATAAAAATTTAATCATCACAGCATTGCTCTGAAGAGAAAAAAATAAATAAAATTGAATGAACAAAAACACCATTCCAAATCTAATCACATTATTTGTTTGGAAACTATGTTTGAATGACAAAAATATCAAAAATTACATTTCTACTAATGAGATTATTGTGTCCTTGTGATTCATGCATTTGGTTTAATTATGGATTGTCTAATAATATTATAAGTTCATTTAGAGTAATGTGGATTGTCTATTAATATTATAAGTTCATTTAGAGTAATGTGAAGTTTTTGTATGTAAATTATTTTCTAAACTTTCACCCCAATAAAAATATATGAAAAGAGGGAAAGGAACATGAATCATGAAAATATACAAATGCAATATCCAATAAGTTAATTGCGAGCCCTTACAACAAATAAATGGAAATACAAATTTTGTTATCAATAACAATCTTGCTCGGAACACATCATTTTTTATCATATTTTCTGGCGTCTACTCATAATTGAAGCAAAACTCACATTGTATAATTGTGTAAATTTCACTCCTGTTATGAATAGACAATTAAAAATATGATTAAAAATAGTGTGCCTCCAAACTTATTCTATCACACACAAAAACACAATGAATTTCTTCATCATACCATGAACGTAAAAAGATAAACCCTAGTGGACACGTGAAAATCACAAAGTACTTTTAATGAAATTTCATCCTCCTCCCACTCCTTCTTTCATCACCTACATCCCTCCCTGAATTGCATCAACCACCATCATATTAACTTGAAATGTCTTGGCAAGAACATCGCCAGAAATCATTGGCTTTGATCGAAAAACAGCATTAGCCACTGTGATAACACCAGGGTTCTGGCTGCTTAACCCAGCAATTGCGATAGCACTTCCATACCCAACATTCCTTTCATAATGAATGAGTCCTATTGGGAAAACAAACACATCACCTTTCTGAAGAACTTTACTAATAAAACGGTTTTCAAGGTTGGAAGTAACAAAGCCGACCTCGAGGGTGCCTTCGAGGACGGTGAAGATTTCAGTGGCACGAGGGTGGATGTGAGGAGGGTTAAGGCCCTACGGAGCATAGTCGATGCGGACCATGGAGATGCCGAGGGTGTTGAGCCCTGGAATTTGGGCTACAGTGGCTGGGGTGATGGCTGAGCCCAGTGGGTTTGATGTCTTGCCTGGTAGGTTGAGGCCCGTTAAGGAGAAATCTGATGCTTGAGCCATCATGGGGTTTCTGCATACGAAGCCATTGACTCTAACTGTGACACATGAACCAAAAACAAGTAAGAACAACACCATAGCAAATAATATATAATCAATAATAAAACAAAGGGACTAGGATTCTCTGTCCAAAAAGTTTCAAAAAATTCATATCTCCTGTTTTCTGGAATGATTATTTTATTTAAATTATAATATAAAAGTCCAATGAATATAATTCTATTTGGTGCACTTTATGAGACTATTTATTTATTTAAGTATTTGGTTCAGAATAGTGTAATTTTTATTTACAGTTTATGAGTCAAAAATAACTTTTCAATTATATATCGTAATGGGTATAGCTAGCACAAAATCAAGTGAATGTATAATACTTATTATTATTTATTTAATATTTTTTTTAATGAAAGTCAAACCCAATGATTACCACCATATAGTCATTTTTAAAAAAAAAAAACTTCGAGCAGGTGAATGTATAATACTTATTATTATTTATTTACTATTTTTTTTAATGAAGGTCAAACCCAATGATTAACACCATATACTTATTGTCTTTGACCGAGTTTAATGGCATCAAAGCACGATGATTTAATGCACATCTAAATTTTGGTATGAGGATAACAAAGAACTTCAAAGTGGTGAGATATTAAGTGGTGTGAGATCATCTGTCTCACTTCTTGTATTGTTCTGTGTTTCATATTTTTCTTTATCATTGATTTTTGTGACATAATAATATGAGATAAACACAAGACAAATATATGAGACAATGAGTGAGACAGATGATACGATGCTACAATGAAATTAAAGAAAAGCTTTGAGTAAGACAGCAATATACCAGAGCTATCAATGTCTGCAACACAGAAGTCCTGCAAAGGGCTAGGTTCAAAGGAATGGACAAGAGAGCAAAAACTGATCAGAGCTACCAAAGTCAATAACAAAGATTTGATTTCCATCTTGAAAAGCCCTTTTTCAGTTTTTGTAACTAATGAAACTAACAAATATTAGTAGATAAAGAGGAAGAAGATGAAATGGATGCACACAAATGCAAAAGTTAGAGCTTGAGGAGTGTGGAGATGTGAAAAACAAACATGAGTTGAGCTCTATATATATATGGAGAGAGAGAGTTATTAATTTATTTCTATTTGATTTTAATGATTGCCGTCCAAGAAAACCAGAAGAAATCTGCATAGGTACTAAACTTCCCCAATTAGCTACTTTTAGTTGGTTTAGGAATCTCTACACAATTCTTTGTACTCAAAATTTCGGTTTCATGTACTCAATACATTCTATTTACATGACCGTGTCTCGATTTTTTTTTTCTCTTCAAAATTCCCACTATATTGTCTGGTTGGGAGGATCTTTGTCTGTCACATCCCTTCCTCTGTCAATGTTCATGGTACAAAGGATGGGATAAGGGTTCATGCACATTTGGTTGCTAGATAAAAGAGAGAATTGGACGAGTTCTTCATTGTATTGGATTCATTTATTCCATATTTGGTTGTACATTTTGATAATAGGATAGTGTGTCACGATATGATACTCTATCCTTTTGAAATAGGATAACTCAATTCCATAAGGAGTGATAAAATGTACTAATTAACCGTATACTAATGTCATCCAAACTCGTCCTTCTCAAACATGAGATATGAAAATATGTATTATCATTCACATTACTCTATTGTTTTGTGGGACTTATTATCCCACACTACCTATTTCAAATCCTCTCCTTATCTTGTGTGCCAACCAAAAGCGACATTTCAATTTATAGCTAACCACATGAATACAGATAATATGGTGATTAACATTTTAATAAAAATAGCCAAATACACCCTGAAATTAAGTTAAACTTAGATCAAACAATAAAAATTAAGATAAACGGCAATGAGATTACAAAAAATTCTGCAAATTTTTTTTTTCTTTTAAAAAAAAAAGTCTTTTAAAAGTTGAAGAACATTTCTTGGGTTGAAGACAAGCTGGCTCAATTTTTTAGTCAAAACACTGATATGATCACCTTTGCTTAACTTATTATTAGTTTTGCAACCACTTTTGCATTCAGTCTTTTCCATAATTCATCACATTGAAAATTGTCAAATTTTAAAAAATAAAAAAAACTATAAAATATATTTAATAGCTTTAAAATAAAACAAAAGAAAGCTATAATATCTATACATCAAGTCTGTAGAATGGAGCAAGGCAGGTGCAACCTCATGTTCCTTATTTATACTTCTCAACATTGAACATAAATTCAGACTAAAGCAAGCTTTGAGCAGAATTTTAGAGTTTTGTACTCATAATTTGCTACTTTTAAGCATGATTCTTATCTAAATTCAATCTGAAAAGTGTGACTTTTAACCATTATTGTAGTAGTGACTCTATTGAAATGTTTTATACATATGGATATCCTATGCTATCTGTGTTTGGAAAAGTATATAAATGACATCCTTAGTTAGTCCCATGTACTAGGGGACAACAAACTTACTAATACCTAATAAGAATGAGATCTTCTTTGCCTCATGTGTGTGTAGTATTGGGTTGTCATGCCCATCATTTATTCAATCTCATAGTGATATAGTTGTATAGTAGAGTAGGTTATATACACAAAAACAGAGTTCTAGCCATGGCTACATCCTTTTGGAGTTGTATTAAAAAAAAAAATTAAGAACGAAATTCTAAAGCCAACAACATTTTCATGAAAACCATGAAGAGTGTGACACCTCTCATGCCACCTAACAACCAAACTAAACAATAATGGATTGAAGCAACCCAATTAGAGGCATAACCACAACAAACAACCATGGTCTAAACCAACCCAAAGAGGCACAACCTCCACCAATGTGAAAAATGATTAGCAAATACACTATGGTGGTATCCTAAGATTTCATTTTCCTGATGTTCTCAATATTAGTTTTGATACATATCTTTGCTAATATTAAAATAAAAAAAATAAAAAATGGCAACTAAATTATTATATATACATGGAATTTAATTAAAAATAATCTCTCTTTATCTCATTTCTTTCTACTATCATTATACTATTTAGCTTCTAATGAATTCAGGCACATTCTTAAGTTGAAAACAATTACAAGTAATCTCACTTTTTCTGACTTAAATAAGCTAAAAAAAATCAAATAATCTAGAATCTAGAATTGCAATCAAACACCATCAATTGACCTTTTTTTAATCCAATAATCACACTAAACCCAAAGATTTGTTTATATAAAAAAAAAAAAACAAAACAAAATTCAAAACCATTAAGAAATGAATTGAACAAATACAAATTCTATTAAGAGAGTGGAATTGAACAAATACAAATTCTATTATATATTAAAATTAAGAATTCTATTAATACAAATTCTTTTAATCAATTGGGCTCTACCAGCATACGACAACACTTTATTAGCCCACAATTGAATCCTGTTAGTAATCCTAGCAACCAATTGATCAGAATCTATTTTACACAACTTAGTAGAGACAAGAGGCCCAAATACCTCATAGGAAGCTTCCCCTCTTTAAAATCCATAATAGAAAGCAACTCACCTCTCAAGTGACAGTCCATATTCCAGCAAAGAACATACGACTCTTAAGATGAAAAATCTTATGGGACTCTATTTATGAAAAATCTTATTCATTCATATACATTTTGTGTCAAATTCCACAAAATTGATATCTGTGTTGCAAATTTATTCATAATTATATACGCGCATGACTAAAAGGAAGATAGATATCTAGAGGAAGCAATCAAAGCTTTATTTTTGATACAATCTGAAATCTAATTCCAATGAGATGCAAAAAATGTAGACCAACTAAACTAACCTGAGCTGATCAAGAAACAAATGATGCCATATTACTGTCGTGGCCATCAAAAATCAACCAGCCCTTGGAATTGATCTTGAACCCCAACAAATTAGGGCCTTCTAGATGACTATTTAAACCCTTTATCAATCATTATTTGTTTTAAAATTTTAGCTGATAAAGCAGAGAACTCATCATTGGTTGTGAGAGTGGATTGCCATATATAGAACTCATCATCTGATCGCCATATATAGAACTCATCGAGGGTTTGAATTGGGGTTTCGGTTTAGGAGGGTTTTAATTAGGGTTTGGGAGGGTTTCAAAGGGTAGATCGAGATGGAGAGAGATGGTGAGGCAGAGATTGAGAGCGAAGGTGAGGCAGAGATGGAGAGAGGGTGAGATAGAGATGGAGCACTCCAACTGGGACTGATCTTTGCCGGATGTCGGAGGTGAGGGTTTGGCCAGAAAGAGGGTCGGGGTTAGAGAAGCAGGCGGTGGAGAATCTAGGGTTTGTAGTTGTAGTGATGGTCATTCTAGAGAAGGAACAAAGAAAAAATGATGGAGAGAGAGAGAGAGAGAGAGACAGACAGACACAGAGACACAGAGAGTTCTAATGCTAGGTAGTGCTCGACACTGAAATTTTTATTTTGGCGCTATTTTTTTTAGTCACATCTTTTAGGATAGCATTGTGTATTATGGTTTAAACGGTTAATTTTTTTTTGTGCATTGTGAAAAGTATAATTTTTAACGGTTAGTTTTTTTGTACATTGTGAAATATTTAATATTTTTATCAATTTGTATATGAGTGTTGTGTATAATTGATGAATTAACGGCATGTCAAATGTACGTCATAAATTTTTTTATTATTTATGGCTAACATTGTAAGTCTTAAAAAAATCATCATTATTAGCATTCACAACCTACGCAATACATACGTTGTGGTTGAGAAATTATTTACGATATGCAAAAAAAACAAGTCATAAAACTAAGAAACCACAGCTTGCATTTACTGTATGCCGTTGATATGAAGCTATAAAAACCCAATTTTGTAGTAGTGGATAAACATAAAAGGGATAAAAAAATTAAAACCTTTTTTTTTTTTCATTGCCACTTAGCCTCCGTTTGGCAAGAACTTTTTTGGGCTTTTTTGGCTATTTTAGCCACAAAAGACAAAATAGGCTTTTTTAGCCATAAAAAACAAAACATCACATCTAACCCATAATCATTACACTCCTCTCTCACAAAAAAAGTCAAAAAAGCCAAAAAGCCAAAAAGCCCTTCCCAAACCAAACTTTTAAGCCCAGGCTAAAAAAGTCAAAAAAGCCAAAAAGCCAAAAAGCCAACCCACTTCCCAAACGGAGGCTTAATACATCAAAATTTTCCCACCAAAATTAGTGACAACATTATTTCCTCACCAGAAGATCTCAAAAATATTTAAAAAATTTGGTAACGAAAGCATATTCCTCATAAATAATTTTATAATTAGTGATCAATTTTTTTCTCACCAAAAGTCCCAAAATATTGGCACCGCCCAAAAAAATTAGCGAGAAAATTTTTGGTGACGAAACTTAATTTTTCCTCACCTAAAAGAAGGTATTTATTGACAAAAATAAATTTCGTCACCTATCATTTTTATTTTTTTATTATATGTAACAAAATTTATAAATTCCTCACGAATTATTTTTATTTAGTGACGAAATTTATTTTCTTTACTAGCTTTCGTCATTAAGAGGCGCTGATGGAAGAGAACACGAGGCACCGAAGGAGATAGGTGGATAGGCTCGGAGATGCAACGTCGACGGCGACACTGAAGAAAGAGAACGGGCAACGTCGGTGGTGGCGCTAGAGGAGAACACTCTAAAGGAGGACTAACTTGTGTTTTGTTTTGAGAGAGAGATATGAGATGAAAACTGATAAACAAAACAAAAACAAAAAAGAAAAAAAGGAAAAAATTAGTAGTCTAATTTTTTTTTCCGCCTAATTTGTCAAAATTTTACCTTCAAAATTAGTGAATTTGTATTTAGTGTAAAAATTCATATTTTCAAGTGTAAAAAAAAGGGGGGAAATTTTGTATTTTTAAAAAAAAAATTCACAAATATTATACTTTTTAAGTATATTTATGTTATGTGTGTCCAAAAAATTTTTTTAAAAAAATTAGAATATTAAAAAGATTCATTGAAAACATAATTCGGAAAATAAAAAAGTAAAATTTTCTGAAACCCAAAACCGAATAAGCTGATTAGTGACGAAATTATATTTCTCACCATATAATCTTAAAATTTTTAAAATCCAGTTGTTCAAAAAAAAAATGTAAAATTATTGGTGACGAAAATATATTCCTCACTAAAAATTTTATAATCTGTGACAAATTTTTTTCTCATCAAAAGTCTCAAAATTTTGGCGCCACCAAAAAAATTTAGCGAGAAAACCTTCGATGACAAAATTTAATTTTTCCTCACCTAAAAAGAAATATTTATTGACGAAAATAAATTTCGTCACCAATTATTTTTATTTTTTTATTACATGTGACAAAATTTTATAATTTGTCATGAATTACTCTTATTTAGTGACGAAATTTATTTTCTTCATTACTTTTTGTCACCATGGATTACTTTTGTTGTAGTCTAGTGGCTTCTCTAAGCTGTGTTTGCATTGCTAAATATATCTATTGAATTGTGGTTTTAACTTTGCATATCTAAACATCATTTATATTTTTTAGATTAGATATCACTCTCTTGAAGAAGAAATAGCCTTTGGACCTGGTTGTTGGTTGTGGGATTATTTAAGAAGTGGGCTTCTAGTTTTCTACATCCACTTTCTAGTGGTGCTGGGTTCTAAGGCACATAATGGTTATGTTTACAAAATTGGAATTGTACGTGGTGTTTTTATATTATTTTTGTTACTATCAATGACATTTTGTTTTACATGTTGGCCAGCTCTTTGGTTTGGTGAACACACTTTTGGAAAATTCCAGAAACACTGCAGAGAAGGATCTTTCTATTCAAAGATATGTTGTCATTCCATTGTCTCCAAATAGCGGATTAATAGGATGGGTACCAAATTGTGACACCCTGCACCATCTCATTCGGAGTATAGAGATGCTAGAAAGGTCTGCTAATGTTCATTTGATGCTTTGTGTGTGTGTGTGCGCGCGCGCGCGTGCATTTCGTCTAATTTTTTTGTGCATGTTTCTGGTATATAGATCTCCTTAAATCTAGAGCACAAACATATGCTTAATTTTGCTAAAGATTATGACCATTTGCCACTTAAGCTAAAGTGGAGGTGTTTGAGTGTGCTCTGCAAAATAGTGAAAGAAATGACCTGGCAAGGGTATGTTTTCTTCAAGAAATATGCTGCATCTTGGGAATTCTTTTCTCAAGTTAGTTACATTGCCTCTTGATAGGTGTTTTGGTTAAAAAGTCGCACTTCTAAGAATGGGCTGGACATGAGGACAAATTATACTAGAAGCTTGGCTGTCATAAGCATGGTATCATTTTTCTTCTCGTATTATTTAGATTTTTTTCTTAAGACCAGCAGGATCCGGCTGTATATGTTTTCACAAAATCAACACAATATGGCTCCCATGTAATATGATCTTATTTGTCAACCGTTTATGCTTTAGAAATGTTTAGATAAGAGAATGTTTCGAAGTAAATGTATGTTATTTGATTATACTTTTCTTTCTTTGGTTAGAATGATATACTAAGAAGGAACCCTGCAATCACTAACTTAATTTGTGAATATATACCCAATACAATTGTGTGATTAGGTGTCTAAAGTATTTGAATACTTGTGTACATATCTTTCATTGTGTAGATATATGATTTTTTGGGTACTGATATTCCTTCCATCGTATACAAGGATTCTTTGTTATTCTTTCATGGATGCCTATATATTTTAAAACAACAAAGCCATAGCTAGCCTAAAAGTTGTAGTTTATCAGCAATTTATCACATACTCAACAAGTATACTGATTTTATGAGAAAGATGAAATACATGTCTCTTTGTTATAGATATATCATGTCCACCTCAAACAAGCAGCTTGGTCTTTCAAAAAAGTAAAAACATAACCAAAGACAACTTCTATTAATTTTGTTTCCAAAATGTATTTACTAGTAGTCATGGTCCATGTAATGGACTCATGAACATCATGTATGGTTGTCCTACTTTTTATTTTTTAAAATTTCTTTCTAATTTTGATTCAAACAGGCAATAAACAATCATTGATGCTGGTTTCACAAAATTGCATGTAACCTGGAAAACTAGAAGTTTGAATTGAAATATTTCCGTCTACATTTGTTTCTCTTGTTTTACTTCTGGATTTTCCTACTAATCATATGATACAGTAAGCATCAGGTATTTCCTTACTTGCAGTCAATTGGTTTTGTTGGTCCTGGGATTGCGCTCAATGGTCTAACCATGGCAAAGCACCCATCAATAGCATCTTCTTGGCTTACTTTAGTTGTTGGGTTAAAATCATTTAGTCATTGTGGGTTCCTTGTGAGTCTTCAAGTTAGTGTACTCAGAAAAAAATCACTTGAAATTAAGAATAGCATAAATTCTGTTTTTACCTACGTCTGACCTTATTTTCATTCTTTTCTATGAAGCAAGGTTTCTTAAGAAGCAAGGTTTCAAAGGACAATTTAAAGGAGGAGGTATCCCATGAACTCGTAGATCGTCGTTTTGGTAAGTCTCGCTTGTTTTATGTTTTTATTTTTCTAATGTTTGTTAGTATATACTAGTTAAAGCACAGCAATTTCACTAATTATTAACTAAGATTTAACAAGTTTGAAGATGTATTTAATGAAAATAGATTCATTAGTTACTTCTTACTTAGCATGACCCTTGTTAAAATATACATTAACCAAAATAGAAACAAAACTATGTGTATATTTTTTTGTGTATTTTTGCTAGGTAGTGTTGGAGTTGCTCTAAGTTAGTGATGTGATTAATAGGAGCTTGTCATGTATAAAGGAACTTTTGGTTGTTAAGTTAGACTCATTGTGTACACAATTTGTATTGACATGGATAGAGATGTCTATACAATGTAATTGATAATATGTTAATATTTTTTTTGTTTATTTTCTTTGCAGATTGGTTTTTGATGACGTTTGGAAGCATACTTGCAAATCAAGATCAAGTGCTAATTTTTTCTTTCCTGAACTGATACTTGGTTCTAGTTGCAAATCAAGATCGAATGTTGATTTTTTTTGTGAACTCCATGTTAGTTCATTTTAGGATTTGCTTTGATGGTTTTTTTTGTTATACTTAATGGATTATTATTAAATTTGTTGGATGGATATATTTTGATTTAAAATATAAATTGTTTAGTGAATTTTTTTATGGAGTGGTGTATAATAGCTAGTGGATTTCTTAGTACATTTAAAAGGCTATTGGGATATGAACAGGGATATTTGTGAAATAATAATTTAAATTGAAATATAAAATATGGTACAAATTTAGTGACGAATTGTTTTCATCATTTGTATTTGTTATTATGACAAAGTGATTATTCGTCGTTAATAAATATTTTTTGTGACAAAATTTATTATAGTTTATGTATGCAAGTTTTCATTAATTTTGTTGTTTGGTGATTAAAAATTTCGTCACGTATATATATTTTTGTTACGAAATATATTTCGTCACCCATGTATGACGTTTAGAGACGAAAATTTTCATCAACTTTACATTTTACTGTGACGAAATTATTTCCTCATCAATGATCAACATGCATGACAAATTTATTCGTCAACTAAAATTATAAATGTGATATTGAATAACTATTTGGTGACGAAAATGGGAATTTTTGGTGACAAAATGTTATTTTATTGGTGACAAAAAGTTTCGTCACTGAAGTAATTTCATTGGTGACGAAATTATTTTTTGTCACGATGCTTTCACTACAAGAAAAAGCACCTTTGGCGACTAAATTTTTAGTCACCAAAAGTCTATTTTTAGTCGCCAAAAGTCAACTTTTTAGTTTTCCTGACTAAATTTTTTAGTCGCCGGTTTTGTCACGAACACATGGTCGCCGGAGGTATTGGCGACTAAAAAAGTTTTAGTCGGCAAAAAATAGGTCTTTAGCGACCAAAGTTTTGGTCGCCAATAGTCAATTACACTTTTTAAAATTATACATTTACTGACTAATCTTTTAGTCGCCAATAGTCAATGAATCGCCGACCAAACCTTTTAGTCCCCAAAAGAAACACTTTTAGCGACCAATAATTTTAGTCGCCAAAGCTCATTCCGTGAAAAAAAAAAAAATAAAACTTTTCTTCCACTAAGATTCAAACCACAAACATCCCACATTCTAAACCTTAAACAACACACTCTCTCCACTATGCCTCTACAATACCACATGATTATATATGCAACATATATTATTTATATAGTATATTGACCCGTATTAATATAAAACTATATATATAAACATAATTATTTTTATTTAATATAAAACTATATATATAAACATAATTATTTTTATTCAATATAATTTATGTAAAAAATAAATTATTTACTAAAAAAAATAGGAGACCACTTTTGGCGACTAAATCTGTTTTTTAGTCGCCAATTCTATACTTTTGGTTACTAATTATTTTTTTGGTCGCTAAAAGAATTAATTCCCGCCTAAAACCTCCACTTTTGGTGACCAAACTGAATTTTAGTCGCCAAAAACCTCCACTTTTGGCGACTAAACTGAATTTTAGTCACCAATTGTAGACTTTTAGCTACTAAATTTTTTTTAGTAGCCAAAAAGCTTCACTTTTGGCTACAAAATTAAATTTTGTCGGTAAAACACATATAATCGGCGACCAAACTATTTTTTAGTCGCCAAAACCTATACTTTTGGCTACTAAATTTTTTTAGTCTCCAAAAACCTTCAGTTTTGGCTACTAAAATTTTTTTAGTCGCTAAAACCCATATAATCGGCGACTAAACTGATTTTTAGTCGCCAATAACTATACATTTGGCTACTAAACTGTTTTAGTCGCCAAAAGTCTTCACTTTTGGCTACTAATTCCATTTTAGTCGCCAACTCTGCTACTTTCAGCGACGAAAATTCTATTTTTAGTCGCCAATTCTGCTTTTTCTTGTAGTGTTTTTAGTGACAAACATTCAATGACGAACCCGGTGACGAAAATATTTCCTCACAAATATTTATAGTGACGAAATTAGTTCTTTGGAGATAAAAAAAAAAATCGTCATCCAAGACCCAACCCTTGTCACTTTTGCGTGTGTTTTGCAAAACAAAAAGCAAAATCCAAAAACCACAAAAATTTATTACAGTAAACCAAATTCTGTTCTCGAAACACTATTTAAACAGAATAGAAATAGGAATTGAAACTGGAAAACCTACAAAAAAATATATTGTAGAACATAGAAACATATGAATGATCGAGACTAGCATTTGATGCTATGTCCGTGAGACAAAATTTGTCCCTCGCACTGGTGCTTCCTATCACCCAAGATACAAACGCATACTGAAGAAGCACTTATGTCGATGTGTTCAGCAAACTAATTGATTATTTAAAATTTAATTGAATAATTCAATAAGTTTTAAATAAATGTATTTAAGTTTAACTTATTTATCTTTTCAATCTAATTAAGTTGAGTTGAATAACATAAAATTTTATAATATATATATATAAACTCATCAAATCATCAAGTAATAAATATTCAAATTTAAATTAAAATATGAAAGGCATAAGGCACTCGCACCATAAATTTAATTTTGAAATCTTTAGGGGCAATAACCCTAAACTCTAATCTTTTGAGGATACAAGAATAATAACAATTTAAAGATCATATTATCTAGACTATTTATTTATCTGTCAATTATTTCATCTTTTGGCCAGTGTGTATCTACCTAATTTACCTTAGCCATACCACCACCACCACCATCAACTATCAACCATTGGCCACTAACGTTACCCACTTCCGGTGACTTTTCCAATACTAGTGACTAGCAGTCTAGTAATGGTCTGGTGACAATAAGTAAAAATAAAAAAATATTTTTCAAGATAATAATTTATTTTTTTATTAAATAATTTCATTAATTACATTTTACAACTAAAACAAAATAATTTTTGAATATATCATGCAGTCTTAAAATTAAATTTCTCAACAAAATTTTGACATATTACTTTGTCAGAACTTGAAAATGCATTCAATAATTATTCCATATGAACATACAATGATACTACTTTGTCAAAATTCAATTATAATTAAGGTAAATTACACTGGCACCCATTCTCTCAGATTTGGTCCAATTACATCTCACCCTCTGTCGTTTTGAAAATCACATTCTCACCCATGTGGTTAATAGTCTCATTTCACAAGCTCCCCTACTTATATAAAAGATAACAACTCCTAATAGAAAAATAGAAGAAATTACATTTAAAAAAATAAAGCAAAGAAAAGGGAAAAAAAAAACAGAAGAAGCAAAGTAAAGTAAGAAAAAAAAGTGTATGAATTCAATATTTTCATTATGTCTAAATAATTACAATGATAGGAGATTTTCCCAAACTTTAAAAGATGATATGTATTAAACTTAAACCTCAGGGATGTAAGTGTAATTTACCTTTATAGTTATAAGTATAATAATAAAAAATTTAGGAAAAAAATAAAAATAAAAAACCACAAAATTCAATTATAAGAAGGACACACTACACAATTTTATCAAAATTGTGGAGCCCACTGACGCCAACACACTCCTGAATTTCAGGAAATTTCACTTCACGTTCAGTTAACGCCGTTTACCACTTGCTTATACTTTTTTGTTATTGGTCTTATTAAAAAAGTTTTAATTAATTATTATTTTTATTATTTTATTATTTTCAAGGACGATTAGCCTAGAAATTTATAAAAGCCACTTCGAAATGAGTTATTATTATTATTTTATTATTTTCAAGGACGATTAGCCTAGAAATTTATAAAAGCCACTTCGAAATGAGTTATTATTAAGCCTTTGATTGCGTAGAATATTTTTAACTGGATTTTTTTTTATTTTTTGGTTATTTTAGATTGATTAAAAAAAATTATTTGGGAAGAATTTTTTATTTTTTGTAATTTTGTGAGAAAAATAAAATAAAATGATTATTATAATTTGAATATAACATTTTATCTTATTAATTTTTTTGTACATATTTTATCTTTTAATGTGCTAACTTAGTCTCAACTCACTTGCCAAATGAAACGAAAATGAGTGTTTGGGGTTTGTTTTGTAACTTTTTTGTTAATTTATTTTTGCCTTTAATAATTTTTTATAAAAATTTTCAAAAAAAATTGGACATTTAGATTATATTCAACGAGACAAATTGAGGCCCCGTTTGGGAACAAGTTAATTTAGTAATTTTTTGGCTATTTGACTAAAATATGAGCTAAAAAAATTAGTATGTTTGGGATAATTTTTTGGCTTTTTACGAAAAGATGTGCAAAAAGTAGAGAGAAAAGAGAATCTTTACTTTTGGGTATAAGTTGTTGACTTTTTGACTTTTTTAGTAACTTTTTGACTAAACCGGCCTGTAACCAAACGAGACCTGAAAAATAAAAAATCTAAATAAAAGGTTAGAAAAGACATAAATAAGTAAAAAAATATAAATAAATAAAAAAATTTGGTGAAATTTTTTATTTTTTTAGATTCATCTATACAAGATGAGCAGAAAAATTAAAATATACATATATGATTTATTTGGAAGCTACCATTATATGTTACCTTTTAGAGTTTTTAAAATTTTATTTTGTCTTTATCTTCCTATTTAAAGGAACATTTTTTTAATTTTTCTTTTACATTTTATTTAAAATGCACGGATGAAGCCAAACAAATTACCACTGAAATTAAAGAGTATTAACACTTCATTAATTATTTTGGACCCTTTATTTCTTTAAATTTTCACTTGAAAAATTTTAAAACCTTTAAAATTTCTTTTCTTCTTTCAAATAATACCAAAATTATTCTTGTAAAAATATGTTACCAATTCAATTGAATCCACACCCCCACACTCCAAAAAGTCTCTTTCTCAAAAATTCTAACAAAAGTCACGAAGGTAATTACTACTTTTATCTCTACATACTTGTTCATGACCTGAGAAAATAAATAGAGAGTTTTTTGTTGTTGATTCAAAATTCCCCTTTTATGGGTTCTGCGATCTCCACTAGTTTCGGTTATCCATTCCAAAACAAATAAAAATATTCGGTTACCTGTTCGTGAACAAATGAACAATGTTCGGGCCTATATTTCTGAATTTCGATCATATGTTCGGGAGTTCAGTCCTGAAAAAATGACGAATAGTTTTTATTATTTTTGTAATTTTTTTCAATAAACTTACCCTTACAAAGCCAATCTCCTCTAAGTAAAAAATGTCATCAAAGTTATGAATCTCTTCTGAGCTTTTATTATTGTACTCTTATCGTCTCATATGGTTGTCGGAAAAGCTTTCAAGCATTGTCATTGTCGAAGAAATGTAAGTAATCAAATGGTTGTCATCATTACCATCTAGGATTTTCAAGGTTTTAAGAGTGGGTATGTTTTAAAGGTGAGATTGGGGGGTGGTGGATGGATGATGATGGAGGTGGGTGTTCTCATAAACCTTAACTCATTATGTAATAGGTGTGTGACTTAATTGTGAGATGAGATATCCCCAAATTATATTGATATCATTTTTAATAATTTCATTTGAAGTTGTTATTATAATAAAAAAAATAAAAAATTTAAAATTTAAAATAATTAATATGATACTAATACCAGCCCTCAAATTAAAATCCAAGAAAAGAACGTTGTAATCAAAGGAGGCTTCAGTTTCACTGTAACTTTCCTTTCTACTTTTTTATTTTTATTTTTTTTTGTCTTTTAAGTGATTTTTTTTTTCCCCTCTTTTCAATTTGATCCATTTTTTAATTTTTGAGGCCTTCTCTTAAAAATCGTGGTTTTATTAGTAACTTTAATTCAATAATTTTTTTTGTTTAATTAAAATTTAAAACTTACCTGATTTTAATTTAATTTAATTTATTTTTTTACATTTTAAAATGCTTTTAATCTACAAGAACTTAAAAATAATAAATATTAAGGATATAAAACCCAAAAAAAAGGGGGGCAAGATAAGAAATGCACTTTTACCCAATTCTTTTTAAGGTATATGAAGTCTTTTTCTTTTTTTTTTTATCTTTAATTTTAAATACAACGATTTAAATGTAGGGGAAATAACAAATCAATTAACAGTGGTGCTATATACACCAATTGGTGTATTAACTAGTGTACTAATACTAGTTATAACATTATTATTAATCCCATTCATTATACAAATTAAAAATACAAAAAATCTCTTAAACTTTGTCACATCATCAATTGGTACATTAGTTAGTACACTAATTAATACATATAACATTATTCATCAATTAAAGGTAGAAAAAGAACTTTCAAATTAATGGTAAAACTTATAAACTTTAATTATTACCGTTACAAAATTTTCCAAGTGTATGAAATTATTTTTGAAAAATTAACTTGAATTGTAATTTTTCTTTAAATAATTTTGGACAAGACAATAAAATAAAAATTAAAGAAATTATAATATGGCAAATCATATTTTCTTTGGTTATTTTATTTCACATAAATTAATTATAAAATGAGACAACACTTTTACGGAGAAATAAAAGTCATAAAAAAAATAAAATAAAACTCATCTCATTATGACAGAGTAATCTATTTTTGTGATCATAATCAGTGTGGTTGGTTTGAGTTTTCTAGATTAATTTGAAAATTGAGTTTTTTGGTTTTCGTATTCTTTTGTTTTTAGTGAATATTTTTTAAATTTTAAACATTTTTTTTACTTTTTTAGATGCACCTTAGTTAGATGTATCTAAAAAGTAAAAAATTTGTGAAAAAATATTTTAAAAAATTAATAAATACATAGAAATACCAAAAATGTACTAAATTCTTGTATTTGTCTTTGTATTTTTAGTATTTAGTGAATTTTTAAAAGATTTTTTTTACCATTTTTTTACTTTTTAGGTGTATTTATGTTAGGTGCGTCTAAAAAATAAAAAAAAATGCTTAAAATATTAAAAAAATTCAATAAAACAAAAAAACACGGAAAGTAAAAAAGTAGAATTTTCTAAAAAGTGTTTTCTGAAAAATGAAGACAAGCAAGCTGATTTTTTTTTCCCCTTCTTCTTCCCTGTATTCTTATTACAAGTTGTTTATAAATTTGTCATTATTTTTTATCAATCCAATTTGTTAAGTGAGTAAAATAGAAAATGTTTAATATTCTTAAATTTTCTTGACAAATGCACTAAAAATAAAAAAATTATAAAGTGGTTTGGAGACACCATATCTATCCCTTATTAACCACCATATGTCAAGTTTACTTGTCATCCTCTCATGCCCAATACAAAGTTATAAATTTCACCTGCGCCACCAATTAATCACAACACATTTAAAACACCATTTAATAATGTCAAAGAATGACTTCTAAAATTACACAAGTTTAAATGTATAAAAAATTCAACCATAAAATAGATCACAACTGTCACATGGAAAATGGGTTTCATTAAGAACTTGTGTGACCCTCCAAAAGTCGGGAACATCAGATAATATATTAACCATTAAATACAGGGTTTATCTAAGGTTACAAGAGTAGGAAACGTCACTAATGAGTCCTTTGGATAATAACCAGGTAAGATCCCAGGAAAGTCGGAGGAGTCAAAATAGCCCCCCTTCAAAGTCCAACCACCTTAAATAGCAAATGTGATAACATTGTTCCGTATTATGCTAATTGATCTTAACGATGCTTGTGATTATGTGTGTAATATGATTTTGAGTGACATTATATGATTATATGTGGTTTTGAATTTCTATCTGGTCACCGTAGGAAAATCTGTTTGATTTCTACTTTAGAATTTAAATTGAAGGCCGTAAAGGCCACAGAAATCGAAATTGACTGCGCCATTATGATTAGCATAATTTTTAGAGTCTACGGTGAAATTTAATTGAAATTTTATTCGGAACAAATTAATTAGATTAAATTAATTAATAGTGCTCAATTAACTAGTATTAATGAAGCTTGATTAAGGATGTGTATATATAGGCCTAATTACACTCATATTTAGCTTGCTTGGAGCTCAAAAACTAAAATAGCACTCTAGAGAGAGAGAGGGCCGAATTTAGAGAGAGAGAAGGGCTAACATTGAAGATTTTGAAGGGAAATTAGAGGATTAAGTGGATTAACTCAAGGAATTGGTATAGTTTGAGAAATTGGAGCTCCTAGGTGAGTAAATTTATGAGTTTGAGTTTGTAATTTTGTAAATTCAAAATTAAATGATGATCAAGAACGTGAATTGAGTTGATTATGATGAGATTGAAGTCTATATGCGCATGCATGTTTAGAATTGCCATGAAATTGCATAAGTTAGCATGTAATAAGTTAATTATGAAAAATTGAGCATTGAAGCATACATGCAAGCATAGTTTTGTTGAGTTTCATGATTATAAGCATCATTGATGCCATTTGAAATGGAATTGAAGTCAAAAATTTACATAAATGCATGATTGATGGAGATATGAGGCTTGTATGAAGTTTGAATACTTGAGTTTTGACCATACAAGAGAAATGTTGATTAATTTGAGAATTAGATCATGATTTTGAACAATTGGCCTCATATTGGTTATATTCTCATATTATATAATGTGTTTCCATGTTTTTGATCCAAAATCATGAGTTTAGGGCCTTTGAATATCAAGTTTAAGCTTCAAGAACAATTCTGGAAATTCCAGAATTTGGCATATTCGCTCAAGCGGGAAGAACGCCGCTCTAGCGTGAAATGTTAGTTCCCAGAACTTTTGCAGACATTGATGTCCGCTCGAGCGGGCAGAGTTACGCACGAGCATCTGTACACGTATTTTGACTCTCAGCTCGAGTGTCCAAAGTGGAGCTCGAGCGCAGAAATGAGGTAACCATAACTTTTGAGACCAAAGGGGTCCGCTAGAGCGGCGGAAGCTGCGCTCAAGCGGAAAGCCCTGTTTCAAAAATTTTATAAGAGTATTGTATGGCTTGTTTTCGTTCTCTTTCACTTCTAAGCACTCTTACGCATGCATTGAGCAATGTGAATGTATTAAGAAGATAAGAAAGAGGCCTAAGAGGAATGAATAAATTAAGAACGGATTGAATTTCTTGTGACCCATTATGTGTTATGATTGATGTAGGGTCGAGCACAAAGACGAATCCTCTGACGGAACACTGTGAGTAATATCTTAGTAAAGATATTTTAAAGTATGTTATTTGTCCAATTACTTACTCCTGTTTGAGTTTATAAGTTTGTTTGAATTGTGGACAAATATTTGTTATGTCATATGATTGGGCCAAAGGTCATCGGACATGAATGATTGGGCCAAAGGCCGTTGGATATGAATGATTAGGTCAAAGGCCGTCGGACATGAATGATTGGGCCAAAGGCCGTCGGACACGATTGATTGGACCAGAGGCCGTTTGACATGAATGAACTAGCCCGAGGCCGTTTGTTAAGGGTGAATTGGGCTATAGGCCGTCAGATATGCTCGGGCTTAAAGCCGTCTAATGTATTAGATAAAACCATAAATGGTCCCAAGGCCGTCTGATATATGTATAACTGTTTCAAACTTCATTCATGTATCTTCTTTATTTGATATTATTCACTGGGTTTTCGCTCACTCTCATTCATGTGTATGTAGGCGAGCCAAGAGATGTTCAAACCCAGCCTCGGCGAAATATGTGAGAAATAGTGAAAGTTTTGAGAAGTCAGCCCTAACGTCTCACGCACGAGACTTGGTTTTGCCCTTTTGCTCTTTTGTTATATCTTTGCTATGTGGGCAAAAACGTTGAGTCACCTTTATATATATATATGTTTTGTTTGGCTGATTGTATGACTGGAAGTTCCTGAATATAGTTTTACTCTATGGTTTATGTGAGTTATTATGAAATGCCTTTGGAATGATTTTGCTATATCATGTAAGCACAACTCTATGGACAAAGTTTTTAAAATTGTTTCCGCTTTGGCCCCTTAACTCTGATGAGATATGTCTAAGAATTGTTTGAGACCGTAAGTAATCTCTCGATTACTAGCCAGTTATGACCTTAATCCATAGGGACGAGTTCGGGTCTATTGGCTTTTTGGCTTTCGAAGGTTATTATTGTAATTGCGAGCGTGCCAGCAAGGATCAATCAGTCCTTACAAAAAATTAATTGCCAACCAATTATCAGACGATTGTATTTTAGTTCTTTCAGCCTCAATGAATAAGACTTTTATTAGTGGCTTGATTTAGGAGAATTAAGCAATATAACAATCAAATGAAGAACAGTTAAAGTATTTCATTAAAATAAAAAACTTACAATGATCCAAACTCAGCCTCGTAAAAGTTTACAGCAATAATCTACTTAAAACTACTCCTATGAACGAAGTGCAGTGCAGGAATTTAAAGTACAGGAAATGTAAGACTGGAAATGTAACAACCCTCATACTGCTTACCGATTAATTACCGATTACTGCTGAACTGAGAATGATTATGATTGGTAATTGAACTGACTGAATAAAATACTGAACTGACTGACTGAAATTGAACCTGAATTGATTGAGTTTATCTATTGTGTTGCATATTCTATCTGTTTGATTGAATATTTATCTGTTCATGTTTTATGTTTAAACTGCTAATTGAAGGCCTTATCGGCGGCCGAACCGTAAACTGATTGATGTTTTAGGATCATCATAAGTTATGTAATTTTATGGTGTAATTATCTGAAAATTTATTTGGTATGACTAAATTAGATTTAAATAAGCTAAATTGCATAGTTTGACATATTTACCTTCATGCCATTATGAGTGGCCCACTATGTGATCAACATTTGAGCCTTATTACACACTTAGGCACACATTTTGCTCAGCTCCTTCCTTGTTATTGCCGACCAAGAGTGAGAGAGGGAGAGAATTGAGTTCAAACTTGAAGATTGGCTTGTAATTTGAAGACTTGAAGTATAGATTGCATAGTTGAGCTTGTTCATCTTACATTCAAGACCTAGGTAAGAGAATTCAACCTTTCATTCATGTATTTGAGCTTGTCATGCTTAGTTCTTGAGCCTCTAGTGATTTGAGCCTTGTTTTGGTTCAATAATGTTGAATTAGAGATTAATTGGTGCATGCATGTGCACATTGTCAAGTTTGGAGGTTGTTCTTCATGGATTTTTGCATGCATGTCCATGTTAATGCTTAGGTCCACGTTTTTAACTTGTTTTGCAAAGAATGAGCTCGATAGAGCATGTTTTGGAAGCTTTGATTTGAGTTAATTTCATGCATGTCATGTTTGTAGCATGTTCATGAAAATTGGGTTTGAAAATGAGTTTAATTGAAACACCCTTGGGCTTTGATTTCTTAAATTGAGTTTTGAAACATGTTATTTTATGTGTTTAAAAGAGTTTTCCAGGAAATGGGCCCAAGAGGATCGAATTGGGAGCATCAAATTTGAGTTTTGGACTTAGAACACAAACCTGGATTTTCCAGATTTTTGCTTCCCGCTCGAGCGGGGAAAGTAGCGCTCGAGCGGGGAAATCGAGCTCCCAGTACTTTGACCTGTTTTACAGTCCGCTCGAGCGGAAGAAGTAGCGCTCGAGCGGAGAAATTGAGCATCTAGTACTTTGCACTGTTCATCAGTCCGCTCGAGCGGAGAAATGTACGCTCGAGCCGAGTATTGAGTGACACGCTCGAGCGGGGGAAGTTGGCGCTCGAGCGGGTACCTTTGTTTGCTTGTCCGCTCGAGCGGGGAAACCTGCGCTCGAGCGGGACTCTGTTTCACTGAGAATTCTGCAAATGTTTTCTGAATACATCTTTGCATCCTCATTCCATCCTAGGCGTTCCTAGGCCTAGTTTTAGACATCTTAATGAGGATATAGATGTAGAACACACAGAGGTATAATAGGGAGTTAATGTTTATCTTTCCCAACTGTGAAACTTAGAGTGTGTTCAATCTGTTAACTGTTTAGGGTTGGCATTCTGGGGAGACGCTCTACTTCACTGTAGCCCAGAACTCTGTGAGTTACAATTGTGTAAAGATATGTTCAAATGATTATCTTCTGAAATACTGAACTGAACTGTTTACTGAATTGATATTGTTGACTGTATGAATGTATGTCCTATATTCTGAATTGTACTGTGGCATCCTTAGCAACTATTGTCTACTGTTACTGCTACTGTTTGAGAAATCTCTGCCATCGACGGTTTGTGAACGGATGGCCCCACCGACGGTCTATGAACGGGTGGACTTGTCTAATCGACTCGGTTCCCATGTTGGAACCACTACTGTTTACTGATTGATGGCCATCAATTATTGTTCGGTCTTTTAAGACCTATCGTTACTGTACTGCTATGCTAGTGGATGTACCACATATCACTGAATGACAGATATACTGAATCAATGAACTGTTTTCATTACTGTAAGGACATTCATTCTTAACTCCTTTACGCATTATGTTATTCACTGGGTTTTAGCTCACTGCTCATATATATATGTAGGTGTACAGGCACCAGAATGAGGCTAGAGACGTCGGGATTAGCTCCAGTTTTGTCAAGCCAACCAATGTGCCTCACTGCGAGGTTCCAAGCCTATTGAGTTATGGCTTAGGGGTTTTGGTTCCCCGCCTGTCTCTGTACCGTTTTGTAATACTGTATAGACTGTACTGTACTGTTAGTGGGGATTGAGTCCCCGACTTGAATGATGGTATATATTGTAGATACTGTTTTGTTACTGACTGTTTATATGAATGTACGAAAAAATTTTTTTGGCATACAGACTGTCACAGCTCGTTGGACATTATTTTATTACTGTGTTGGCTTCCGCCAGGCCCTGTACTCTGTCTTACTGTATTACTGTTAAGCAGGCCTTCGGTAATCTCGGATTATTGGCCGGTTACGGTGCTAAACCCATAGGGTCGGGTTTGGGTCGTGACAGGAAATGTAAAACTGGAAAGGAAAATAAGTATAATAAGATTGATTTTTTAGATCTGAGTCCGAGGGCTTTTCTGGGGCCTTCTCTGCTATTTATACTGCTCAAGGATGACCATCGAACTGCATTTCTAACCGTCGAACTACTCCTCCATGATCGCTGATCATGTTGCCTCAAGATTAGCTCCATTACGCCATTACTTGCAATTAGGCTTCCCTCCTAAATTTGAATTTGAAATATGAGTAACCGTTGAAGCCACATCACCTTACATCTCTTTGTTGATCCACTGCTACTCAAATCTCGTAATAACCAATACTAACTGCCACGCATACGATCAAGATCGAAGACTTAAATAGTCTTCCTATATTATCCTTATTTTGCCACGCGTCGAATTGTAATTGGCTTGTACAAAATATGTAGCCAACAGGGGCATGACAGCAAAGCTACATTTTTGACAGATCTTGACAAGGTATTAACACAAGGCCTACATGAGTTAACAGGGTATAAGGATAGGTTACAAATGTTATATATATATACAAATTACAGAATCATGTCTTAAATACAACATGGGATCTATCACTTACAATCTCAAAATACGTTTACAAACTAGTTTCTAATCCTTCTAGGGGTAGCCGTACGTCCTCAAATGCTTCAGCTTTGCCTTCGACCGGTCTAATAGTCTTCAGTACCTGGCATGAAACGCCATGAGCTTTGAATGCCCAATAAATGCATACGCACCTGTAGACACCCCATTTTTGACCGACCTTAAGACTCAGACGTCACCGATTGAGCGCTCGGTGATGTTGCATGTTGCCCTCGTTCAGAAGTTTCAGAGTCGCGGCCGTGAGCCCTGCCTCCGGACTTCCGAACCCTCTTCTGTGCCTTGCCTCGGTTTGTGAACCAGGCTCAGTTTTCTCTGTTTTTGTTCCTGAGGGGAGGGAGAGGTCCCGTAGACCATCTCTCAGTGGCCGTGGGCTACATTTCGTGCCCGTAGGCCATTTTGCCCATTTCGGAGCCCGGTTCCCGGTTTTCGGAGCTGTCAGGCCGTGTGCCTCGGTTCAGGACCGTTTAACCATCTCCGATTCCTCCGATTTTTGGCATGCATCTCATTTACTCCCTCTCGAGGGACACTGGGGTCTTAGATACCCACTTCGTGGCCAAACACCACTTTCGGTGCCTAACGGCCGATTTTCGGGACCCCGAACTGCGTGTTTCGGCCCCCGAGCATTCGTTTTTGCATCGGTTTTCGTTCATTTTTGGCAGGTACCTCTGTTTTATCACCGGGAAGGTCACTGAAGGGTGGGAGGCCAGCAATTGTTTTGACAACCAACCTTTTGTTTGGTCAAAAGTGGTTCAGCATGAATCCGGGAAGGAGAAAAGTCTGCGCGGCTTCACCGAAACGGGCGTAACTCTTTGCACAAGAGGAATTAAAATATGAGGCCACCACCATTGGAAAGCTTACTTCCGGGGCTTCATTTTGCACTCAAGAATATCCTAAGTCCGGATCCGGGGGGAGGAGATATGGTTGGTTGAAGTCTGGTTAGACCGAATCTGCACGGCTTTACGGAAACTGGCATAACTTTTTCTACAGGAGGAATTTTGATGCAAGGTTTGCGGCATTGGAAAGCTAACTTCAAGGGCTACATGGCCGGCCAGCTCCATGGTTTGGACCTTTTTACCCTAGCCGGCCGGCCACCATTTCCAGCCGGCCGGCCACTTACCAAAAAAAGTGACTTTTTTTTCTTTTTGACCTGGCCGGCCATTTTTCCCTCCCTCAGTGTATTCCAGCTGTGCCAGCTGATTTCCAATTGGACCATCCTCCATACACGTGTATGGAGGATTAGAGGGGTCTTGGAGATATTTTTGGTGCATTTCCTCTATAAAGGAGAGGTTTGGCTTCATGTTTATGGTTAGACATTTTTTAGAGACATTTGGGAGAGATCCATAGCTTCCACCTTCCATTTCTCTCCATTTCAAAGCTCAAAGTCATTTTTCTTGCATCATTTGTTCATCAACACCAAGCACCACCATCACCACTCCATTTCCAACACTTGGAGTTGATTTCCAGCAGCTAGGAGGTAACATTTTTCAAGCCAAGAGGTAGCAAAAGTTTGATCTTCAAGGGTAAGCCTCAAATTCCCTCTTTTGTAGCATTTTCTTGCTCCATTTCTTAAGCCTACTTGCTCATTGTTTTAGGCTCCGACCCTAACTGAAAGGATCACTATTTTGAGCTTATCTTCATGTTTGTTTAAGGGCTCAACCCTGTTTGAGCCCTCCATGATGCACTTGTTTCAATATCCTCTTATATACCATTATTTTGCATTGAATATTTGGCCTATGTGTGATTTCTTTTCGGGCCTGATATAAACTGTAAATGTGCTTATTTTGAGCCCCTCTTCAACATTGAAGAAGGGCTCAACCATGTTTGGCCTCTCTATCTTACACTTGCTTCACAATTCCTCCAATTTACCGTAAATTTGCATGATTTGTTTGGCCCACATATAGTCTGTTTCGGAGCATGTCATGAACTGTGAGTAGTCTTATTTTGTGTCCCTCTACAACATTGTAGAAGGGATCAACTTTGTTGGGGGTCTCCATGTTATACTTGTCATTATACCCCTCTTTGACCCCCATTCTTGCATGCTTTGTTAAGCCTGTCTAGCCTCTGTTTTCGGCCGTCATCAGGCTTGGGAAAAGTCATATTTTGATCTTATTGATATATTTTGTTAAGGGTCTTAGGCTGTTTGGTGAATTCTTGGTATACCTCTCTTTATAGCCCTCTTTTGGCTCATATTTTGCATGCTATGTTGAGCATATCTACATACTGTTTTGGGAGTTTCCATAAGCTGTAAATCTTCATATTTTGGTCCCTCTTCAGTGTTGTAGAACTGTATTTTTCAGTTTAAGCATTGCGTATACCACTTGCTTCATTATTCCCCCTTTTTCCCCCATTTTTGCATGCTATTTTTGCCATACTTGTGATTGTTTTTTGGCCATGCTTTGTACTGGAAAAATGCTAGTTTAGGGACTGTCTAGCATCTGTATTTACACTTCATGTCCATATTCTGCATGTTTGGCATAGCTGCAAGTCATTTCGGGTGCTTAGCATAGCATTTCGGGTATCGGCTGTAATTTTGCTATAATTCGGGGGCTGTTTTTGCATCATTTTGGCTGCTGAAATTTGCATTTTCCATATTCCATATGCCATGTCTCATTTAGCATGCCATTCCATGCCTTCGGGCCATTCCTCGGTTTGCGTGCCCGCGGGCACGCATTTCGAGGCATATCATTTTCATCTATCGGCCTCTTACGTGAGTGTGGCTGAGGCTCTCTCATATTAGTGTAAGTCCAATTTATATTTGAAATGTCATTTTATGCTTTAGTATCATTGCCTCGGTTTGTGTGCTCGCGTGCACGCATTTCGAGGCACTTTATTTCCATCTACCGGCATCCTACGTGAGCGTGGCTGAGGCTCCCTCATGTTGGTATAAGCCCATCATTGCATTTCGCATGTCATTCCGTGTTTCTCGATTTGCGTGCCCACGGGCACGCATTTCGAGACACCTCATTTTTATCATTCCGACATCCTATGTGAGCATGGCTGAGGCTCCCTCACGTTGGTGTAAGCCCATATTGCATTACATATCTCATTTCAGTCCTGTTGCATTCCGTATGTCATTTTCTCGATTTGCGTGCCCGTGGGCACGCATTTCGAGACATCTCATTTTAGTCTCATTGTATATCATATTTAATGCCATTTCATGCCTTAGGATCATTGCCTCGGTTTACGTGCCCGCGTGCACGCATTTCGAGGCATCTCATTTTCATAGCATTTTGCATGTTAGGATTGTATCTTAGTTGCATTTCATGCATATCATGCATATTGCATCGTGTTCGGGATAGGAGTTAGCCCGGGCACGGGAAACGAGGTATGTTTCGCACTCCGAGTGGCGGAATATGTCTCAATTCCCCAGTCACCGACACTCAGGATCACCCATGATGGAGTTAGGTTTTGTTGCATTCATGTGCATTCATCTTATATTGAGTTGTGCAATTCGGCTCCTCGGCCATCATGCATCGAGATGCGTGATTGGTGGCACCAGGATCGAGGCATGCATATATTTGTGAAATACATTGCTATGCCCCTTTCCTGCTCTCTGTTGCAGCAAAATCAAGGATCAGCAACTTTTCGGAATCTGGCACGCATTTCGAGGAATATTGCAAACAGAGGCTAATTGGGGCATCCCAGTGGATTTCCGCGCAAAGGCAGCCCAGCATACATTATTCATCAGAAGCAAGGCAGTCCCTGGCTTGCATGCCAGTTTACAGTTTTTCTTATTTAATTTGTTAATTAATTAGGATTTCTGTAATATTTCGGACTGTATATTCTTTTATTTCGGACTGTATTATTATTTATTCGGACCCTCTGCGCGAGGGCATAACTGTAATAAGTGTGCGTGAGTGTGATGTATGTCTTCCAACCCCACGTCTTTCTTCCCTTTTATTTACCTGCTTACGATGGATAGATATAGGGCATATTTCAATTAGCATAACAGCATGACAGCATGTTTGCATCATTCATCTGTTTTGCACGCATCGGGCTCGGCGCATCATACAAACTGCATCTGTATTTCAATTCCAAGTTGAGTACTTGATAGCTGTAGCATTTCATATGCCATGTTTAGAATAGCCGAGCCTGCTATAGCTGTATTTTGCATGTGTTGCATTAGGCATTTCTGTATAAATTAGGATCATGCATGATTTCTAATAAGTTTCTGTTTTGGCTTGGAGTACTCGGTGAGTTTTATGCCTTAGCATCCTTGCATGCGTGTGAGTGTTGCCATGATAGCATGCTTGCCATGAGGCTATTTGCTTATGTGATATAACTGCCTTAAATGTCTGTGGGTGGAGGTTGGGTTATCTGAATTGGGACAATGCACTGATTGTTTGTTTTAAGCCCACTAGATAGTGGCAAAATCATGTTTTCTTAAGTCCACCCGAGGGTGGCAAATCCGCGTCTTAGCCTACCTGCCGGTAGCACCATCAAACCATTTTCAAACAAATAAACATGAAATGTTTTGTTCCAATTCAGGCGATTCAGTCTATACTTGTATGCTGTGCGCATCATATAGTAACCTAGGCTAATAACCGGAATAAGAACACACAATGTTTTCAAAAACGGATATCATGGTTAGTAGAGGCCGGTCTTTGACCGGGCGAGCGGGGGTGCTCACGAAGTGACCTTCCCCAATCGTACCCAAGTTCCCGAGCCGAGGCAACTTTGGTGATGACGGACACGTGGCCTTTGGCACCGAGTCAGGGTTTCCTAAATTTCCCATTATAAAATATTTAGATGGCGACTCTGTATCTGGCAAAGCAGTCCATGTTTGGCATTTCTTTCAAAAAATCTGTTTTTCTCAAAACGATTTGCCGGATTTGGACTATTTGGTTCAAGATTAAGAACCGTGACATTTGAGTCCTTCGAACTGTAGTGACCCAATATCGAACTAGAACGGGGGGGACTCGCACTCCCCTCGCCCGGGATGCGTTCGAGGACGTCTACAGCACCCCGTCCCTTTTTCCCGATCCAATACACCATCACATTTATAGCAAGCAAGTAGTGAAGCATGATATTCAAGTCAATAACAGCAATTTCAATAATAGAGGAAAGGAACATGTCATTCAAATAGATAACCAAGGTTATAATGTTAGTGGTTAGTATTCTAGAAATCCCGCAAAGAGATTTCATCCTCCCAATCACAAGAATTGGACACTAGACTATTCGAAACTTACCCTTTTGCTGCTTTGTTGCAGAACTAACCTCGGATGCCTATCAATGGTTATATACCGCGTAGTGCTAACTGTAGGGCCACAAAAGGGACAGCGAAAAGAAAAAGGTTTTATCTCCTAAATCCAACCTTATCCTTCCAAAAAAGTTTATCCTCTTGAATGTCCCATCCAGACCCAACCTTATCTCACCAATCAAACCATCGCAAAGAGTCCGAATACGTCCGCTCCATTCCAGGGTTTACGCGACAACCGCTTGCGTAAGACTTAACCTCCAATTAGAGAGCACGTCCCATCAATCCATACATAACACATTATCATCTCTTCATTATTCAAGTGATCGAAAACCCAATACCATCCCAATTAAGTTTTCCGTTTGGATCAATGTTTTAAGTTAAGTTAGAACAAACTCAACAAGATAGTAATATCCACATAAGCATGAGCATCATTAAAATGAAGAAGATAAGGAACATAACCATAACACATGCAATATCATATCAAGACATGATCATAAACTAATAAGCATATTTATGTACATAAGAGCATAAAACAACCATGCAAAACTAAATTTCCAGATTCAGTACTATTTAAAGATTAAAATCAAAAGGGCTATTTCAGATTTTTCTCGAACTCGGCCTTCCTATGGTTCGTAGAGAATTTAATCTAATTTTCAGAACATGTTTCGGAAATGTGATAGCTTTTCTAGATTTTTAGTTATTTAAGAAATGCTCTAGCGCTGTCCAAATTTGTCGACCGCTACGAAAATTGGATTTTCTTTCAAATCGCTCACTTTTTTTCAATGAAACCAATTTCCCTTGAACTCTAACTCCTTAAGGAGATTTTGACATAAACTGGAGGTCCAGAATATTTTTATTCATTTTTCTAAAATTTTTGCAAGTTGGCTGTGAAACAGATTTTTCTAACACAGTTCTTGAAATAAGAAAGTTGGTAAGAAAAGAGGTCAACTAGGGGAAATTTTCCACTTATCTTGTGATGAAAACTTGCTAAATAATATGTATTAAACTCAGAAATTTAAGGTGAAGGTGTGCCTTTGGAAATTTTGAGAGTTTGATATGAAAAAATGTAGTCTTATACCGATTAAGAGAAATACAAGAAGGGTAGAATCAAGACTCAACTCCTTTCATTTTTAACACAAGAATACCATTAGAACACATCTGAAAATATCATTTTAAACTTCTAATAACATGTATTTGAAAAAGAAAAATGAAAAAGAGAGTTGTGTTGTGGCTTACTTGATTGCCTAGTGAAGTGTTTGCACAATTGTCTCCTCTTTTCCTCTCCTCTGCTACCAAAGTTCACTCTCTTCCTCTTCTTTCTTTCTCTCAACTGAGTGTGTAGGTGTGTGAGTGTATGAGATGTGTAACATGTGGAGGGTGGTGGTGTTTTTATAATAAAATTGGTGTAAAAGGTCCAAAATGCCCATTGGTTAGAATGGAATGGAATTGAGATATATTTAGTTGGAATGTAATGAAATGAAGGATCATTAGGGAGCCTAATCATGTATTAAGACATGATCTAGTTAGGGTTAGGCTTAAGTAGAACCAAGATAGTTACAAATACAAGACAACTTTCCTTGATTTTGGGGTACCAGTGATACTTTTTCCATGATTTAAGGGATTTGTCTCTAAAGTACCTATGATTGTAGCCTAGAGAGGGTGATGGCTGGCCATGTGCTAGATTTGGGGAGATTTTTGTTGATTTTATATAGAGATATGAAGATATTTGTGTATAAAATTATTTATTTAAGAAATGTACAAGTATATATATGTATATATGTGTGTAATGGTACTAGTTTGGGGTCAAAATGTGATTTAAGAAAAATATGAGGGCATTGGGTTTAATTTATGAATTGGAACATTTATTTTTAGTGTAGAATTAAATTAAATTGGGGTTAGAGAGTCTAATTCGGTTTGAATCTCTTGTTTCGAACAAAAACGCGATCAACCGACGAACGTGATAAAGACCGGAAAAACCTAGGGTTTCTAAGTGATAATTTCATATTTAGGGAGTCAATTAGAGTATTAGAAATTATTTCTAAGTTTTCAAAATTGATTAGGTTTTGCGGGTTTTTGTTGGCACATGTATTTTGATTCTAGGGTTGCAATTAATTAAGAAACTGAGGGACTTCAAAAAAATAATTTAAAATTAAGGGATTTTTAAGAAATTAAAATTTTCAGGGGCCTCACAACTTGTTTGGAAAGTTGGCTATTTTTGTTACTCCTTCCGCCTCAAAATATTAGTTCCTTATTCTATTTTTTATTATCCCAAAATATTAATCTATTTTCAAAAATCAAGTACTAAAATAATATGAATTTTTTACTTTGCTATTCTTTTAAATTCATTAACCACATAAAAAATATAATTATGACAATTGATATTCCCTAAAAAATGTACTATTAAAGGATAATTTTAAAAAATCAATTTTTTTTTAAAATGTAATAATTGTATTATAAAAAAAAATTAGATTCCACAAAAGTGACTATTATATTGGGATGGAGAGAGTAGTTTTTAGTTTTTTTACTATTTGAACCTAACCCAAAAAAAGTTGTGCTTGGGAAGTTAGTTAACTTTTCTTTTTTTTAAAATTTTTTTTTATAGTTGATTTGATTATTGTGAAAGTAAGTAAAATTATTATAATTTGAAAGTGACATTTTATTTTATTAATTATTTTAATATATTTTGTCTTTATTAATTACTTTAGCTAAAAAACCGATTGTCAAATAGTGTATCTCCCATTTGTTACGGGAGAATTTTAGAGTTGTGTTTAATTATGTCATCAGTTGAATTTGAAAGAAAATATTAAAAAAGTAAAATAAAATAAAAATAATCTCTTCATACAAATCAGTTGAATTTGCAAGAAAATATTTTTTTTATAAAAAAAATCTCTTCATACATTAATTTAGTGCATGAATAATACATAAAATTTGATTGTCTCTCCTCAAAATGGTAGGTCTCCCTCTTTTCCATCAATCAAATTTGTGTATTGTTTACATAAAAGTCGAACTTGAAAAGGAAATTTTATTCATAGATAAAGTTTATATGAAAAACTCTACAAAATTGATATGGTAATATCGTTATAGTAAACAAATTTATCTTTATTGATATTTTATTTTAAAATAAAAGGTCTACAATAAACTATGTATAATATATATATAATTTATTTATTTATATATGGATTATTTTGAAAAAAATAGTTGAAAGTTATCTTTTAGCTTTTAATTTATTTTGAATCATATAATCTCTTTATTTTTTAAAATATTTTTTTCAAAAATAATTAAAAATTAACTTTTAATAATCTTTCCAAAACCACCTTATAATATTACTCAAGTGGAGATTATAGTACAGAGTAAAAAATAGGAAAAAGAGCAAGTCAGTAGAGTTAAATTTTTATTTTAAAATTAATGATGAAATTTATAAAATTTAATTATTAAAGTTATATAGGGTATATTTAGTTTGGCTTTGGAAGAGTAGTTTTAAAAATTATTAGTTTAGAATTTTTTTTGATTTGTTTGATTGTGTATTTTGAAAGTAGTTTTAGAATTTGAGAGTTTGGAATGATTTGATATTTTGTTATAATTGAATAAAGAATAAAGATTGGTAGCTCGAGAGTTTGCCCATCCGAATCCCCCTAATGCCCAAAACGACGTTGTTTTGGGCATTAGGATTTTTTTTTTTCCCCTTCCATTTTCGCGTCTTCTTCCTTCTTCCATTTTCGCGTCTTCTCCTTCGAGTCTACAGAGGGAGAAAGAGAGAGGAGAGGAGAGAAGCAGCTCCGCCGCCGATCGTCCCCTTCTGTGCCTCCGTCGCAGCAGCGGCTGATCGTCCCCTCCTGTGCCTCCGTCGCAGCCCCGCCGCAGCTCGTCGTAGCCTCCGACCGCCGTCGCCCCGCCTCCGCCTCCTCCTCCCCCGAATATTATGCCCCCTCCAGTCCCTCCTCCTCCTCCTCCCTCCTTCCACCTCCTCCTTCTTTCCTCCTTCTTCCTTCTTCCTTCTTCTTCGTTCGTTCTTCTGATCTGCAAAAAAAAAAAAAAAAAAAAAAAAGAGCAAAAACGGCGTCGTTACAGATTAGGGGGATTCGAGCTACGTAGCTTTCGAGCTACGTAGCACTGCTGTTGAATAAATGTGTATTAGAAAAAAAGTGATTGAGAAGAAAAGAAGAGAGAGAAAAAATGATTAATTGATAGGTAAAAGTAAGAAAATGATTTTGGAAAGCTTTCAAACCAAACAATTTTT